>JAPZEB010000022.1:13744000-13754028 GCA_029783705.1 Chaetodon striatus | reverse complement strand
TATAAAATACAGGCACATAGAAGGACATGTAATGATGGCAAATCTGGATAGCCCAGACTGTCCTGAAAAAAACAAGACATAGTATGTGTATGTAGCCTTTATAATGACTGAGATATGAGCTTAAAAGTAACGGCAGTAAAAATACCTCGAAAAAGGTCTGGGGCTCAAAGGGTTAAACACTGACTAAAAGCAGTTTCATGTTACAAATCAGTGTTCCTCGGACACTGTATGACTCATCACAGTTGGGCTGTTGTCAGGAAGTTTTTACTGGAAGCAGAATTATCCACAGACTTCTCTTCCACTCCAAAACCAGTGGAGCCAGTGATTTAAACTGGTAAAAACCCGGAATAAAGCAGTTTCACTTCAAAATCTGTTTCTCTGACACTGCTTTTGTCGTGGAGGGGCTGCTATGTCACGGCCCTGGCTATGTCAATACATACCCTGTGTTTTTCCTTGTCCTTTGTTTCCCTCTCCCCCTGCCTGTCTCTCTGTGTGTCTGTGCTGTGGGCGTAGCAACTCCCTCACTCTCCTGGGGTCCTGATTGCATTCACCTGCTCCCTGCTGCTCACCTGAGAACCATCCAGTAATCAAGCCTGCAATATAAAACACCGACTCTCCTCAGTCCTCTCCAGATAGTTGAGTCTACCGCTGTGGTTTAGTCAGGCTTCAGGCAGCTGTTGCATTGTGACTTCGACTTAAGACTTTTGCTTGTGGATTTTTTCCATGGCTGTTCACCTTGTGTTTTCCTTTGTCTTAAGATCACAACCTACCTACCTACCTACTTGTCTGCCTGCCCGTTTGTCCTTCTGTCACACGTTTGGATCCACCTTGTTCTATCTAGAGCCAGTGTTCTGTTTGTCCATTCTGGGCCACTGTAGAAACATTGGTGGACTCTGTGGATTATGTAGATATAAAGGGCTCATTTTTGAGTAAAAGAAACAAGAAAATTCTTTCCTTTCATTCCTTTTTTCAGGTAATTATACACTTAAGAAAACCTGCTAATTATATTATAATCCATTTCTGCCAATATACACCCCTACATCCTACACACTGGACCTTTAACATGGGATTGACATTTGTAATGCATACAGTGAACATCAATTATACATCACCGTTAAATAGTATTATAACATAATTATTGTGTGGTGATGCAGGTTAAAAGCAGGCTGAACTGACAACTGCACAGGAGTCCACAGGCACCAGAAAGGTGTTTTTAAAAGCTGTTATTTCGGCAGCCATATTGGTTTGAAATGAAAACTCACTGGGTCAAAATAAATTGAGCACTTGGCCTCTGCATAAATTTGCAAACATTTTAAATAATGTAACTTTGACAGACAGTTCAATGAAATGAATTATATAACTGTAGTTTGGAGAGCATGACCATGAGCCCTACTGTATTTCCATTTGTAGAAATATAATGTTCCAAAAAAACTTGCCAGTGTTTGTTGCACTGCGGCAACAAGCCAGTTTTACCTCAGCCAAAGTGACCTTGCTGTTCTGCTATCTATTTATGTCAGAATATGTCAGTGGCAAAGGAAAGCTCTTCGCCTAGGGGCGTCACTACAACTTACTTTATTAGACCTGAGAAGTGCATTGCACACACAAAAAAATACACACAAGGGACATGAATACTTTACATTTTGTAACATGTTTCCAGATTTGTGAGTAGAAGACCACAGCTGAAGAACAGAGAGCTACTGTTTCAGGCTGCTGCTGATAGCGCTGCAACTCAGCTCGTGTTTAAGTTGCTCGGGTGTAACAGCCAGTCTGACTTGGCAAGTGGCCCGCAAGGCTGCCTAGCAGCTAGCCCAGCTGACAGCAGCTGACAGGTACAGCGGACTGGTGGCGTTTGTGTCCAGTTGACCACCAGTGCCAACATGAGAGAAAATGATTTATATGCTCTGGTTTGATTTTTGACTGTTTTTGTTACATTATGTTGCCCATAGCTTTACGGAGGAAGTGTTGTATGTGTGGCAATAAAAGGTTTGGAAACTTTTAAATGACCCACTTGTTCACCAGAAACTGATTAAAGTGCTTAGGTCTGAATTAGCAGTTATTTCCTTTTTAGCTTCTTCACATTTCTTGCTAAGGAAGCAGGTGTTAAGCAAGTGACTGGGGGAGAAATACATGACCCTCCCTTACTGAAAGTATTTTTCCTCATTTTTCCAACCAGTATGAAGAGAATTATCACAAAACAGCTGTTTTCTTAAGAAAAATGCAAATCCTCACTAAAATTGCATCATCACACAAGCTGTGTGTGCACTTCAGCAGAATATTGGTGCATGAAAGCCACCTGTGCTATCATACAAAGCCAATAACATTTAATAAGGCCACACAGCACACATATAACAGTGAGCACACAGCCAGCATTAGCAACATGTGCATATTAATGACTGTTTTCCCAAATAAACTGTTAACACAGCAGCGGCAGCAGCCACCAGGATGATATCAGTATCTTGGCACGGCGGCCGTTTCGATTATGTTAAGTTATTGGAAAACAAAATCTTGGTGTTGAGAAAAAGCCTTGGTGCTCTGCATCAAGTTTTCTCTGGGGAAGGTCTTCCTCTGCTAATTAACTGTAACTTTTTGTAAAGATAATCCTCACTAGCCATGGTGTTACTCTAAACATGAAGAAGATAAAGATTACAAATGATTATCAATTTTAATTTTACTTTATTTGAAATTATTCCCTGTAAAATCATATCTGGACCACAACTCTCAGAGCTAGAAGCAGCATTTTCTTCACAGCAACCGCAGTTCAATCAGGAGAGACTGGTGAATGGAATAAAGATAATTGTTTCGTACAGATCGCAGGTGTACAGATTAACAGATGCTGTGATGATTAATATATGACAGAGAGTCTTTGGCTCTTGGACTCCAGAGGGAGATTTGTAATCGAGGGGCATCTGCGCAACAGCGAGATAAATCCCCCACGGAGTCCAGTCACTGGTGGTGATGTCAGTAGTGGTGGCTGATGACTCTGAGACTGATGGCTGATGAGGATGATTAATCTGCAAAGAGTAGGCAGTGACAGGGAGGTGCACACAACTGCAGCATGAAAGAACTATGAGCAGAAAGAAAACCGTAGTTAAAACAAGAAGCAGTAAGATGGCGGGCTAACAGAGAAGATGTGTCGCTATGTTATTGGTTAACTGAAGAAATTATCTTTGTGTCTCACCACCATACAGCAGTAAAACATGTATTTTGAAAAGAAAAAAACATATCTAAAAAAAAAAAAGAATACAAAATACAACCATTTAAAGTTGCATGTCCATCCCATAAGGCAAATAAACATTAGTCCCTCCCCAGTGCTGAAAGAATTTTTCACCAGTGTCATTCATTTTGCACACCCTCCCTCTCATAGATAATAAACAGTCCCCAATTACTTAGGATTTTGCTCAGCTCACCTTCTTGTAAAGTATATTTAAAGCTGCATTAATCAATATCAATTAACAACGGACAATGGACTTTCTTAGTGTCTTTCAGCTCATTGCTTTGGTTTAATGACCCGCAACTTTTATGTTCACACTCATGATTCACTCATGACTCTCACTGTGTTTCCAGCCCAGCACTTAGAGGCACAGCTAGCCCAAATTAGCAACTAGTGCACATAGTGGAGCATTTAGCAGCAAAATAGCCAGATATTTCCCTCAGGAGTTGATGGGGACCAATCCAGAGCTTAAAGGAGAGTGAATATTGGACTCAGGTGGCGAAAAACACGACTACAAACCAGTAATTATTATGTTGCTGTGCACTGGACGTGTAAATAGTCAACTGTTTTGTGTGCCACAAAAAAACTTTATGAGGTGATATGTCAGATATTCTTCTGCTTAATTTCTGCTATAAATTTAATGTTGGTTATGGGCTTACTCCAGGGGAAAGGTTTAGTGGTGTGTATGTGCGTAGGGGGGATGGATGTCATGGAATTGTGGGCTGTGCCACTGATGTTTTATATCAACTCTTGTAGTGCATAGTCAGTAATAAAAAGGTGTCATTAGACATGACAGTGTATGGTTATTGCATGTCACACTGTCAGATACGGCTCTGATAAATTCTTGGTGGCATGTCTGACTGTGGGATGAGTGACTGCTGAATCATAGGGCTATGATATTGTACATAGAGTGCATGAGAGTTGAGGCAGGTCATCAATTTCATGTTTTCAAAGTGCAGCTTCCATTGTGTGTAAGGGAAAAAACACATCACATACACACAGGTGATTTTTTTTTTCTTTATCCTTTTGAATTTTTATCCAAAATGGCTCTTACAAAATATTACATCAGCTTGTGTATTCTGTGTCTTTGTACATTTTGTATTGTGATTGGCTGGTATGTGAACGTAGGCTTTAGCAGCAGTCTTGTTGGCAGAATTTGGTCAGAAATTTCTGACACCAACCGATTTTTGCCTCTGGTGTGTCTCACAGCTCGATCTTAGATCATTGTTTTGATTTCCTGACCTCAGATTTTCTCTCACAATTGTTAACTTAAGTCTCAGACAGGCTGAAACCACGCAGCGTTAAGGGGCCTGAAGTCATAAGTCACTGCAGATAACAGGTCCAAACCAAAGCCCGTGTGTCCGAAAACCAAACATCTTGTCCTTGATGGCACTTCAGGAGGCGGACAAAAGCAGTGACAGACAGAAAGCCATCCTTACTGTTCCCAGTGTGTTTTTTCTTAGTTGCTGTCAGTCTGCAACATGCCTGACTGAAAGCAGTTGTCAGTGCATTGTGACGGCGGCGTGCCTCCTGTAAGTGAATCAGATCGGATTGTTCCAGCACTTTGTCTTTGCATCGCAGGAGGTGGAGCTCCTCCTGTCAGACACAGGTGCACTAACAGAATGATGTAATCAGCTGTAGACGATACGCTTCACTCGCCCACCGAGGTAGATAACCCCAGTAATACATTTGTTCATTCCTTGTGTTTTTGACAAGGGGGAGTAATACTGCCAAAATGAAAGAGTTGACAGAAACCAAGAGCAGACAGATTGCACTTCCACGCAATCTTGAAGAGGGATGTGTTCTGTTGTCAAGTGTTGTTCTTCATGCACAGCAGGTAAAAGGGAAAACAGTGGGATACATGTGAGTGTATTTTAGTGTGAACCACATCCACAGGAATCTCTTTTAAAGCAATATAACATCTCATAGTTGAGCACAAAAACCTGTAATTTCATGTCTTCAGAATTTAATTTAGGTGAGTATTTTTTTAATTTGAAATTTCTTCATCCTTTCAGTCAGGCCAAAAAAATCTGTTTTCATACAACCTCTATTCATCTGCTTCCCAAAGTTTGCACGTATTGCATGTTTCCTGTTTCTCAATAACAAGAGCTATTTGAAAATGAAGAAATATTTGAGTTGCTTTCAAGATTTATGATGGCATCATACTGGAATAATTTAGGCTTAAGAAGGAAAATCTAGTTACAAAATCCATTTATTTCAACTCCAAAGGTGTCAAATATTATAGGATTTCAATGTGTCAGAAACAAGGCTTTCAAAAGCACCGTAACCAATAATAAGAAAAATTGATGTAGTGCAACAGCAACAACAACAGGTGACAAAAAGTGGAACAAAAGGGAAAAACAAACACTTTTCATCTCCCATTATCCCTGTTTGTATGCTCCATCACTAGTTGGTAATACTTTGTGGTCAGTAACAGCCATTAGAAGTCAAACATCCTCTCAACCTCTCAGACGAAGACCGAAACCTCCAAAAAGCCTTGGGGGTGAAATGTGACGCAGCCTCAACACCACTCCTTTGGGTGTCATTGGGGAGCAGTACACATTGATTAGTAATTTGCCTTCCTCTTTCCCTGAGAGGCTGTTTGTCCCACAGGGAGGCAGCCATTACACCACAGCTGGCCACAGGGACCATTCAAGGGCAATCAGAGCAAAAAGACTCAAGCTAACCACTTAGTTGGGAGTGCATTGGCCTGGATTGGTAACGAGTAAAAAGCAAGAAAGTCTGGAGACAGAGCTCGATGGAAAGGGTTCACTGTGAGAATGTCACAGTGAGCAGCAGTGGCGCTGCATTGAAGGGCTTTTTAAAAGCTCCCTGGTAAGTAACAGGGTTTTGGTTGCTTTTAGAGTACAGTGGATATAGTGGCTCAGTCCTCTGACCCTTCATCCTCTCCGGCTGAAGTGACTTTCTGCACAAATACTACCAAGTATTGTCTGTGTTGCCAAAGCTATAGCTTTTTCCTCTGTGCCACAGACCTGCGAAAACACAAATCAATGAGCCACACTGTTGGGCACTGTAGCGTATTTTGAGTCGATCCCACATACACAGTCCTTGTGCCATAAATACTCGGTGGTGTGCTAAATCTGCAGTGGAAAATAGCCCACAACAAATGTACTGTGCACTAACTTCAATGCCCAGCTGTTAGAGGAAATGATTGACCCTTTTCTTTTCAAATTTAAATTCTATATTTGGGACTCATTTTTCAAGTTTATGTCTTGTGTTTTTTTCACTTCAGAAGAACTACATACGTCACCCCTTTCTTTCTTTGTGCACAAATGACCATGAAAGTTCTTTAGAAACTTCACCAGCAGTTATAGTTAACCCAGTTACAGACCTCGGTATCAGACACAGATGCACCAAGGCACGATTGAGCAGCGATATGAGACACACTGGGTGGCAGCTTTTGACGCTCCTACTGCAGTATAAATAGCAAGAACGTCTTCATAGATTGGGAGGGGAGGTGAATGAGTCCAACAAAGTCAGGACTTTTACCCGGGAGACAGTTGTTCGTTTCCTGTAGTTCGTTTTCATGTAGTGTGCTAGTATGTGTAGCATACTATGCTCATGCCACGTCACAATGTTATGGTACTTAACTTTTTTGTAACACCTAACCAAATACTTTTCTTGCCCAAAACAATTGAGGCAAACCTGAAAAGGAAGTGTTTTACCTCAGTTAGAAGTTTATTTTGAAAAGAAACAAACAGAAACTACCACTTCCTGTGAAAATAGAAGTATATTTTTTTTAAATGACACAGTGCATGTAACAAGCTTAAATTGACACGCTGACCAGGAACATCCAAAACTGATGCAGGGGTGGTACCTAGTACATCATATTATGACGTGAAGGGCCTCTGAACGAGGCTGAATCCAAACGTCCACCCTCTGGACTTGCGGACTGAGCTCTCGTGGACTTCAGTCGTACGTACTGTGACAAGTTTACGCCATCATGTGAAGTTTGCGAGGGTGTACACCGCAAGCGGCTGATACACAGCCCTCGACTGTTTTACTTGTTGCCATGGAAACATTCAAGCAAGGACTACAATCATTGTAACCGCTGTCATATTTTGTCTGCTCATCTGTCCTTGCAGATAATAATATAAATATAAATTTTCATGTATAAGGTTGTTTTGTGAGTGAACAAGATTAATTTCTGTATAACATATAGACTGCAGACATTCACATAAGGAGATGGTTGTAAATAAGGATCGAGCTTTGACTATATAAAGGCCTATTAGTTACATCAGAAGATCTTTTGTTGTTTTTCAGTCATTTTTCTAGCCTGTATATTTGACATTACACTGTGCAACCAACTCATATTTCTGTATCATGATGTTGATGATTATTTCTGACCCACGGGATTCAAGTATTTTAACAGGCTACGGTAACTATTTTACATACACAAAATAGTCGGCTTTTTTTAGTCGGCTATTAAAGACTACCAAATCACGTCTCAATTTCCAATGAATGGTGAGCAATTATATAAGTGAAGTCTGCTGAAGTCTGCGTCCCAAGCAGACTCTCTGGAAGTCTGAAGAAAGTGCACTTGAGGCCACTTGTGGGCTGGTTGAATTGTGGATTTGGACAGCTCTAAGCACTCCCAGACTTCCTGGGAACACGCCCGCAAGTCTGGTGAAGTCCGGACATCCAAATGTTGACTAGAAAACTTGGGAGTGAAAATGTGCTGTTATGGTAGGTGTTGTGGAAACCAGTGTTAGCCTACATGGCTCTCATTTATCAGTTAATTAGCATAGAGTTCGTTGAATGGTGGCTGTAATTATATTTGGTTGTGCGCCCTGTGTGTTGAAACACTGTGTGTCAGTGATGTGTTAGCAAAGTCATACAGCAATACACCAAACTCTTAGTTCGTCTATTGTATTATTTCCCCTGTTTGTCTATGTATTAACATTTTGGGCAAGTTTACAGTGCTTATGTAATCTCTTTAGAAGAATTCACACCCTCACTATAGAAGCTATTTATTATGATTTGTATGCCATGCTTGTTAGTGTGTGTGTGTGTGTGTGTACTATAAATCATAGTAATGTGGTGTGCCAACTTCATGATACAGCAGAAGACAGTGATTCCCCTGCATGCTTTTACTCTGCCATCAGCCATTTATACTGCACAGCACTGCTGCAGGAAATTCTTTCTGGGATGTAATGCAGTAGTACCGCACTATTATACTGTAACATAAAACTCACCCAACTACTTTCTGATCACTCCTCGCAGGGGATAAAGAAAGCATTACATGGATCTCTGGGATAATTCATTTAGAGACGGAGCAAAAGTGGAGCGTGTTGTAAATATTTTAACGATCCATGCCTACATCTGCAGTTTCAGAGTACTGTACTTGTATGTAAACTATATGGAACATCTAGTTCCATTGCATAAGGACAGAAGCCCTCGATGACACTTGGATCATCAGGATTAACAGTTTAAGGTATTTTAGGGTGAACCAGCATCACAGGGGTTTAGTTTTGGTGCACATTTCTTTAACCTTCCACCTTCCCCTGTTGTGAAAAATTTAAGAATTAGATTAATTTTTAGAAAGTTACATATTGTAAATCCTTCAGCTTTATATTTTGAAGGCATTGCTGGTTGATGATTTATGAATCCCTCACAACACAGAGCTGTAAATGAATATCTATTATTTCCTTCTAACAAATCATAGCGAAGGACTTTCGTGAAACTCAAGACCTGAGAGAAACAGCAAAGCGAAGAGTTGCAGCTGTTTAATGTATTTACTTGCAGAGTACCTCAGCCAGCAAGAAGAAACAGAAATATTAAAAGCCTGTTGCGGCACTTTCCCACAATATATGGGAAATAAATAACATTACATTAAAGCCATTTCTATGGTGATCAAGTAAAGTAAATTGCTAACATTAGGAGGAAATAGCAGTAAATAGCATCTGTCTGTCTGCGTGCACGCCTCATCCATCCATCCATCCACTGGGGCCAATATTCTGTAGGTGACCTGCTGTGGGTGATCTGCTTTCCCTGGAGGGGGGCAATGAGCTGAGAATTCCCCCAACACAATGAGTCATGTATCAAATGATCATTAAAAGGCAGGGTCAGGACCAGGTGCAGAGGATTAGGATGGGAATAGAGAGAGTTTAACCTGGTCTATTATTGTGACAGCCCTCTGGCCTGTCTTCACATTCATGTAATTGGTAGGAATGGGGTGTCCACTTGGACTGACTGGCTGGGAACACCTGGGCCCAGTACTCCCAGTCTCTTTAACAGCTGTCACGTTATCAGAATCCTGTGCAGGTCTGACAAGGTCAAGACCTGCTGCCAAACTGGAACCAAAACACACTGAATCCACCCTGCCACCGGCACATATGACCAATCAGCCTTTTTTTTATGGCCAACATGATCATTAATAATTCTGGATTCTGGCCTTATAGAACAATTATCGGACATATTTAAATAGCCACATACCGCAGAACGTCAATTAAACAGAGAGTCCCTTTTACTAGCTGGGTGTAGCTTCACGTTTTGACAAATAAACACCTGTCTCAATAGGACGTCAGGTCTGGTTGCCGAGCAGTTAATTTCTATAAAAGTTCTTAATTACAGAAAACCTCAAGTCGGGTTCAGAGCAATGATTTGTGTTGAGACGAGTTGAAACTGGCAACTACTTGCAATGCACCACTCTGCAACGCTCCAAAAACCTGCCAGTTCACACCAATGCAACTAGATGAGATGGTGTATCATCTCTATGCAACAAGTACTTCCGTTCTGATTTTCAGCTTTTCAGGCTTGTTTTGTATCACCACTGCACTTGTACCATAAATCATCA
>JAPZEB010000022.1:13717578-13734347 GCA_029783705.1 Chaetodon striatus | reverse complement strand
CCTGTGAAGACAGAAGTGTATTTCGAACAGACAATGCATGTAACAGGCCGAACTTTACACGGCATCCGATAATGTCAACAACCAACACACCCAGAGTACCTTTCACGTCATATCAGGAGGTGGAAGGTCCATGACCAAACATCTACGTGATGAGGTCAGAGTGAGAATGTGTTGATTTATGAGCTATCATCACTGATCTTCGCAGAGTATTAATGTTGTACATTTCAAAGTGAGAAAAAAATGTGTACCTGCCCTGTGATTCATAGCCACTCCAACATTTGATGGCCCATGCCACATCCTTCCACCATAAAAAATCAGCCCAGTAGTTTTTCCATAATGTATACACCGAGCCGATTAACCAGCCTTTCCTTGGTAGGAAACAACATATACAGAATATGTTTACTTTCTCAAAATATTTGCAGTGTTTCTAATGCCTCAAGGATACATTCAATCCACAGGGAACCTTTGATGTTCCATATCATCCCAAGTCACGTATCTACAGAATCCATAGATCTGAAAAGCTGGATAAAGACGATCGTAGCATTTGAACAAAGGCCCATTTGTATCTTTAGTGGAAAATCACCAATCTGGAAAAAGTGTTAATGCACCAGTTCAGAATCACTCCATTGTTCCACCAAGTACTGCTTTTCACTCCTTGTTGACTCAAGTATCACATCAGTCGCTGTCCCTAAAAGGAGCTGTCACCAGAAATTACAATAGTCTGCCAGTAACTTGTCAGCTGAGAGGCAATTTCATGATATAATGATAATAATTTCAGCCCAGCGTTCATCATCAACAATTGATAATCTGCAGTGGGAGTTCTGGGTCTACTGAAGATGGATGCAGAGAGGATTTCTGCAATAGTTACCACTGTACTTAGACATTTTGGAAATCTTCAAGATCAAACGTTGTGCTAACTCTTCACAGTGTCAGTCCTCTCTGGATCTTTCAGCGGTGTCGTGTAAGAGCTTTGTGATCAATACAGTCAAGAATTCTCCTTGAAACAAAAAAATTCTGTTTTAGTGAATAGGTTTCATAACATTACATCATGGATCAGACTGTACACGGGGAGAAACATGTCAAATCTTCTCAGTAAATCACTGCATTCACTCTGAAGGCATTTAATACAGCTCATGCATTTTCCAATTACACTTCAGTGTCAGGCTGCTGAATTGTAAATGCATAGTTAGCAGTCATCCATTTTGTTTCTCGAAGGTTTAATGAAGTAATGAATCAACATAGGACTTCATTATTTCTCTGCCTACAGTAAATCCCAGAAAGTACTACATACTGTGAGCTTTTGGCGCAGGTTAAATTATTGAAACTCAGATGGCCGATGATTTTACTCCATAACAATTCCTCCAAGGGCTCTATGGATATGTGATATTAATGAAAACAAATAAATATGACAAAAATATTTATAGACAGTAATCAACACTAGTTGGCAAACCTGAGGTACATTTCTGGGCAAATGCAACTGTAACAAGTGTACAGAAACTACTTAGAAATGGACATTTTATTAAAGTAATTTAGCTCATGCTTTTTGGGACAGTTCACCCAAAAATCAAGAGAACATATTTTCCTCTTACCTGTAGGGCTGTTTAATTAGGCTTGATTGTTTTGGTTTGAGTTGCCGAGTGTTGGAGATGTCTGCTCCAAACCCTCTGATTGTCCTTCCATCATGAAATGAATGAAACGGAGGACACAATTGGCCCCTGGGCTGGACTTTGGACATGACTGCCCTAGCCCCTTAGCCAAACCTTAACCATCAAAACTACATGCCTATCCCCAACCCTAACCATCTCTGCCTGTGCACTTTGGTATATAGACCACCTCTTTTTTTTTGGTTTGAGTTGCTAAGTGTTGGAAATATCGTCCGTAGAGATGTCTGCTTTCTCTCAAATACAATGGAACAAGATGGCACTCGACTTGTGGTGCTTAAAGCACCAAAAACTCAACAGCAATGTCTCTTCTCAGAAATCCTGAGCACAATCATGTGTGCATCTTCTCAAGGTCGAGAGGCTTGTGCTCATGACAGTGTGAGATGTAAACATTAATTTCATCCTCCTTGGCTGAGCTCAGTGTTGCTGGTTGAGCTAGCAGAGGATGTATGCCCCCTCCTTCATTGTGACAGATGTAGTTCGGTAAAAAAGAAAGTAGTTCCTGCGTTAAGCTGCTAACAACAAGGACTGAGGATTATCTTGAGTGACCTGGGGTCTCATTTAAAAAACAGTGCATAGGATCCATACTAAAAATGTACATATGGACAAAAGCCAAAAATGGCAAGTGCCAAAAAGTATTCAACAATTTCTACAATCACGCCTCCACCTCACCATCTGTGTCGCCAATTTCCTGTCTCCAAAATGTTCTTAAGCATGGGTCAAAGTTTCTCCCATCAAGTCTGTTTTTATAGATCACAACTTTTACATGGGAAACAGCATATGCCTCTTTCAGGCCTTGTTTTGTCAGTATGTGATGTTCAGAAATGACATCCCAGATCATGATTTCTGGAATGAGATGTTGTTGAGGTTTTTTTATTTTTTTTTATTTTTTTCTGCGCTTTTAGCACCACAAGCCAAGTGCCATCTAGTTCCATTATATTCGAGTAAAGGCAGACATCTCTCCGGCCAATATCTTCAGTACTCACACCAAAACAAATTAGACTGATTAAAATAAACTGCACTAAAGGTAAGAGAAAAAATATGCTTTGATTTTAGATGGAAATGTCCAGTGTCTGAAATTAATTTTAGCACACCAGCCAAGAAAACATGTAGATGAACAAAATCCACTGGCCAAGCATTTTTTTACCAGCCAAAATAATAAACTTCCTTTTTTTTGTCACATATACAATTGTATCAATTCATTTCTTTGAGAGGCAACTGCAAAATTTAAAGCAAAATGATTTTAATATATTGATCAACTCAGCATGTGAAAAAATTCCCCTCTTAGCAGTGATGCAGTGTATATGTCTAAGGCTTTTATTGTGAAAGGTAAGAACAGAAGGAATGAAGCTGTATCGTGCTGCCGTTGACAATGTGTGAGGCAATAAAAAGTTAACCGTCTTGTATCAGACTCCATGTCAGTATGCTGTCAAGTAAACGATGTCCAGGATGACTCTGGACCTCGCCCCCGACACTTTGTTCAATACTCGTCTTCTTCTCTTAAATGTATCTTGGAATCAAGACGATAGTACTCAAGAAGTCACTGGAAACACTTAGAATCAGGTGAAATTGAGTTTAATGTGTTCACAAGCAACAACACGTACAACTTATGAGTCAGGCTCTGGAACCAGACTCACTCTCAGTGCTCTCTCTTCTATGCTCGCGGAGATTCTAGTGAATCTCCACCTCTTTTCCTTAAGCCTTCCTTCTTAACCCAGAACCCAATGCTGTATTGTCCAGGCATGTTTGGACACTGACTCTCTACATAATGGTGTAATACCCTGGACAAGTTGGACATGCAAAGTCATGGTCCAGTATGTTTGGGCCTAATCTTACTGTGTTTTTTAAAACATTTGACCATAGTGTTTCTACAGTCTCTACTAAATGTGATCAGATCAGAGGTGACATACATTCAATACATGATTAGATATGTGGATGAGTGCATTGATGTGTACTTACTAGGTATATGGACAACCCCTCTGCTACACTTTACATCCCATTAATGACACATTAGCCTACGGTTGCTAGCAGCAGTCCAACAGCAAGTGATGGTTTAGCAGAACAGCTGATGTCCCGTTCAGTAAACAGTGTCACAAAACTAGGAGCACTCCAGACGGGCAATGACGTGCATAAAAACACATCTGTACTGTGCATGTGTGTTTGTATGTGTGTGCAAGTCAAACTCCAACGCTGACAGGAGAGGAGCAGCAGAGCAGTGCACCAAAAATGACAAACAGCGATGGAGACTCTGAGCAGAGCTTCATGACATGACTATTTTGGTACATTTACTCTACCTGCCAGTGTGGTGGATAGCCTTCAGCCTTCATGTACTTGCCAGATAGATATTCCACATTTGGAATTTGGCAACGGTTCACTTCAAACCCTGAAACTACCCCTTTAAAACTTGTATTAATGAGGGTCATTGTGAAGCTGCTACACCTCAATGTACAGCATCTCTTTGTGTCCCAGTATTAGGTTTGCTGCAAAGAGCGTCTTGTGAATTGGGCTTGAGGTCTCTTTGGGCAACCTAAGCATGCATGAAATATTAAGTGTTTTACCCAGACATGTACAGCACACAGAATGCCTAAATACGCTTCCATGCATGCATGTATTGATGGGAACATAAAAGCAACGTATATAATATGCATGATGCCAAAAAGGCAGTGGCTGTGCTTTAAGCACTGTAAGCATTCAGTACATCAGCCTGTGCTAGTTTTCACATAAAACATTTGCATTTCCCTAAAAAGCTACACACTCTACATATTCCACATTTGGAAATACATATAATTACATTTGAGCGCCGTGTGGACACAGTCCGACTCATACACTAAGAAGTCAGAAGAAGCTGCATTATTTATAACGCTGTAAATTCCTAAGATGTAAGCCTCAATGTTTGATTCAGAAAACAGGGATATTTCGTGAGAATGAGGCCGTGTTGCAGTATTGATCCAAATGCTGGATAACTACGGGCAATTTGTGTAATGAAGAACTTCTCCTGCCACAGTCCATAGTGGTATAATCACAACTCCATTGGCTGACATGCCATTTCCCTCCATCAACTGAACAGTGCTCCAATGCACCGATACACTAACCCTTTTGCTCAGCTTTGAGATTTCTTGGCATTTGCCGAGTTTCGGCCCTGCCTCGTCTGAGCAAACGCACAATCAATTTTACCTTCTTGTCTCCTGTTTCTAATCCTCCCCAACTGCCTCCGTTCCTTGCTCGATACAGTTCGGGTTCGGTACACTCACTCTGCTCGATGGTTTTTGCCCTATCAGGTGCGCTGGGGATCGAATGTCGGCACTGTCAGGCAACTCGTCTCAGCGCCTGAAGATGAATACCAGACAGTTACTCCTTTTCTTCGTCCTGTCTTATTATCCTTCACCTTGTCTCGCATTTGGTGATTTCTGCCGTACCTTTATGCTGTGCGCTGAAATTAATAGAAATCATAGCTATTACACACAAATCCATTTCCAAAGGCTTAATCATGCATAAAAGTCCCTATTACATTATTTTTATACTCATTATCAGTTGAATACAAAGCCATATAAGAGGCCTTAGCCCTTTTATGATTAATCAAAAGCACTTGAGGGTGAAAGCTTTATATCTGATACCTTTGAACAAATGTGTCCTATTTCACACAGATTAGAGTTATTAATTTTGATGGCTGGTGGAATATCTTACTCATTCTCTTCTTAAGATTCTGTCACACTGTCTCCTGCATATACTTGCTTTAGCAAAAGCATTGGGTCTCCAGCTGTGTTAAAGGTATTTCACAGTTGGGAGTCAGGATCGGGGAAATCGTACTGTACGGCCTGAATAAATAAAGCCTCGTCAATCATCCCCAAGCTGACACGTTGTAAAATGCCTCATTAATGGCTTAATGAATCACAATATAAAGGTGTTGCCATCTCTCCTGCCTGGCTATAGCTATATATGTGCATGTCACTTTTATTGATCTGACCTGTACGTGTTGATATATAGTCTCAATCTAATTGCACTCTGTGAAGGTTTTTATTGGTGTTTGCAGGGAAGGACATTTATACGAGGTTTGCTCCAGCTCACCTCGAGTCATGTGACTTTGTCATCAGGTTTTCCCCGAGACAAAACTGCACCTTTGTCATTAAAAATAATCACTGGTTAGGGAGAAAGATAGAAAAATGAAAGGGCACTGTATGTTTTATTAATAAATCCTGCAACAATCACTCCGCAGCTGCAAGAGGTAACAAAGAGAACAGCTTTAGAGCCAGAATACAGATGAGACAGTTTATGAGTTTGTACTGATAGCTGCAGACACAATCACTGTTACAATGAGCATGATATAACTTCTTAGGTGCTGAAAGAGCTCTTTTTCCCTCTCTTTTGAGTTTACCTCATGTGAGTTTGCTGTAATGTAAAAAGATCAATACTTCATCCCGCAGGGAAAATACCAAGAAAATTGATGATACAATGTACTGTATGTGAAACAGTCTCACAGAGCAAACAGCTGGGGTAAAATACAATCCCTAAAGTGGTATTACCAAACATTACCTTCCCAAGGTCAAGCATAGAATAACAGGATACTCTCAGGGCCACAATGAAGATATCAGGTAGTTGTGGGCTAAATGACCTCCCTCATTCCTACAGTCATTACTCCCCTGTCAGTCAGGCTCCCCACAGAAAGAGCAGACAATAATGACTTTACAACTCATAAGAACTGCCAGTAATGTGAATGTATTCAACTGTCCTTTAGAATAGAAAGCCACTTATCATATTCAGTCATCAGTAATTTCCTGAGACAACATATGTGGCTTTTACTGCACTATGTACATAATCGCTCTTTTCTCAATCTGACTGAAGTGCTGTATGTGACAGGTGCTAATGTGCACATACGTACAGCGTTTATGTGCCGTGGTCGAAGGTATTAATTAGCGAGTTATTGTCAGTTTCTTAAAATTAGCCCTTAAAATCTAATGGACAATTTACCCTTTTCATTGCTGTGTAATTAGTCCAGAGGGATTCATTTTTTATGCATCACTTTTAAATGTCTAGATGACAGCCCCATTTTATGTTCACCTTTTCTCACTGAAAAGCAAAAGGGGAAAAAAGCACAACTGATGTATTAAATTGATGCACTTACTGTAGAAAAGTGAAGGATTTGTGAAGTAATTACTTTTTGGAATTATAATATAATCACCTTAACCTTTTACTGAAGTTTCTATAGATTTTCCACCATCCTTTTTTTAATATTTCCATTGCAGGAAGGTTTATAGGTATGTACAGTTTCTGCTGTACTTTTATATAGACGGCAAAACCCAAAGACTAAATGTGTGCTTGTTTTCTCTGTCAAATATCTTCATAAGACACAAAATGCAAATATAAATCTTGATTTCTTTCTAAATGTTTTTGAAATGCATTTCAAGTCATTAGAAGTTTAATTCCAAACACAATTCTCCTCGCTGAAATTCACTTGTAGCAAGTGTTTAAATGCATTGTACGGGGCTGTCAGTTTACATAGACGATGCAACATTGGAAAAGTTAACAATTGGGCCCCGAGCAGCCAGAAATGTTTGATTGATGTTCATATAAATGCAGGATACATTTGATATATAGGCCTCTCTATTGAATATGATTGCGATTATTTGGTGTTATTCCTTTTAAACTTCATTTTCTTCGGGTGTGTCCAAGGCATTGCACATATCCTGACTTTTAATACCATTTGCTGTTCCCTCATGTCAGTACATCTTACTGTAAGACGGATGAGGACACTCATACAGACATTACTTTACTTCTGTTCTTGTGAGGACACTCGCTGATATAATGCATCCTTTAGCCCACGGGTGTCCAAACAAATGGGGGCCGGATTAGATAATATGAAAATACAACAGGTTTTTACTCCCAAGTTGTCAAATATAACCGTTTGGTTAGTGTATTTTCATGTCTACTTTTGGGCCAGTTGACGTTCTGGGACACCATGTTAATGTACACGTTACATACATTGTGTTTTTTCACAGGAAATGTACAATTTCCGCTTACTAGGTGCATACGGTCTTTCAAAGTAAACTTACAGCAGTAAAACACCTTGTAATTGTGTTTATTTCCTTGTGCAACAAAGGCAAGTGTTTAGGTTTAGAAAAAAAACCCAACATTTGGTCAACATTCATAGGGAGGTGAATATTCGTCAGGTGTTTGTTGGACCCATCCACCACCCCTGTAGGGACTTCCCAGCTCCTTCAATTACATTGCTATCCGGCAACATTTCAAACTAATGCCGTCCAGCGGCTTTATACAGTGATGCGTGGCAGTGTATCATACCGCCACAAACAGATTTTCGCCAGCATTTGATGCTGAAATAACCGTCCAAGCAGCAGCATTTCACGACTTTGGAACGGGAGCAGGTTTGAAAATACCCGGGGGCCAGGTGCTACTCACATCATATGGTTTATTTAAAAAAAACCACATATAAAATGACAACTGAAAAAGTGAAAAGTTTTTTCTTTGCTTCACCTGAAAGCGCCAGCCCTCGCTCGTGACTTTACACCTCTTTGCTGTCTGCCAATTATCAGGAAATATGTGCTGTTCAGTAATTGTTCATTTGCTTGTTGTTTGTTTATGAAAACAATTTAGTTCCCCCTGAGTAGCTCCTACTTGGTGCGTGTCTACAAACTTTCTGATTGTCTTTCCATCATGAGGTGAATGAAAAAAAAAAGCAAAGTGATCTTGCTTGATTAACAATTACTGTGTTAATCATATAACATATTCTGAGGACAAGCCAGGGGCTGTTTAAAATTGGTCGGCGGGAAACAATTGGACCCCGGGCAGGACTTTGGACATGGCTGCCATTGCCTCTTAGCCTAACCTTAACCCAAGCCCTAACTATCTGGTATGTAGACCACCATTTTTTAGCCCATTTCTAATATTAACCCAAAAACTAAGTCTGAACCCTGAAACAGGCTTTTAAAGTCCAAATGTAAGACTCTGCAAAGAAATCCCTCAGTATCAATGTCTAAAACTCAAACTGGTTCTCACAAAGATCATAGGTCAGATAAGTGTACACACACCCACCCACACACACACACACACACACACACACACACACACACACACACACACACACGCTAACTCTCTCTATAATGGAGTTTAACAGGTTTCAATAACATCTGATACCGACAACTTAACACTGATCCAGCCATCTTTTTGCTCGAGTGACCAGGCAGGTCACCAAGGCAGAATATCAGGATCATGGACAGTTACATCACTGCTCTAAATGGAAAAGAAAATGTCTTTCACTTACACACATACGCACACACACACACAAAGCTGAGCTAAATCCCCCCCAACAGATAAGGTTCTGAAGTCATACAGTTGGGTGAGAACTGGAGTTCAGAGTTAAACACAATAAACAACAAATTCCCTGATGTGTGTTTTTTTTTCACATATACATTATTTGTTAAAACTGAAGAAACAAAACATTTCAGTGGCATTATTGTTATTGTAGTAAGTGAAATTTCACTGAAACAGAAACTCGTAATGTACTAAGACCAGTTTTGTGACGTCTTGTCATTGTTTTAAGTGATTTTTACACTTATTCTGGAATTATGTTCAATAATGGCTGTAGAATCAATTAATTACTGCATATAGAGCTCTTATGCCACACATTTAATATGAACTATACTCTCTTTTAGTGAACTCAAAACATAGGACTTTAATAGACCTGGAACCGAGGCTACATTTTGAGCGAGCAGATCCGTGGACATGTCAAACACGCGGAAAGTTACTGTGTCGATGAAGAGTTTATTTTACTTGACTTGCATAACCAACAACTACTACTTTAACTTTAAACTATAAATATAAATCACCACGTAACAAACGAATGTTAATTTTAATTCCACAGCTCACTCATTTTGTAACCCACTGCAGCTGTGTTTAGCTCTTTCTAAATTTGGTCGTTGGCCAGTGAACCATTGAGTCATTCAGCAATCAGGCCTTACGCTAGAAATGTGGTAAAAATATATACACACTCACACACCACTCCATAAATGGGTTTCCTCCAATACTGTACATTCAATCATGGTAGGAGGATATACAGTACACTTAAAATAGATGATAATATTATACCCCGTTTCAAGCATCCTCTCTCCCCGTCTCTGCCCATCTCCGGTTCCTTCAGGGATGAGTAGGAGGCTGCTGCCTCTGCCCTACACTGAGCCAACACGTAATGTACTCTTCTTAATGTTGTTCCATCATTTCATAACGTGTTGTGAAAGCGGAAGATGATGGATACTGACCAGCTAATGTTAGACACCGGACAGGCGGTTCACGCTGCATCCTGAGCGAGGCAGCCCTCCGTGTCCTGCGGAAACTGAGGTCACAGACGACTCAAGATTAGTGTAGCCGTTTAAAGATAACATCCTTTTGTGCCGTGGTGTGGGTATTAGGCGGTTAACAAAGCCATACGATTATATAACCATAGGATGGTAAGATACTGTGAGCGTTATAGAAATGTCCCTGATGAGCAGCTGTCACTGTCTCAACTGTCATATCAAAGTAAAAAGAAAAACAGCTTTATATTTGGCTAACTTTAAAGCTGTAAACAAATATTTACAGCTCACAAATGGACATCTCCTCCTCCTACACACCACCGTCTCCAAAATATCTTAATCCAGATCTACAAAGACGTATTTATTTCTTAAATCCATAAATTAATTTGTTTTACTCAGAGGCCTTATGGTTCGTCTTACTGCACTGATAGTGTTTTCGGATGACCTGATTCAGTCATCGTGTAGTGGCCAGGTAGCAGCTGAGCACATGCCTCAAGATGATGCAGAAGCCCTTGTCTCACAGCGCCATTTAAAGAAAGTAATCACCAGGGCATTGCGAAGGAGAACGCCTGATATCTGAAGAATGGCTTTTTGTTTTAGCTTTGGCTTAGTATATAAGGAGGACACAGATGCTTAAGCTGTTGACTGATGGATTTGCTTAACTTTGCTGTCAACACTGTATTTATGAAAAGATTAGTTAGCTGAAAAGAATTCCTTCAAGTCTAAAATTATACAGCCCTTTGTCTCAAGTTATTTGTAGTTGTAAATCACTTGTGTGAATAGGAATGCAGTGATTGTGTAACTCTGGGCTGATACCAATGTTCAAAATAACAATTTTGCCAATAGTCATTCATTCAGTCCTTCATCACACTACCTTTGCATGAGTAAAAATTCAATCATTCACTATCTGACTATCTATTATATTGCAGTAAAAACAACACATTTCTTCCTAAAACAACTATTTATTTGAGTTTCTCTTAAAAAATGACATTTTAATACATCATGAAAACACTTTAATTTACCTTTTCCTAAAACTCAATTTACTGAAGAGAGCTTGAACGCATCATAATGTAACTCAGTGCAACCTCTGTCAGAAGTTTGTTTCGACACAGCTAACGTGATACCAATGTGCGGCTGATAAATCAATGCATCCCTAATTAAACACTATCATCAGTGTTGGGGAGTAGTAAACTAAATGTTATTAAACTAGTAGTGTAACTAGATTTTGCAGTAGCTTGCAGTTTTTGCAATGAACCCGAATAAGTGGCCTTTTATCCTAGCTATTCTTATGAAATTTATACGGTCACAGATGACTAGGACTGGGAATGATCATAATGTGAAGTAGATAATATGAAGAAAATAGTATCAAAGAAAATAAACATTTGACTCATTTTTTTTCTAAACCAAACAAACAAAAAAAAAGAGGGCAAAACGATGTACTAAATGTGTAAATATGAGTGGAAAAACTCAACAAAAACTCCCTTTAGACAACAAAGGAGCCACTTGTTTATCATTTATGTATATTTATAACAGACTTAGGTGTCTGTAAGGAGTTCAGACCTCCTCGGGAGCTCTGGAGTGTCATTGACTACAAGGCCCATAAGCCACCTGGCTAATTGCTGGCTCTTTGATTGGCTATAAACCAGGAAATATGAGAAATCCACATCAATTCAACACAGGCCTTCGCTGGCTATCAGGGCCGTTACAACATATCTGGAAGCTCCTACTGGCTCAGGTGAGGTGTCAATGAAAAGGCCAGCGGTCTGAATATGAACATCTGAAATACTGTAATGGCAGTGTTTCTATAGATGTAATGCATCTGCACTAAATATGTTGCTGGATTTTGATCATCTGGATCACTGGGAGGGTGTAACAACTGTATGAGGACCATTTCTTTCCGGATAGTATCGATCTGTGGATTAAAATTATGCTTCATAAGTAGGTAATAACTGTTAGTTTTTTGTCTGACAGAAGTGTGTATTGCACCTGCTTGTATCTTGAAATGGTGTGTAGCTTTCAAACGACAGGTTGTATGAATAATAATCCAACAAATTAAACACAGCAAATATAGCAGTTGTTTACATATCATAACCATCAAATAAACCTCAGGAGGGCCCATGGATGGGCCGTGGGATTTCTAATTTTAAATAGGCAAGACACCATGTATTGAAAACTGCAGTAAAAACCCAAATTAAACTGCATATTCAGAATGTGCTGTAACATGTCCAAAGAATGCTATCAAATGCTGTTAAATACAGACATATCCAACATGTCTTCATTGGAAAATGCTACAGTTAATATGCCCAAACGGAATATGCTGTTCACATGACCTACTGTATATCAAATTAGGAATACTGTAATACTCAGAATAACAATGGAATAGTAGTGCGCATGTAAACGCATCCACCGACAGCTGTAAACAGCAATTTTCATTAAGTTATCAGTGGCACTCTATGGAACAGTTCCAGCTCTACTATAAAATGTTTTCTTCTAATTTCCTCCCTCAGTCTCTAGAAATACACAACAGAGATTTATCAAAGCCTAATAAATTGCAGAGGAAGCACACAACATCTTGGAGTTGTGTCAAAGATGAGGTCAGCACTCAGAGTACAGAAATATAAACATACCTTGCTAATCAGATTGCATATGCTTTGTGATCAGCGCAGCTGCTTAGCTACAGTTGCATGTCAGGCATATACCTTCCTCATTAATTAGATTTTAAATAAATAAATAAATAAGTAGGGTGTGAATATCCACTGCAGCAGACATCATTTGGAAAAGGAATCCAGTTCAATTTCGAGGGCTTCCGATCAATGGCACTCAAGGTGGTAATTACAGTATGACAAGTGGGCATGTACACCCTGAGACCACTAACAAGGTGTTAGAGCTGCTCTTTTTGTCACCACAATGTGCACACACCTTAGATTAAACCTTTGAAGCATGGATTTAATTAAGCCACTAAGACTTACTTTAGCACCATCTGATGACTTTATACACGAAAACAAAGTCTCATATATTGTTTTGATTGGCCGAGCAGCTCAGGATTTCATGAGTCACGCTCAGTGGCTTCCTGTTCAAATCACTCAGCTGCCGTTTGAATACATCTATTAGGTATCACAAGCTCGCCTTCTCGGTTTGAATATTTTGACAAAACTTTCAAAACCTGCGTCCCAAATGTGTTCACGCTGAGCTAAATAACACAGAGCACTTTTCAGAATACTTTTGTCACATCTCTTGAGCGTGTTGGGGGAACGATGCGTGCGAGTCTGGTTGTCACATGTTTGTCATACTTTTACAGGCAGTGCTGAAAATGTGACAACATGACTCCTCTATCCCTTGGAGCATAATGTAGATACCCAAATGGAAAAAGGGTTTTTTTTTTTAAACCATCAGAATAGCACAAAGAGATATGACTACTATCCTTTGAATGATGTGAGAGATGATTCACTCACATGGCACATTGCATGATGATGCACCCACTTCAAATATTAAAGGGTAGGGTCACAAGGTTAAAGTAACTGATTGCAGTAGTCACCCTCTACATTATGACACATCTAAATCATCTTTGGTACAGCCAAAAAGAAGTCACCTTTTATTAAAATGGAAATCATAAAATTATCAAAGGGAGGTCAATTTGCTGGCATAAAAACTGACACCAAGGAACATTCCAGAAAATCCAGTGACAAGGTTGCCTGTTCTTTTCAAATCTGTGGTGCTACAAATAACATTACCAAAAAAAAAAAAAGTTTCTGCAACCAAGGATATAATACATTTGCACATTACACATTGCATATTGCAAACACTTCCTTATAGTGAGCTAAAGATCATTTTATTGGCTAAAAATATCCCACTTGGGGGGCACAATCCCGGCAGGAAAACTGGTGATGCCTTGGTAAAAAACGACTATTTTTCATGGCTAAAATGCTGCTGGAAACACAGCAATGACTCGCTAAATCACAACTGGTTTTGTCATTTGTTATTCTCAAATGGTGGACTGCAGCTTGGCAGGCGTTTCTCCCCGGTGTCACGCTATCCACCATCTCCTCTGCCTACAGATGACAAAGTTATCTTACATATTACGTAACTTTAGGAAAGAGAGGGAAACTTTGAAATATCAAAGGAGGAGTGGGAAAATTTAAATGCCAAGCTATGGAGTTCTGCCAACTCATTGTCTCGGAGAGAGTTTCACTGGAAAATATATGGTGAGATACTTTAGAACACCAGCAACCAAACAGTCTAGATGAAACAGACAGCATGTTGCAGAGGCTGTGGAGAAGAGAGCAACTCATAATCACATTATTTGGGAATGCTCCGAAATCCATCAATATTGGAGAACAATTAAAGATAGTGTCGAAAAACTGAAATATTAAGACTGATTTCAGTTTTCAGGTTCTATATTTGGGAGGGACACCACAACAGCTCTGTGGCCCTTCAGTGTGTACATTTTCAGAACAATACCAGTTTCCTGCAAAAAAGCAATAATGAAAAAAATGGTGAAATCAAGAACTACACAATTTAACTGACTGGTTAAATGTGATGCATGTAAATTGATACTTTCAAGTAAAAGCTGTATCGTAACTTAGTGCTGGCGGATGTACCAAATTAAACAGTGTACTGTTATTAATTTCCTGACTGATGTGAACGCTGTGTGTACTGTCATGCCATGAGCCCCTAGAGGTGACGCATTCAATGGGCAATTCAATGTAAAACGCCCAAACTAGACACTTCAAGAGGTGCTGTGATGAACTGTGATACTGCCAAAACCCTAATATATGTTGTAATGCAGTTGATTGATCATACCGCCCAGCACTGCAGTAGGGTCCTATCTTTTGATTACTATTATTTTTTTAAAGAATTTATTATTTTTGCCTTGTTTGTTTGTTTGATTAAATGGTAGTGATAATTGTCTGCATATTTTTTTTCTATTATTATTTGTCTGCATGGTTTTTGCCAGTTACAAAAAAAGTGTACTGTGCAAGTGGCTTTGTACCCAATGATTTTTTTTAAAAGTTTAAATAAAAAGAAAATGTATATATAATAAAGAAAACAAAACAAAACAAACAACTAATGTGTTCGGGGTTTGCAGAAACTTACAATGCCAGCATTTTCCTCCGGTGACTGGTTCCTGTCAAAACAAAAACATTTGCATCAGTGTGATGCAGGTATTTAAAACTGGTGTAAGAAGAAAATAACCTAGTAAGAGGAATCTTAAATGCTGAGTTTGGCATATTGTAAGCTAAACAATATGACCAAAAACAAAACAAAAAAAATATATGTATGTTGGTCAAATCATGTTATGAGTTGCTTTTCTGTAGTAGGCCCTGGAAGGCTAATTAAAGTGTATTGGGAAATAAATAAAGCAAAATGAAGAAAAATCTGTGGCAGCTTGCAAAAGAACTGCAGCTCGGGAGAAGTTTTATACTTTCCAGCAAACCAACCACGGCAAACATAACATCAAGAAGACGACCATCCCTCATGGCCTCCATTCAGTTTGATAGAGTTTGAGAATTTGAGCTGTTTTGCAAATAATGGAAAACATTTTAGTGCTCAGATATGCAAAGTTTCCAAAGGTGCCTCTCCTTAATATTTAAACATTTAATTCTGAAGCAATCAAACATTTCCTGTTTTTGCATTTACACTTAACTTCGATCACTTTGTTTTCACTTTGACATAAAAAACATCTCTTCATCTTGCTCAGTGTCAAAAAGGCTTAATTGCACCCAATGCGATTTCGTGTTGTAAAAGAATAAAACATGAAGTCCAGCCGGGATGAATACTGTACTATTTATATGCATGTGAGACAAACAGAACTTTGACAGCCTTATACAGTCTGAGAAGACGTCTTCAGAAAGATTCCCCTTACACCATATTATTATTGTTTAAATCAGCTATTGACCATACATGCTGCACCTCTGGGTCCATTTTGTTGGTTCATAGTGTATTTCTCCTATTGCTGTGGATAATTGGTCACACAACGGTACAATATCACAGCTGAGTTTAATCAAGTTGTTGCTGCAACCATTAATATTAAATGCTCTGGTGCCTTTGCAGCAGAGATCTTTCCAGGGGAGAAGCTTCCCAGCCAGCAACAGGGTTGCAACAAATGTAATAGATGGTATCAACATGGAGCTGAAGCACTTGTGTTGTATTACTTGGCCACAGCGTTGCAACACATTTATTTAGATGAAGCTGGTATATTTGTTAAACTGCAGAGAGGTATTAAAAAAACTCAAGTGTTAGGTAGTGTGAGAGGTATCAGAGCTATTGTGGATCTGGTGTTGTGTAAACCCCAGAGTGAGATACAATCATGAATCAAAAATCTGCATCATCTGTAGGATATCTGAGATGGGCCAATTCCTTTAAGGCATAACTGGAAGATCTGGGAGGATCAGGCGTGCAGCCCAGGATGGGCCTGGATATTGATTTCAATGCAACAGCTCTTCCGATCCATCTCACGTTAATGCCAACATGGCCCTGCTATTTTATCACTAAGTTAATGACTCATGTGACATCAAGATGTGAATGGGCCCCCAGGATAAACGAGTCTGGGACCCCCCCTACTAGAACTGATGGAAGCCTTTCAAATCAGTAGAGATACGTCTTTAAGACCAAACAGTGCACACTGTCAGATTTTTGTATGCTTCTACAAAATAGATTGGATGTGCTAATTGCGGTCATAAAATTTCTCAACATATCCTTGTACCATAGTTTGTATGATAGCTCACAAAAGGCATATCAAACAGAGCCCCAACTGGCTGGGTTAGGTTTGGGAAAAGAACAATGGTTGAGCATCTTTACATTATGTACT
>JAPZEB010000022.1:13689700-13699939 GCA_029783705.1 Chaetodon striatus | reverse complement strand
GCCCGACTTATTTCTCCCGCCATGCTGAGTTTGGGCTAAAGCTGGGCCAGGTCATTTTTTGATAATGACTGGAGACGGGCCAGCTGATCTGGCCTGATTATGGGGCATCATTTATGCTGAGTCTCAGCCAAAACAGGCACCTGGATGCGGCCAGCTGATTTCATCCGGCACGCCGAGCTTAGGCCTTTTCTGGGCCAGGTCATTTTGGTTACCTGGGCAGGCATGTTTAAGCTAAATATTTCTTCATCCAGAGAAACAAGAAACAAACAAAAGAAATAGAAACTTGGTTCATTTGCAGAAACTGAATGCATTTTCAGTTTCTATTATACAGACATTTGAGGGACACCTCAGCTAATTAATGCTGTTGTACAATAGCTCAGCACTTTGTTGTTAAAATTAATGACAAAGCGGTGACTGACTGACAGTAAGTGGCTTGAAGGCAATGTTTTACTGGTTAGGAATTCATCTTTTGTCATATCTGGATAAAACACTAGCCGATCACAGTTGTGCTGACATGCAGTGATATTTCAGCCTACAGTATGAAAACAGCAAATCTCTTCCCTGAGTGGAGGCTCATCCCTCTTTAATGCGTTCTATTCCAAGAAGGGCTTGTGGGGTGAATGCCTCCTGGGTGACCTTCCCCAGCTGATGAATTCCTCCATGAAAACACCCCGTGGTATTGCGACAGCACTTGGAGCAGTCGCATTGAGAAGTCATGTTCTGTCAGGTGCAAGTTAAGCTATCATCCATTTGTTTTTATAAAAACGACCTCTCTGTCTTAGGTTTAATAGGAATCTGCACCAATAATATGATGCTTTCTCTCTCTGAAGTGGTGGATTGTTGATTCCTTCGTGTTCAGTACGAGTGCTATTTAAAGGGCAACAATCACTTACACTGTGCATCATATGCAGCAGGGCACACCAAAAGAATAACTCACATCCAAGCTTTACATAAAGCATATGGGATGTAGCAAAGACATAATAGACTTCTTACAGTGGATCAGGGATGCAAGCTTACTCAGATACCTATGAAATGGAATTTTCCAGAGCCTGGCACCCTGATAGACACACTGTTGGAGGCTTTTGCAGGTGTATATATGCTACAGTAAGCCATTCATGGAGAAAGCTCAGCCAATCTGATATGACATGCATGGCACTGATGCAGCGCATGCATCCACATGGTTTGTTTTTATCAGCATACCGAGGTGGTAGATCGAGCTTGGCGGAGTGTAATGGAACTCCCACTGTACCCCTCATCCCAGGGGTTGAGATCTGTCTGATACTATTAATAATGACATTCTGCTCTCAAGCCAATTAATCAGCCGCTGCAACAGAAAATAGATGTACTTCACCGAAACACGGGGAGGAGGAGAGGAGTTGCTTATGTTGCACAATGCACTCATAGATTCAATATGGTACTGGCAGCGCAGATGAGGAGGAGACAAGTGGAAGCTGTATAGCCCCAATGAGCTATTGTTCAAAAGTTACAGCAGGACAAGGGGAACTATAGCTGAGGTAGGAAAATGCTCTTATAGCATTATCACACAGTTGTTGTATAGAAGAACATTTTATAGACGACTGTAATCGACTGAACTTAAATTAAATTTTCATCGATTTTATGTTGATTATTTTTTTGAATAATTTCTTAATCATTTTGTTTATTAAATGTCTAGAAATAATGAAAAATGCAGGTCCCAAAGCCCAAGGTGGCGTCTTCAGATTGCTTTTTTTGTTCAATCAACACAAATTGTGGCACCCCAGAACTTTTTAATCTTGGGATGTCACCAAAACAAAAAGCCAAAATTGAATTTCAGCGATTACATTGTGCTGTTGAAGTAGACAGACTAGTTAAACTATGTCAGTCTGTAGACTTAAAGAATCACATACTGATACGCTCTCATTTCTTATTTACAGTTAATAACGATCTAATGTGCCCCCTTTGAAAATGGATGTGTTAGTTGTTTCCTTGCCAAAATTTAGCCCAAGTTTAGCCCAGTCAATCTAGCTCAAACGGGCCCAACCTGGGATAAACTGTGGTAGTACTGTTTTTATTGGGCCCAATACCCTCCCATATCACATATTAAAAGTATACCTTCGTGGATTCAGCAGAACATTTTTTAACACTTTCGTGTGACACGGTCTGGGTAAAAGGGGGTTAATACTGGAGGTTCTCTGTACACCTGTCCAACATAGGTGATGCTTTTCTCAAGTTTTGGGGGTCAATCTTTCCAATAAAAGACATTTTGAGACAGTATTTTAATGTCTTATACCTGTATTTGGGGTACTACTACCCCAACACCCAATTTTTTGGCCAAAATTTCCTTTAACACTCTGTGTCACAGGACTCCTTTCCACACTGGGTCTAAATTGTTCCATTATATCACTGTAAACACAAACGAATAATGATAATGACGACAATGACAGTGACAAAAATGAAAGCAGCAAAAGATGAAAGATGAAAGTTTAGCCTCCCTCCCAACAAGCTATATTAATATGGGTGGCACCAATGGTGCCGTAGGTTGCCTAATGTCACAAGATACTACTACTCCACAGCCTCTTAAACACAGTTATGTTGGCCCCCACTTTTTTTTCCCACCAGGTATGGCCAGTGATTTTATTGGGTGGTCATGCCCCTCCTGCCCCCCTCTTGGAGGCGCCACTGATTACAAGACTCAAAAATACTTAATTTACTATTGCATTGAACAAAGAAAAGCAGTGACCTGTCACATTGCAGAACGTGGAACCAGCTGTATTGCGGCATTCCTGCCTGGTGAATGGCTCAAGCTAGGCATCAACTATCACTGACCAATAATTTCAACACTAATACAGTATACAGTATGTGCTGTAAATATTCATGGGCAGACCCTAAAGATTTAATCAAAAAATAACTTTGAAGTTGCAAAATCACCATTTCAAACACTAAAACAAAGGTGGGAGGTAAGGCTCTGTGGTAACTGACAGCATTCATGATTCCCTTTATACAGTAAAATAACATCCATCACATCCATATTAATGATGTCTCAAGTTAAAGTTACAGCAGCTCTTACGCCTCACCAGAATAGTCTAGTGTGCATTTCAGCAAACCACTTGAAATACTGCCTTTTGATTGTCTTTGCCATTGGGAAAAATAAGTGAACAAAATTAAAAATAAAAACAAAATTAGCTTGTTAGCTTCTCTCACAGCAGCGTGCCTGTAGCAGCTGTGGCCGCAGCTGTGGCCGCAGCTGTTTCTATGGTTACCACATGTGGACATTCGGGTTGTCTCTCTCCGTATGAGATGCAGTGAAAACACTCTTTAGACAGCACCTCAGATACAAAGTTTCCTGTAACCGTTTTTTTTAATTGCTATAATGTTTGTTAGGTAACAGAGATACACGACTCGCCTAATTGCTGAGAGAGCAGAGATGGTACGACAAAGTTCAGCTTTTCACAAAGTCTTTCATGTGCAGGATCCTTATTTATTTATTTCCCAACTTCAGCTTTGTATCTGTGTATTTTAAACCAAATTTAAAACTATAATCAAGTCTTACTGAAGCACAGATTAAGCGGACATTTTGGTGACCTTCTTTATTGACCTTATTTGGCAGCTAGCAGGATTTACCATATCAATACAACTAATCTCCTCCCACACAATGCTCTGATATGTCATCCTCTGACCCATCACATCCCCTACAATCACCCTGTAATTGACTCAAACAACAAACACATATTCAGAACAGAACAAGCCTGCAAGAAAGAGAAAAGAGCAGCACTACAGTACATTAACAACTTAAGATTGAGGCTTTAAAATCTGTGTAAATGAAATGAGCAGTTAAAATGCGTGTGTGGGAGTGCAGGGGAGAGCGGGGGTGTGGAAGTGCCTTGAAGTCCCACTGGGCACAGACTTTTTAATTCCTATTTTTGAAGGCCAGAATTCTCAGCACCTGGTAATCATTGAGTCATTGGTATTGATCAACAACCCCATTAACGGCGTCCCCTTCAACATACATTACGAACATTTGCTGCAATGGGGCAGTAAAAATCGTACTTATCGCCACTTAAAGGAGCTTCCACTTGTCTGAAAGGGGACTTTTACCGGTGACAAAGCTTGCAAATTAAGTAACCTCAGTGGGATTGTGTTCTCTGTAAAATGAAGATCTCAAATGTAGGCTCAGTCTTAGCGGAGAGTTGGTGAACTACTTGGGTGTTCCTTATGTGAACTGCATAAATATTAAGTTTATGGTCCTTAAATGTTGTGAATTCGGCCTGTCAACACCCTCCGCACGGTATTATTAGAGCTGCTTTTTTCTTTTCCTCTGAACTTTGAGGTCATGCTAAAGGATGGAGATGATGATGGCTGTGATATTTTGAGTCTATTCTTAATATTTTCAGTATTTTGCTGTCAGCTATTGTCAGTAACGTTTATGATGAAAAGGGAACATGACAGCTGTTCTTTTTGTTTTGGCCCCTGACGAACTCTTCTGTCATGCATATTGTTTGAGCAGGACTCAAGACATTTAACATCATGTCTGTCATGTATCAAGGCTTGAGCATTTTGTAAGACATGCCTCTCAAAGCGTGCTTCACTTGCATAAAGAAATCCACTGATCTAGCCATGTTTTTCTGCAGAAATCCTTCAATATGAGCCTGGCTTATATTCCCTTAGCTGTCTGTGTGTAATAGCTCAGGCTCAAATAGGGGTAATATATGCATGCCTCTGAAACAATCAGTCTTGTTTATCCAGAGCCCTTGAACCTCCAGGATCAGAAAGTTTCTGCAATGAATTCTGATTTGCTAAATCCCTGTCCAATTTATTGCCTCAACTCTGCACAAACATCAAAACAAACTCTCTCCCTTTTTGTGCCACCAGCTGTTAGATTTGGGAGAGAACACCAGAAAGAAAGGGTTGGATGATAGAGACATGGAGGATTCACAATTTGTTTATTAATGTCTCTTTCCTTCGCGCCCTGTCTCTGCCTCCCTCCTCTTCATTTCCTCTTTTCCTGAAAAATCTTTGCATCTGCACTGCAGTGCCTGCTAACTGAGAGGGAACAGTAAAATTTTGATAGAGACCTTGCAGGGTGCCTTAGCAGGTGGATTCATTTGAAAGTTTCCTTGGCTTGTGTCTCCTGCCACACTCGAGAGTTATATTTGGTGTTAGTGAAATTCTGTTTCTTGAATGTCTGTGAAGTTGTTATAAGGAGACGGAGCAGTGTGGGTTGAGAGCCTGGATGCATAATTTGCATCTCAGGTGCTCATTGAAGTACACTCGCTTGGCTGGAGTCACAGCTTTGCCCAATGTGTAAAATCTCAGTTTATGGTGCATCTGTCCTCTTTCAGCCTCGATGAAAGTAGATGGAAAATGGAATTAAAAGAGTCAGATTTAGTACTCGGGGAGTGATTAATTGCTCAAAGCCACAGTTGCTGTTTGGACATCTGCTTACTTGTTATTGTCTCTAATTAAAATGATAAACAATTAGTAATGCAAATCTGTATCCTTTTGGATTTTGGGGGCAATGCAGAACTACTTTGCTGGACATGTAGCCTGATCGTGATCTGCATACACTGCAGAATAAAATGTATTGTTCTCCGCACTGGAAAGGTTGAGTCTTATTTTTCAGGTTGTTTGCTGTTCTCTGTTTTAATGATTTGACCCATTGGATGAAATAAGAGTAAGACTCGACAACCATGCTTTGTGTGGCTGTACTAAACTACAGCAATGTTTTGTACTAAATGCTAACATCAGCATCTTAACATGCTCACAATGACACTGTCATACTGATGCTGAGAGTGCACCTAAAATGAGTCCTAAAAACTAAAGGTGAATTAGCATTTTTGCCACCCCTGTTTCAAACTTAGTGGGTTTTTTAAATTGGTTAGATTCTTGAAATAAGGCCTGTGGTAACACAAGCTTAAGAGATTTTCACGTTTTTTGTTCTATCCTAAAAACCCTACTCATGAATTTTGAAGCCTTTAGTCTTTCAAAAAGACACTTGCTAACCAGTGGCTAAATGATATAACAGAATGTCATCACACTGAACATCGCTCTACAGCCTTGTTGTGGTGGTGAGGTTAAGTCATGCGACCATGGTGTAGTTTTTTTGTCGCATAACATAAGCTTTCTTCTGGTGAATTCATTGCTCATTAGTGTAATCTTATGTTTCCTACAGAGCTTATTTTCTGCAATAATTCAAAATCAGGAAAAATACAAAAAGAAAATTACCCTTTGGCTTTTGACAAGAGAACCAGGGTACTGCTAACTTCCATGTTGGCCTACAGAAGACATCATCTGTGCAGCACTCTGTGCAGGTATATGTTTAAGCACAGCTGAGGTTCAGGTCATGCATGGTGTTGGACCAAGTATGACCTGACAACACTTAATGGAAAGCTAAGTTTTTATATAAGTCCCTTATTTAAATGTTATTAGACGGTGGTTAGTGGTTGCTGTCTGTTGACAAGTCGCTACTACAGCAATAATGTTGGTAAGGTTACGTAACTATGGCGTAGACACAGATTCCCAGAGGAAAGACGTAGCTGTAGCTGTCACTATTTGAGTGTGTTTTTAGTTCATGAAAGTAAGTTGTGACATTTAAGTTACCTTAAAGTCTTGTTCAGCATTTGGTTGTACTATAAGACCCTTCAAGGGGTCACATGTGGAGTTTTTTTGAGTGAGCACATTTTCAACGGTTTCAAGCATGTTCTAGCGAAAATTAGCATTAGCATGATCACACAGTTGTACAGTAGCTGTAAATGTACCATGCCAAACAAGCTAGCTGCTAGTGTTAGCATTATCTACTACCTCTCATCCAAATATGGTCACTCCTCTCTCCAAAAATCCAAGATGGTGACGGCCAAAATACTAAACTCAAGGCTTCATATCAGGAGTCCACAGCCCAATGGGTGACAGTAGAGTGGCTTTGTCTATTATATTATTCAGAGCATGAATGTCTTTACAACATTTCTGGCAATCCATCTCATGGTTGTTTAGACATTTCAGTCTGGACCAAAATGGTGGGCAGATCAGCTGACCTTCAGACCAACATTGCCATCTCTAAAGCCATGCCCCTAGCATAGCTACAAATGACTTTGTGTACTTGCAGTCATGGGGTCTAGAATTAAGATTTTAATAATTAGCACATGCTGCAATGTCAGCTTTAATAATACTCCCTTTAACTGCCAACAACAGCCCAGCCATGTGACAACTTTCTAAAAAGCTCCAATTCTCCATTTGGAGCTTGGTTTGATCTTTTGCCAGTTCATGCGTGTGTGTCAGATGTTTTGGATTGGATTCAACAGCCTTTTTGATCTGAAGATGGCAATGGCTGTATATAGACTGGGGGAATTCCAGAGCAGCCTTTTAATTCTTCCTCTCATCACAGTTTCAGTGTTTTTCTTTTGAGGATCCGGGAACAATTCTGCATATTTCTCATTTTCTTTTTCCTTTTTTTCCTTACAACAACTCCGTCTCGATGCGTTTGACACCTAGACTAGATAACACTGAGGAAAAATGCAGCTAAGAAGAGAAAGTCTGGCTGTGAAGTGATATACTGCGTATCAGTCTATACAAACCTCTCAGATTACGCTTTTTAATCACATATCCACACCAGCAGGGCATTAGGTGGTGGATCTCATTGCAATGACAAAGCATTGCATTAGGACTTCAGTTACGTGGGATATTCCATCACTAAATTTTCCCGTGGCTTTCCAGAAGCCCTCTCTGCTGCCGAGTTTATCATAACAGCTTGAGAGTAGATGACCCGCCAGATGTTTGTAATCTCACACCGAGAAGCTTGTGACTGGGGTTGCAATCAGATAAGGGAACATAGGAAGGGATTATAAATGGTGACAGTGGGGAAAAGGCTATAGATCTCACCATAATCGCTGATGGATGGCGCATGTCCTCTTTCACCCTCATCACAGGCTACTCAGTGTAAAAACCAACCCAGTGTCGACCTGTTTATTTTTTCCAGTGATTCTAAAATAAAATAAAAAAAACACCCCTCATGATTATGTTGGTGCAGCTGTGAATAAAGAGAGTGAATTTAGAGCTCGCACACAAGGAGCGAGCTCATTTCTTCTTGCTAGTTTGTAAGGCCCCATTGAGAGTGTATGGTTGTGTGGGCAGGTTAATGATATCAGCTTGAGAGTAGTTTTTAATCACGAACAGACTAATGAGATAGGTTGGGCTGGAGTTACTCCAGCAATAAACAGCATCACAAGTCGCTCCCCTCCCTGCCTCCCTCCCTCCATTTCTCCATTTTCTCTGTCTGCTTTCTTCACTGTCTAAACCCAAGAATGGAGAGATTTAGGACAACCTGAGCGACGAATGAGTACACAATGGTGCAGATTAAAAGGAATCAGTCATATTTACAGGAGTGAACAGCAGGACACATTCACCCTGTGGCGAGGCACCAGCAGGTTATTGGCAGCGGAGGAGCAGCATTGTGAGCCAATCCTGCTGGAAAACTAGGAAGCAACATTCCAAACATGTCCTGACTGCTTCTGACAGAAAGAGGTCTTTGTTTGTTTACATATCCTCGACGTGCATAAATAAATATTAATGATGGCATTAACAGGATTTAAGAGTGGAAAAAATGAAGTAAAGCTCCGGTCAAATGGCTTTAAAGGAACATTGTCATTTATTCATAGTATTATTCATAGTGAATCAACAGAAGAAAATAGATCCATTTATGTTTTCACTGTTTTGCGACTCCACAGCCCTGCAGTGCTGTAGGGAACAGAAGCTCCCTCTTTTTTGAACTCCTTAGTACTGAAACATGTTTCACTCCATTAGAGAGTGAAAATTGGAGCCATGGAAGTGTAAAGAATTGGACATCAGTCCCCCTAGGCCCCTGAGGTACATCAAGAAATGTTGGCTTGCCAAGCTCTCCCAGTTAAGAGCATGTTCTGTCCGTGAAGATGGCTTCGCAGTGGAGAGAGTACATTAATGCAACATGTTACTCCGTGCCGGCTGAGTCCTGCGGTTATATTTCCTCCTGTAACATATGGGATTGGATAGTGGCTGCTCCTGATGAAAAGGCTCACACTTTCCAATCCTGTAGTCCTATTTAAAGAGATGACATTTTCATATAAATAAATTACTCCGATAACGCTTACTGATTCAACTTACAAGCAGTTTATGAATGCTGTAGCATTTGCTTTTTTAAACATCCAGTGATGGGAGGCAGCAGGGGAGGGAATTAGCTGAGTCCTCACGTTTGGATATTTTCATGGTACTAAAGTCACGATTACAGTTGGGTATCATTCACATTTGGACAGATACCAGTACAGGGACCTGGAATTCGGTACCAATACCCATCAGTACCTTTTTTTAGTACTTCACTTTTACTGTAGATGTAGTTTTTGAACAAGCTGTAGAGGTGATGGAGTAGACCTGCTCCTTTTCTCTTTCCTAATCACACACAGAGATAATCCTGTGTCTCTGTCTGTCTGCTTGTCTAGAGGTGATACTCGGCCATTGCTAAAATAACAGAAAAGAAAACAGACCAGAAGCTGAAAGTATTCCGGCAGATCAGTGCTGCAGCGATAGTTTCAGCTGGCTGGGGAGCCGACTGAGCAGCCTCAGAGCTCCATGACTGACTTCCCAGCTTCAGGGCGCTGCGGCCTCTTGTCTGAAATTGAACCTGGCGGCTCTGCAGAGGTTCGTTGCCGGCCTCAAAGCTTGGTGGCTGGCTTCCAGGCTAAGAGGCACTTTAAGGCACTTCCTCCTCCTGTCTAATCCTGGCGTTCCCACCCAGCTGTGTGCTCAGATACCAACATTTGGCACCTATGGACTCGACATAAATCTTAGTAGTGTTGACGTAATTCTGTCAATACACATAGAGTGCAGAGTTCTATACCCTAGTCACGACACTATTATTGTGATTTTAAATGTTTTGCAACATGTTGAGTATTGCGACAACATATCTTGGGATTCATTACCTTTTTAATCAACCGCAAATTATGTCTCCAAAGAAAAAGTTTTTCAACATCTGTTCTATTACACAGAGTCAAGTTTTCAGCCCGTTCATCTCGGTTAACTTGTTTTTATTGGGGCTAAATTTATCTAGCGGACCGAAAAAGCAATTTATTTCATTATGCTAGTAGACTACTAACAGTCTGATTTATCCATCCATCCATTTTCTAACCGCTTATCCTCTTGAGGGCCTATGGAGCCTATCCCAGCTGACATTAAGCGAGAGGCAGGGTACACCCTGGACAGGTCACCAGACTATCACAGGGCTGACACATAGAGACAGAC
>JAPZEB010000022.1:13674529-13689600 GCA_029783705.1 Chaetodon striatus | reverse complement strand
GACACTTGCCACATTCTGAGAGAAGGTTTTATTTGCTATTTATTTATTTATAAATAATTTTATAATTTTATAAAAAAAAAAAACCTAAGTTCTGGTGTCAGTTTGGTTTCTTTAGCTGCCATTTTGCACCAGTTTTTAAGAATTATACATGAAGAAATCTGTCAATTTTGACACCTTTAGTTGCAGAAACACATTTTATAAGAAACTCACGGCTAAATGATCATACTTTAGAGATGTTAACTTTGAATTATCTCCATCTTAGACTGACATGCTTGTACTTAAAATGAATCTGTTATTTACCTCAAACACTGCCCTGTCTGTCAGTGTCCCTTAGTTTCACGCAGTTTCACTAACTGACAGCTAGTGGCAGTAATGTGAATCTTAGTCATCTGTAACTCTGCTATAAAAAGGCATAGAAGAAGACTGCTAGCTTATAAAGTCATTGAGAATTTCTTGAGTTAATCAGCAGAGGTTTCAAAATATTCAAAACATTTGCTTTCAGAATGTTTTATGAGGATGGAAAGTCTTTGTTAGGCTCTGTGGACACATGCATTTTGGTGAGAAACACTACATGTGAACTCAATTGTTAGTTTAAAATGAAACCCCACATGGTTTCTTCAAGCTAACTCTTCTGTCTAATATCTTACCAGAATTAGTTTTAATGATGTGCTGTCAGGCCTCCTCTGCAGGAGGTTAACTGTTGTGTCAAGTCTTGAGTACATTTTCCATCTGCCCTTCAGTTTCCCTGCATTGCCAACACGCCTCATTGAGAACAAACTGCCCCAGCAAGCTGTAACGTTAGATATGAAGCTTCCTCCACAATGTGGCAAGTGCCTGCTGAAGAAAGACAACCAACTAAATGTCAAAATGCCCTGGTGTTCACAGTTGACTGTCCAGCTTCTGGCAATGCAAAATGTTCTCTGTCATGTTTTTAAATGCTTTGCTTGTTTATATCCTTTATAGAACCGTGCTGATAAGAAAAGGCTGAACATTATTATTGTAGCTGAGGGTGCCATAGATTGCCACAACAAGGCAATTACTCCTGATTATATCAAGGATGTAAGTATGGTGGAGAGGCCTGGTGAAGTCATGGACCCACAAACTCTCCTTCAGAAGCATGTGCTTGATTCCCCCTCATGGTTTGCTGTTGGTTTCCTTCAGAGCAGAAACACACACCACTAAGTTATATATCCTGTGTGTCATTGTTGTGTTGACTTTTCACCAGTTTTGCTTGCTTCACAGCAAAACTTTTTTTTTTTTGCAAAAATACCCACTCACTTATATTTCTTGATTCCATCCATCCTTAAAGCTTTTATATATATTTTATGCCATTCTCACTCCACATCGCTGTGTTTGCACCCTCATTTTTTATTACTGCAAGTTCACTTCTGCATGCACATTATTTGGCACTGGCTAACATGACAGGAGATGTTTTGCATGATTTCTCCTTCTGTGTATTTGTTTTTTTTTATGCTTGTCACTTTTATTTCTGCATTTCCTTTTGGGTGTTCCATTTATCAGATGCTATGAAATTTCAGAAAGATATAATATGCTATGTTCGATGTGTTTTTATGTGTTTAAACTTAAGTACGAGCAACTGTTTGTTAGAATATCTTTTAATGATGTGTATCTGTAATCTTTGGACCCTTTCATGTACAGCTCTTAAGTTTAATCGCGCTAAAATATGATAAGACAATATTTTAAAGTAGATTTTACAGGACGTTAATGTAGACATGTCCCACATCGACCCTGTAATCCTCACTATATGTTGTCATCCCACTTCTCTCCCTTCATATCAAGCTGGTGGTACGCTGCCTGGGTTTTGACACCAGGGTGACCATCCTGGGCCACGTGCAGAGAGGTGGGACCCCCTCTGCCTTTGACAGGATTCTGGTAAGTCATAGTTTATGTAATACTTTTCTATGGTAAAAAAACCCCGACTTGATTATTTACTTACACTGCAGACATCTTGCAGGTTAATATTAACCTTAAATAACCTTTGCAGGCCAGTCGTATGGGCGTGGAGGCAGTGCTGGCGTTACTGGAGGCCTCTGCCACCACCCCGGCCTGCGTTGTGTCTCTGGTTGGCAACCAGGCTGTTCGACTACCACTTATGGAGTGTGTTCAGATGGTAAGTGTGCATGATGGAGAGACAGAGGTCTACTCCACAGTGCAACAAGTGTGCTCTGAATAGAACAGAAAATAAGATTAATCCATTATACAATATGTCAGCCATAGCCCTCTCTTATAGCAGACAGATTCAGAGTATTATGTCTTGAGTTGGTTAGAATATGTCTTTAACATGGGACATTTTAAATTGTTACTCAACACAAGCACCAGCAGGAACAAAACAATAACACTGGACAATAACATATAGAGATTTTTAAAGTCTTGTAGTCTGCATGTGGCTTAAGATGAATGAGATGGAGTAGTGCTCGAGTCAGTGGGCTCAGGTGCTCCTAGTTTGGCAAATCCCTGCCCACCATTTATCTGCAAGACAGGTAGGACAAAAAATAATGCCACAGGTACACCCAAACAGACTCATGGGCCTGTTAAAAGTGAAAAGATTGGCAGATTTTGACCTGTATGATGAAGAAGCTCTTTTATATTTTGTCATCAGACTCAAGAGGTGCAGAAGGCCATGGATGAGAAGAAGTTTGATGAGGCAGTGAGACTGCGTGGCAGGTATTTTTTTTTAAACTCTGGCTACTTTGATATGATCAAATATTGGATTCATTTCCTTACAAACAGGTCTAAAAGTTAAACTAAATACTCTAAAGGCTCAAATAGAGGTAATGGAGAGCTAGCAAAAGAAGACTTTACAGGTGCAAGGAAATCTCTTACTTTTTCCACCTGTTTAATCAGACTTCCTGTATGATCTTGCACAGATTCCAGCTAGCGCTCACTCTCGTCTGTTCAGCCGTGTGCCCTGGTTTAACTGTCATTGCATTGATTTTCACTTGACCCTAAAGGTTTTTTCCACAGCAGCAACAAAGCTGACAACCATTGTGGATTTATTACTCTTTGATTTTAATGTCTGTCATCTGCAGGAGCTTTGAAAACAATCTGACCACCTACAGACTCCTCTCCTACCGGAAAGCAGATTCTGAACTTCCAAATGTAAGTACGCTCACAAGCAAATAACAAATAAAAAAACAATGATTACATTAAATCAATGAGATTATCACAGTTTTAATTCTTGTAATGTATCTTTCCCACCAGCGTCTCTGTGATTTGTACGGTAGCATAAGGTACTTCCTGGTCAGGTGCCTTGTGGATGCTGCAGTCTTTTTGTGACACTAACAGAGTCTGTTTTTTCTGTGACTGTCTCTGTCCTGAGGGAGAGGAGGAGGCGGGGGATGAAGAGCAGTCTTATGTATGTAATGAGTAACAAGGCCGCAGCTGAGCAGGCTCTAGGTCAGCTTCTGCAGGCGTAGTTCACAGAGCAGATGAGCTACAGCAACTAGTTTAGACCTCTTTATTCATCCTCCTTTAGCTTCCAATAGCCCCATGCTGAGATAAAATGTTTCTAGAAATACAAGTGGATTTTAGTTTTTTTTGTTTTTTTTTACGCAGTATCTAGTCTAATGATTTTCTAGAACTGTCTGAGGTTTGTTTTTATTTAACAGAGACAAAACTACATATTTATATGGTCACACAGTGCCACAAAATGACAGTGCCAGTGCTCATCATCTGTCGCTCTGTCTGTCATTGCTTATTTCTTCATGGCTCTGCTTAGAAGAAGAAGTGTAGACATGCAAAGAGTTGCATTAGTGCTTCGGTGCAGTCGTCCCACTAGCTTTACTGTCAAGGATAATCACAGCGTCAACTGTGATCTGCTTCAAATGACCCTGAAGTAGCCCTCCTTACAGTTTAATGTCAAGCCCTGACGCTATTAGCTGGGTATGTATCTGGTTTACTGTCAGGTTTAACAGTTTGTGTGAATTTGGTTACTATGGTAATTCTTGCAAAATTCCATCACCCTTTAAGCATATTAGTCAGCATATAAAAATATCCTGGTAATTTTTTATGTAAATTCAAACTGAACCTATGGTATCAATATGCGCTGATCCAGTGTAACATTTCAGAAAATCAACATAACTGTCACGAGTATAGAGGACCCCCACAAGGTGACAATAATCTGCCACTGTCAATCACTTACCCTCCATTTGAAAGATTGAGTTGTTGTCTCTGACACTTCATAAATGCTCCAGGTTTTATTAATATTCATCATAATTCAAGAGTGGTTTTTATCTTCCTCGGCATATTGTTCTTCCAGCTGCTGTATTTCCTGGGTGCTTCTGTCCATCTGCCATGGTTTGGTTATCGACTGTTTTGATTAGCTGTGGATGCTAGAAAGAAGAAGAAGAAGAAGACGCCGTCCTTAGAAACTGCAGCGTGGGACTGGTGTGGTCAACAGGAAGTGGACATTTCACTGATGTGGAGATGTGAAATTTGGCTCCCGGGCAAAATACAATGCCCCTCAGTGCTGCAGAGACATGCACCATGACAGATTTAGCTTTACCTTTAATTCCTGTGAACACAGAGGTAAGCGGCACCACTTCCAGGAACTGAGGCTGCAACAACAGTCAATACAGGGAAAAACACATCACTGTTTGAGTGACAAATCACGACCATTTGACACCAAAGACATTGCGTAAGAAAATTCATTAAAAAAAAACACAACAAAACAAATTTTAAATTCATGAATAAGAACATGAATTTGCAGATTATCACTTTACATTCATCCCGGCTGGTTTGTGTTTGTGTGTTACGTCACAGTGGATTAGCCGCTCGGAGTGCTGGTGGGTGTTTTTCAGTAGGCGTGGTGTGAGTCCTGCTCTCAGATTGTGGACATTTGGTTTGGAGCAGATTATGGGTCTCTGCTTGTGCTGTTAGCCTTGTGAGGATAACCACACATCAGCACAGATCAACGCACAAACTGGCGTGGAACTGGGTGATGTGAAGGGCCCTGGGTAACTGTGCGTGTGTGTGTGTGTGTGTGTGTGTGTGTGATGGAAAAAGAGAGACAGAGAGGGAGCATGTGTATATGGGTAGCTTTATTCTTTTTAATCATATTAAGTTGGATCATTAGATGGACCCATTTACACAGTGCTTTCATGAGGTGTACGGGACCAAATCCTATTGGATATCGGCCTAATCTACTGCAAAAGCTCCGCAGCATCCAGTTGCAGCTTTGGTGGGGACTCTGTGTCCCTCGGTGCAGGCCTGGGTATGAACATACGTGCAGCATTAATTTGGCTGAATTAGGATTGAGAACAAATTGCCACTCTACATTCCCAAATCCAGGCGTGATTGAGAAATAATGAGCAGCTCAGCGCACATAAATGGTTCACGAGATTATCCCCCTCTGAATTATACAGCTCACCCCTTTCCTGGCCAGGAAGTCAGATGGTTTCATAACACAGACCTATCATGGACATAACAAGCCGAGATAAAGCCTCAGCTCTCATCAGATAGAACTGTCCTCATCAGTCGAAGGTCCTCAGTATTGATGTCAATCTAGCTGTAATTCTTCCGCTCTATAATGAATCTTGTGCTATTCGGGGAATGTTTCACAGCTTTCTGTCCGAGGCATCAGATTCTGCCTCATTTTCAGTGTGGTGCAAATATTATGATGGCCCCGTAGACTTTGACCTTCCCTGGATGGCGATAGCCTCATTCGCAGTCCACTGCCGTCTAAAATGCTCAAAGATTATCCCTTAGCAGCATTTCATGCTATGATAGCACTAATGGCAAAAATAGATTCATGATCCTCATCATTTAAAAGAGGATCAGGATGAAGGTCCTGCTGATGTGACCTTTGGAGTGGGCTCTGGGGGCCGGAGCCAGTACAGTCACAATTCTGGAGTTGGCTCAAGAGACCACTGAAACTGGTGATGGTCTGTGGAATTAGAAGATTTGAGCCCCCTTTAGTCATAATGTGAGTGAAGCACTCGTAGTTTATGAAACGATGCATGAAATTCCTGGATCATATGAATCCACATTTTCATTTTATTACACAAAGTTCCACTTCTGTGATTGTGATGAATGTCAGTGAAGTCATCTGCTGTGTAAATCATGTCATACTCTACAGACAGCAACCAGTGGGAAAAAATATGGTTAAATTTGTTGATGAACCATAAAAAATACATAGAATAAAAACAATAATTTAGATTATTCACCTGCTGTGTGTTTGTATAGCTTGTCCTCTTTTCAGGTTTTCATGGTGGAGAGGAAGTTGGGTGACTCAGGTCCTGTGTACACATATGGATATTTTTGTGAACAAAAAATTTTCGAAAGTTGTAAGTCACTAAAACTGAGATTTCTTTTAAAGCCCCTGTTACTTTTTATCTGTGTGGACATTTAAGACGGTACATTGGAGAAATGATTTGTCCATAAAATGACTCTGCTTTGTGTAATGAGTGTTATGTCCCTGCCCACAGCCGTGTATCACGCAGATGTGAAAGGACAGCTTCTTTTGTCGGTGTCTGACACCAGAAGTCACTGCCCGAGTGACAAATTTCGACGACTTTTGAGTGAGACCGGGTTGTGTGACGGGGGCATTAGGGACTCCAGCCTTGAATGTTTTTTCAAAAGCCCAGACTCTATGCTGTTCCCTAAAGAAATCTAATATAATGAAGTAAATGTTCCTCTGCTGGCCTGATATTGAATTCATTGTACTGAAGACTACATTTACTTGACAATGTTGAGGATCCATAATTTGTATCAGAACAGCCCAGATTATTATGGAATGGATGTAGATAAATAGACTTATACTTGTATAGGTTCTTTGTATGCCTCTCAAAGCACTTTTACTCTACAGAGTAACAGTTACCTATTCACACACTGGTGGCCAAGGCTACCAAACAATGTGCCATGTACTACTCAGTGAGGACATTCACATGTACTCCCACACTGAGCCGTCAGGAGCAACTTGGGACTCAGTATCTCACCCAAGGATACTTCAACATGCGGACTGGAGGAGCCAAGATTGAATCTCTGATCTTCCGATTAGTGGACGACCCGCTCTACCTGCTGAGCCACAGCCATGTTAACTGTCGGTTAAACATACATCATGTGAACTCTACTCCAGCATAGTGTAACAAAAATAGGTTTTATTATTAGTAATGCTGGTTGTGGCAGCTGTTATGTAGCTGTGATATTCTGTCAAGGTTATGTTCATGTGTTTGTGTGCACTTCCTGTTTTATTTTGCAATGTGTTCTCAAGTGTTTGTTTTACTTCCTGTGTTTCCCTGCCTTTGCTGTTTACCTCATGTGTTTCACCTGTGTCTTGTTCCACTCACCTGTGCACAGTTAGTAATCAGCCCTTGTGTATTTAAAGCTCAGTGTTTCCCCCATTCAGTTTCCAGATTCCATTGCAATCATAGTGTGTTCATGCTCTCCAGACTTTTGCCCGTGTTTGATTCCTTTGTTTTTGACTCTGCTTGGATTTATGGACATAGTTTTGTTTGTGATTTCCCTGACCAAATTTTTCTGCCTTTGCTGTTTGACCCCTGACCTCCTAAGTAAAGATCTGGATTTCATAAACTGTCCTTGGTGTTTTTTCTCTGCAAGAGTCCCAGATTTGTCTTAAATTATCACAGCAGCTTAATCGCAGTAATATCAGACAGTCTTTTTGGTTCTTTCTAAATGGCAGGAGTGGAAATGAGTCATCATCAAAATTTGTTAAATGGTGTCTAAATGATTAAGTAAGTTGGGGAACAATTAGTTTTAAAAAATGATGTAGGCTCTACAGGATGATTTTTTTTTTCTTGGCAACTATTATGTTTTTCCTAAATGATTTACAGATTTTTAGACATTCTTTTATATTAAATGGCTTAAAAAATGTCATATAGCTGCTGTAAATGGTAAATAAAAGCTCCCAAGGTGAACATGCTTCCAGAACCCCCCTAGATTTGGGCTGAGTACCAAATCTCTGCGATGTCTGCCTCCGCCCCCGTGCTTGACGTCCCCCTGGGTCCATTCCTCATAAGTTCACAGTCTATCTAATTTTGTCATCCTGATTACATCATAATTTACTTGATGTCTATTACTCTTCATGAGGTTTCCATTATTTTTTGTCCTCCAATGATTTATATTTATTGGGAAACGTTGTCTTATCTGAATTGAGGCATTGCAATCTGTCGTACTGATTATAAACCCGTTAAGGTGTGCCAATCAATTAAAATTTCAGAGAAATTTCAGAAGCCACACTGAGATTAATTCTTTTGGGGAATAATTTGACTTGTATCACAGTAGGAATGGCTGACTCAGTTTGCTTAAAACACTTGTAGATGATAATTATACATTTTCAACTTTTCCGACCTCTTGGTTAATTTCCATGCAGCGCTTATGAAAAACTCCAAATGTTTAACAGCGTCAAAACACATCAAACACTTGTTTGAGTGGCTGATCCTTATAGATATTATTCAAAGAGATTTTCAAAGCGTAAATTATAACTCGTGTGTGCTGGTGGAGAAAGGTGAGCAGAAGGAGGAGGGGAGAGACTGACAGAAATAAATAGACAGAGCAAGAGAACGAATTGGAGTGAGATGTGATAGAAAGAGAGCGTGATAGCTCCGGAGCGTTTAGTATGCAGAACGGAAAGCAAACACTTTTAGCCCTTCTGTCGAAGTCTGGGACTCCTCTGCAGTGAGCGGTCTAAACTTTCTCATATAAGCCTTCGCCTCGAGCCATGAACTCAAATATTTCAGTCACATTCACTGAAGCTAAGGAAAAAAAAAAAGCCTTATTACTTATGATCAAAGGTTGGTGTTTTCTGGAGGAGACATGGAGCGTCTGCTAGAATTTGCATTAGGAGTTGAAGGCGGGTCATTTTCAGTGAATAGAGAGACATCCAGAAACAGGCGGGGATTCGTTGTTTTCCCTGCTTTTAAGCTCACTTCCTTTGAAGGCTGTTTACACGGGTAAACAGAGCTACATGAAATCTGAATATGAGCATTAGGAATGAAGAGTTAAATCTCTGTCTCCTGGTGAAGTCACGTGATCTTGTAACCTGCAATGTAAAAAGTTAGCTTGACCTTTTTGTCTCTTTAAATCTTTGCAGTAAATTCCTGGAGGTACAATTTTTTTTCGTCACGTCTTCGCCTGCTGCGCTCAGTGTTGCCTTTAGCAGCTCCCTGTGAGAATACAAAACACAACATTACCCTTACTAAAATAAATAAATAAACCTCATGAAAGATAGGTGTCTGCTCCTGTTAGCATTATATAATCAAATGAATGGTGGCCATATTTAGAAAATAACGAGCTGTCGTGAAAAGTACGGAACTCTAACTCTAACTGAAGACATTATTAAATGATCAATCATTTAATAATTATTAGACAACACAGACAAAACAACTCAAATACAGGACAATTACGAGGGTCAAATACTCTTACAGTAACAAGGGTTTATGTGTTGTTGTATTTGAATTGGGTTGGGGTGGAAATGAGGCACTCTGTCTCTAAAGTGTTTGTTTGTGCGTGTGTGTGATTTGTGCCAGTTTGTGTGGATTTGCTTACCAGTGAAGAGAGAGAGAACTTAAGGGAGGGATGTTAGTATGGAGCAGGAAAAAAGACATCAAAATACAATCAAATATTAATAATAGTAATAATGATGAAATAAGTGAAGTCAAGGAAGCAAGGATTGGAGCATCACTTGAAAGCACTTCCACTGGTCAGCTGCATGAGGCCAGGTCAGTCAATAATATTGCAATTATCGTTTTCCTTCAACCCCATGAAGCATGACTCCCAGTTCCACAACCGTTTCTCTAATACTCTCCTGACATCACTGTTGTACCTGATGTTGGTCCTGCTTTGGTCCTCCTCCCCCAAAAAACCATCAGTCATTTAGTAACCATGATGACAAAGTCGTGACTTTAACCCAAACCACAACATTTTTCTAATAGTTTTAATCTAAACTATGCTCTTTCCCTAAACCCAACTAAATCTAAACCATTGTATTGCTATTTAATAAACCAAATATATTTTTTCAAGCTGTGGTTTATAACTGAATAATAACGTTCTGACAAATACAGCCCAGGTGCCTGAAGAAAATTTTGGCATTGTAAATTTCTTCAAACCACAGTGCTGTGGACCAAGCAGTCAAAGCACAAAAACACACAGGTTTGAAGTTAAAAAAAAAAAGGTGGGCTTATTTTCCCAAAAAATAAATCTTACAAAGCAAATGCATAAAGATAACATAATTGGAGTTATAGGGCCATTAAACGAGGTCAACAAATCATAACTCTAATGAAAAATAAGGCTAACAAAGCTAGACATTAACTCAACAAAATGAAACAATGGGGAAAACATATACTGATCAGACCAAATTAAACACAAAGGGGAGAACTTACATAGACAACAACTCAGACTACACAAACAAACATTTTTATAGAGACATGTCCAGCTGTGATTGTGCCACCAAAACATGATCTTTTCCTAAACATAACCTTAGCTGTAGATTTTGGGCACAGGGGACACAGGGGACACAGGGGACATGTCCCCCTCATTATTTAGGACATGTGCATGTGTCTCTCCCAATAAAAACAGACTAGCAGATCTTACTTTGACAAAATTAAAGATATTCCCACCATAACTTGACAAAGAAAATGCACAAATCAGTGCTTAAAATTCCCCAGAATGTAGGAAATTAAATATTTGGTACCCCCCATGCCTCCATTTCATGTGTCCCCCCCAAATGTTGAAAGAAAACCTCTGTCCTTGACCAAAACCAAATGGTTTTAGTGCCTAAACATAACCCCACCTTAAAAACAGTGTTGTTGGAACAGAATAAATGTAAAGCTTCAATTTATCAGCCACATAAAAACATGCACATGTTACACATCAGTTGTTTGCAGACACATAAATGCCAACATTTACACTGGTGACTTGATCTCTCTAATGATGTCATCCTGATGTTGGAGGTGTAGGAACACGTATATGCATCACTCTGGAGGGGGTTACAAATGACGGATTTTGTGGTTTGATTTTGAGCACTTGACGGAAGGAGCAGGCTCGTTAGGAACATAGATCGAACCACAGTTAATTTCACATCACTTTCCATGAGTTAGTCATCAGCAGTGTGCATCCCCTCGCTCTCAAGCCAATCAAATGCCCCCAGCGCGTCAGCAGCCATCAGCTCCCCTGTGTTAATTTGAGCAAGAGAAAAACAATAATACTCTCTTTCTGCTCCTCTTGTTGATGAAGCTAATAAAGAAATAACCTTTGAGCTGAGCGTTAATAATTTACTGAATTATTTCATAATGTATGGATTAATTATTAAATATATTTCTGTATTAATGTGATTATTTCATTATGTTTTATTTATGCATTTAATATTTGCTATTTTGGAGTTCCAGCAGCCGGGCTGTGCACTCTGGAAATACTACTCCATGGTTTCTGAGCAAATTCCAGTAAAAAGCTTCCAACTGCTCCAGCTGGTTCACATCTCCTTGACTTTTCAGTTTAAAATCAGTCAGTGTTACTCAGCTTGCTTCACAAGTGGCAGTTACTAACACCTGCCTCGCCCCTGCTAAAAAAGCTCAGGAGTTTTAATCATTTTTTAAAGCTGTTTTGAGTTTGATGGAGAGCTTTAGTGTGTCATGATGAGGTCCATCATTTCTATAAACTTTATACTCTGCGACAATTAAAATGATGGAGAGAAAAGTGGCAATTTTCTGGCTTTGAAATGTTTAGCTGGATAAGACTAAACAGTGACTTCTATCCAAATATATTCGCAGCCAAACCCGTAGCTGTTGAACTAACAGCGATGTGTGAGAGAGACCCGTTCCTGATATCATTAAAGTATGACAAATGGCTGTTGGTGAATGTTGAAAGCATGATTCACATGGATGTCAGCTGCAGAGTGCAGAATAACAGCTAAATGCAACATTTTGCTATGCTGATTATTTTCCTTTACCAGAGTTTCTTCCATTGCCCGTAGTTATTTTGATTCCCTGCCAAGATGCTAATCCATGTTGCATCCGGACCCTCACTGCAGATGGAGTGCCCATAATTAGCTTCATTTCCCTTCATCAGTGCGAAAGGAGGGTAAAACTGTTACTGAGTCCAAGAAATACACTCTGACTGAGGGGTGGGTTTCAGTTGTTGCACCGTCTGATGAGAAAGTTCTTGACGTCCAGCAGGCGCCCGCAGGCTAAGGTCATAGTGTTTCTAGGCACTGTTAAATGGAGCTGTGGCCCCAGCGTGACACTGCTGTCAGACCTCACAGCCTCCGCACACAACTTCGGGGGCTTGTAAAGAGGCCAGGGCTGATGGGTTTTAAGTCTCCTTGGGCGGTCAGCTGGAAGAAAATTGGAATGATCCCGTGGTGTTGGTGTGTGTTAGTATGTGTGTGGCAGCGAGAGAAACTTTGAAGGTCCAGAAATAAGTCCGGTGAGGTATATACTTCTTTGTGACTTGGTTGGAAATCCCAACCAGCACAATTGGCAGTGTTAAGTGGTGGGAAGCCAGAGAGGGAGTGTGTCCATGTCGCTGAAGTACAGTGACTCAAACTGATTGGTCAGAGCACCTCAGGAAAGAGAGATCTAGGAGGGAATGGTCTGAACCTTCCCAGCCTCTACAGAACGAAAACTGCAATTTATTAAAACAAAGTTTTTTAAGTTTGACTGATTGCTACAGGTGGTTTAAATACAACCCAGGAAGTCCGGTTAGAACTGTTAACTCGCCCCCAACCCAAAAGTTTGCAGTTATTTAACACTGTGAGACATTTTAGATCTTTAGAAATACAAAGATAGTGTGTTGCAAGATGACATTAGATTATGTTTTGGCAGACACTGGGCATGGTTCAAACTTTTTGCCAGACGACCCTTCATTTTCTTGCCAGAACTTTTTGCCTTTCAGAGTTCTGCCATGGCAACACAGTGGTATCAGTTTTTGGAAACTGTGCAAATGCTGGTCTGAACTCCCAAATATCAGGTTAAAAGAATCGTTTGTTGGCACCATGTAAATCCTGGCTATCTACAGTCTTAAAGAGTAACTTTTGTATTTTCCAACTTGGGCTTTTTTTCTCATGTTTTTGTGGCTAAATATGTAATGGAACAACAATTTCTGAAGTTGGTCCAGTATGAAGCGGGACCTGCTGCAGCTGGCAACAGTGAAACAAGCTGCGATGTAACAACTCGAGGCATGTTCCCACCGTCACTTATGGCTCACGACGGCTCACTACCCAAGTGTCAGATTTGACAAAACTGACAAGGTTGCAATGGCGTTTTTTAGGCAGTTTCTGGTTTAACAAAAAGGATCTTACTCTTTGACAACATTATAGAAAGTATCCCTAGACAGACCTATTCTAGACCCTTAAAAGAATAATCAGAACAGCCTTTTTCGCTGCAGCTGTCTGCAGCAGTCTCATTCAATAATGGATCAGTTTAAAAAATTGTACCCATTAGTCACTAAGACACAAGAACATGGAAAAACAGGGTCCAGATGGAAAAATATCAAACGTACCCTTTAATAGGCTTTACATGTGAAAAAATGGACATGGACACTGACCTGCATGCACTTCTGTTTATACTGTGTTAAGTATCTGTATAGGTGGACGTGTTTCAATGTTTTTTTTGCATTATACAGTCTGTCAAAATATATGTTGCATCCAAGTTTGCAGCAATGCCGATGTGGAAAGTAGAATTAGAGCTTAACAGTTGATTTAGCAGTAAAGGGGACATTCAAGATAGGAAGAAAAGTTGGAAAAGAGCGCAATTTTGCGGCCCCACTTGAAGCAAAGACTAATAACTTTTCAAAATCCACTCATTCATAACTTCCACAAATGTGCCTTGTTAGATCTTTTTGGGAGCCCTGGATTACCATTATATCATAAAATGTGACCCTCGGCCTGCCAGTGGCTAGTTTTGTACATTTGGGACATCCTTTTATATGTACCATCATTTGCACGCTTGATTCATGCTTCATTCCAACAAAGCCACATTTCTGTTTTCAAAATATTGCCAAAATATAAGACAATTGAAAGTCTCGCTGGAAAATCCACAGAGAGCTGCATGAAAACCAGGAATCTGCCGAGAGAATGTAGAGATACAATTAGAGGGAAGTTCAGAGAGACTGTGAAATCTAATTACAGTATGTATGTGTGAATGTAGGGGTAAAATATATCCTCCATTGTGTGAATGAGATGTGATGTACTCATGAGGGCGGATCCTTGTATCTTGCCAAATGTTCCAAATGTTAATGCCAGGAGGAACTCTAGCTTCCTCTCAGCGTGAGTCTCTTTTTCAAAGTCTCAAATCCACAGGCCTTGTGTTTGCCAGCATGGAAATGCTTCTGATGATCAAGCTAATTTAAAAGTGTGCTCTTGAAGTCAAGACACTTCATAATATTTTCATCAGAGAAGTGCCTTTTAAGTAAAAATCCAGGACAAGGACTTCTATCACAGAACCCAGTGGTGATTCCTTCCAGTGCACCAGATAAGGCTTTATGACTGCAACAGCATCAGTAGTGATTTCTAAATGAAAAACAGCAGCAGTGTTATGAAATAAACAGAAGAACATACAGTAGCATGAGCAATGAGAGCCACCAGAGCTGAATCACTGACAGTAGAAAAACACGGAGACAGCATCAGTAATTTAACCCTTTACTTTTTAAAGGGACATTTTCAGACCAGAATTTGCTTCAGCACTTGTTTTCTTTAAAGACAGAAAACCAAAATGCATGCAGTACAAGCAGGTAACAACTGTGCCATGTATATTGGTCAATCAGGCCGACATTGCCCAAATGCAACAGTTGAAGAAGTGAAATTACGAGTACGAAAGTACAGAAAATTTTAATAACAGAAAATTGACACATATGTTTAGATCATCCATCCATCCATCCATCCATCCATCCATCCATCCATCCATCCATCCATCCATCCATCCATCCATCCATCCATTGATTGTTATCTGCTTATCTGGGGCCAGGTCGCGGGGGCAACAGGCCAAGCAAAGCTCCCCAGACGTCTCTCTCTCCCCAGCAACCCTTTCCAGCTCCTCCTTGGGGACCCCAAGGTGTTCCCAGGCCAGATGAGATATGTAATCCCTCCAGTGTGTTCTGGG
>JAPZEB010000022.1:13652339-13662399 GCA_029783705.1 Chaetodon striatus | reverse complement strand
GGTCAGAGTTCGACTTATCCAAGTTTGGCATTTATACTTTCGGTAGACAGACAGACAGGCAGACTGGGACTCTACATTTTTTTTTAATCAATTATTATCATACTGTTTTAGTCTGTGTTGAATTTGATTTCTCTTTTCTCTCTCAAGCCCGTCATCAATGGCTGACTGTTCTGCTTCCTTCTGCTCTCCCTTCTGGTACTCTGAATTGCCATTTTCCCTGAACAAACAAATATGACATGTGGTCAACCTGGCTTTCTAGCCATGATAAATCCCTTTAAAGTGAGCACAAAGCAGGTAGTTAGTTGTGTACAAAATGTTCCTGAAGAACACTCACCCCGAACATCAGCAGTTTTATCACCCTTGATGATTATGACTGGCTTATGACAAATAGTCCTGAATGTTGCTCTACCAAGGCTTTTCTCAGATAAGTGGGATCAGTCAGACACTTCTTAAGAGACTTAAAGGGGCAGTTCAGCCCAAAATCATTTTCCTCTCACCCATAGTGCCATTCATCAATCTAGATTGTTTTGGTGAGAGTTGCCGAGTGTTGAAAATATCGGCTGTAGAGATGTCTGCCTTCTCTCCAATATAATAGAGCTAGATGGCACTTGGCTTGTGGTGCTCAAAGTGCCAAGAAAATAGATTTGAAAAAACTCAACAGCAATATCACTTTCCAGAAACCATGGCTTTGTAACTCAAGTTTATCAAAGACTATGTTGCGAGCAGTTTCATGTTGGAGCTGTTTCCTTTCTCTGGAGCTAAACTCACCAGCTGTATCACCATGCAGAAGAAGGCATACATCTAATGCTAGCTCACCTAGCACTGCTAAGCTAGCTCACTTTACAGCTCAGCAGAGAGGGATGCCATTAATGTTTGCATTTCATGCTGTCATGAGCATGAGCCTCTCATCCATGAGTAGATGCGTGTTTCCCAGCTGGCGCCAGTCATCAATATACCAGAGATACGTTGGACTCCTACATCGCATGACATTAAATTTTCGATTGAATGAAAATCAGCTTGACACTATTTTAAATGTCTAATGACATTAGAATTTCATGTTGCATGGATGTTACCATTGTGACGGTTTGTTTTCCATACCTTACGTCTAAATGTCAAGATGATGCTGCTGTAAGACATTTGGAAGACATTGGATTTTGGTTACTTAACAACAAAACCTAAAACCAAAAATATCAACGTCATGTATCGTCAGTATTCTAAATCAAATCGACATTGGCATTAGACGTTGCCCTGACATTCAGTTTTGGTCACCTCGTGTCACAACCTCAATCAACCAAATATCGATGTCTGCGCTGGTAGCTGGCAGGGTTCCCTCTTGCAGTGATACGATTAGTGGATTTAGTTTGGTAGAAAGAAAATAGTTCCTACATGAAACTTTGTACAACAAGGATTATCATAAGTGGAGTTTTACAAATGTATTTATTTATTGGCGATTTCAGCGTAACAAACATCGTGCCATCTAGGTCTTTTATATTCAAGAGAAGGCAGACATGTACAGTATATGACTGTATCTCCAACAGTCAGCAGGTCACACCAAAACAATCTAGATTGATAAAAAATGCTACAGGTAACAGGTAAAATATGTATTTTTGATTCTGGGGTGAACTGTCCCTTTAATCTGTTGTTAAAAACTGACAAACGGACAGTCCAGCACTCTTTAATGAGCCACAAAATGGACCATCCACTACAAGAGTGTGGAACAATGGAGAAACTGGACACAAATTCACACAGCCTTCACTTTCAGCCCTGATGGGGTTTGAGTGATGCCATCCTGGAATATAAAGCAATCCATATGTATGCTTATTACTGTAAATGAATCCCTTTTGTCTACTTAAACTTTTTGGAGTACCTTACATTTCAGAGCTTCTACTTTCGCTCAAGTAGAGGACTACTTTTCAAAGTCGAGAATTACAGAGTAGCCTACAGTTACACTGTCATGGCAGAGCAGGAGAATATTCCATTTAAGTTTGCTTTGAACCTCTTTTCCCCTCATAAGCCTGTGAAAAAAGTTTTATTAAAGAGAAGAAATGGTCTTCACTTTCAAGAGCATCACTGAATTGCAGAGGGATTGGTAGGTAGGGCATATTCATATGGAAAAGGTTGTGATCAGAAGGGAGCATTGGCCCTTTTATGGCTACCACATTCACCCTGTTACAGTGTTCAAAAGAGCTACTTTTCTTCTTTGACTCAGTTTTCGGCACAATTATCCTTACTTCAAGGTCAAATGTTTCTTCACTTTTTCAACCTTTATCTTGTCTAATTTCACTTCCTGTTGGTGTCTAACTATGATGTAATTCTGGTTATAATGAAAGTGCACAGCCACAAAGCTGCCTATATTTTTGTATCTCAATGGAAACATGAGTCATCTTGAACCCTTAGAAAACACACAGACACACAAAGACAGATCTGTGCACGCCCTTACAACATTGATGAACCAGATGCTATGATCTTAAATAAAGATGCACACATCAGATCAAACAGGTTATTTAGGACATGATGGACCGGAGAGTGGAGCTGAAGTCCCTCACTAACCATGAAGTGTTGCAGGAGCATCAGTGGCGGCTTCAGCATGCAGACGAGGACACAATTAGAAGACGAACAGGGGGGACAGATGAGGTCCTGTTTGACACACATCTGACACAGCACTTGCCCGAGCAGATGGCTCATGAATAACTGAGGGAACCGGAGGTCGGCAGGCAGAAGGAAAAACAGAGCCAGGCAACAGTGTGTGTTTGAAAAAAGAGGGTCTATATAAATCTATATGTATGTGAACATGCATTCATGTCTGAGAGAAAGAGGCAGGGGGCTGGACATATCCTGACATCGAGAGAATGAGCTTGTAATCAGGGGGGCTGTCGCATCAAATTCCTGCTCGACTGGCGAACAATTGGAGTCGAAAGTGGAAGTGAAGAGTTCTCCCTTTCAACAACTGACATCAAATTACCATCGACCCTTTCGTGATGCACTGACCTCCCAGCTGCTCAAATCTCCACTCAGCGGGCTATCAGTCAAGACTGTGTGGTCTCAACATTAACAAACTGCTGTTGCTGTCAACAGTGGTGTGAAATAACTTACTATACTTAGATACAGTTTTTAAGTATTTGTTCTATACTTTACTTTTATACCACTTTATAGTTTTACTTCAAAACATTTCATAGCCAAATGTTCTTTTCACTTAACAGCTTCAACAGCAATAGTTAAATATACCATAGTTAAATTTTAAAAACATAACAGATATCGTAAATTGTTAAAGATTAAATTACCTAATAGTAAAGATTAAAACGAGGATAAAAATTCAAATTAGCTCCACATTAACCAGCTGCACCTTTAAAATGCTGCCTGCACTTAAATTCTCCAGTGATTAAAATTTAACACTTACATTCAGCTTTGATACTGACACCTTTACTTTTGACACAAGTGCTGTTAATGCTTTTTTTTTTTTTTTTTTAAATAAGATTTGGGTTGTTGATTCTTGTAACAGAGCATTTTACATTGAGGAACTGTATGTGACATTCAGAGCATTATTGTAGCAGCAAACCAACAGTTGCTATGTAAAGATAAAATGGAGTAATGACATCCTGAGCAGAAAATAAAGTCACGCTACCTCTGTGTGTGTTGTAATCCACGCTTCTCTAGTCATTGTTGTGTAGACGGCCTGACACTTAATGTATTAAACTGTGTGGACCTTGAACTGGTGAGGAAAGAGAAATCTGGACCTCGTGGCTGGACCAGATGGGAACCCCTGTCCTAGTGCATGTAAGTCTCTGTGAGTGCTTCCCATTGGCTAGCTACATGCCGCCACTCTGCACTGTGTTCATACAGCAGTTACCACTGATATTGGGACGTCAGCATCATGTAAGGAGGACTGTCCCCAGTGCCATTTTTGGAGCTTGAAAGCTGTATCGCTAATTACCCATGAATATTTGAAGCTTCGAAGCACTTTGAAGCTAGCCCTACCTGGACGTGTAGCACCCACCCTCCACTTTTCCCTCCGTTTAAAAATATTAACTCTGTCAGCACTGCTGTGGTTGTTGGCGCTTTATGGAATTTGCACCGTTAGCTGCTAGCCAGCGGCTCAGCCACCACCATGTTGAGTCTGTGTGCAAACAACCCCACCTCAGACTCTGAATCATAGATATGCTCTGAGTGTCACATACAGCTCCTTTTCACATCACACTGGTGATTAAATATCGCACTTCTATCAAATTTGCAGTGGGGGACAGCAAAAGCTCCAAAAAACATTGATCCTACAGCTACACAACTAAAATCGATCACCAGACAGGAGGGGTCTACCAAAGGATGGATAATGACCATGTCTTTCAAACCCCATGACAGTTTGTATTGCAGGCTCTCTGTTACAAATTTGTAGTCTATAAGCCAAGGTTAAAATACTCCAGTGTTGTCACCTGGAAAAATTCTGAGACCTAACAAAGCTCCTCCAGAGTCACAGGAAACATTATTCAGCTGTTTCCACCAACTGTGTAGTACTCCTCATGACGATTAAACAGTCTATGACATGTACAACTGCTGTTAGTAAAGGATGGATGCTTCTTACACGACTGACTGTATATATGGGTAGCACTCCTACAACTATCAATCACCTTAGTTGCTAAAATGACAATGCTTTTTCTTCTTAGGTGCATTTAAAGATAGCTGAAATGGAGTTAGGTATGCTTAAATGCCACTACAGAGGATTAATTGTCGCGTGGTGGCAAAGCGCCACTGGATTAGGGGGCAAAAATGGCACATTCCTCACAACTCTATTGTATAGTTGGCAGCAAACCAAGTCGCCCTCAGTGCTGCTACAGCTCACTATGAAATGTTCCACGGGAGGCATTGGGAGTCAAGTCTACCCGTGAGGTTTTTCAGAATGGCTCAAATCCAGCTTTGTGCCCGCCTCCACATGTCACAGACATGGGCAATTTCCACATGTGAAACCATGTAAAATGCATAATTCAAGTATCGTAAGCTGAAAATAATGCAGGCATCCGCCGAGCATGAGTGTGTGGGGGTGTCCAGATGCACTCTTCAGGCCACAGAGGAGCGAAAATTCGGAATGCCCTACTTTGGGTTTTGTACCGTGCGGGCTGCCAGTAGTGCAGCCAAGCATTTTTGCTTAACAGAGTGTATAAGGCTTTATCTTATCTACACATGGCTGGAGAGAAAATAAATGAGGGTAGCTGCTACAGTACATGCCCCATGTGTCTTGGTGTTGCTTTGCTCTCAGGCAGACTTTAGCACAGGTGTTAACAACATTTAGGGAGGCATCCTTTTTTGTTTAAAACAGAACGTGTCATCCTCCTCAAGTACTTAAGAGGATTTGTGTGAAAATCTATCCGGCAAAGAAATACACACAAATGAGGTAACAGCATTATATCAGTTGGGACTTGAACTCGTACAGTATAATATAAAGTACTCCTGCTAAGTGCTTTGTAACTGAACTATGAGCTGTGTTTGCTCCCTCCTATATGTCATTCTTTGTCTTGTGGATTTGTGCTGTGGGGTATTTACATGATAGGCCAGGCTACTTTGAAATGCCATTGTTGTATATATGAATCGTACTGTACTGTATGTTTATTCATTCATCTTTAAGGAAATGTTTTCTCCATGTTAACTACATGCACAGAGAATAATGTCATTCCTCCAGTGATATGAGAATAAAATGGAATTTTATGCCATAGTAACGTCAAAAAAGAAGAGACCATAGAAGCTACAGAGGCTTACAAATTTCAGAGGGAAACAGAAGATGGGGCTGGGACATATTTTCTTATATAGAAAAATGGGGGGTGTGGCTGTGTCCATCCATCCATGTACTTCCAACTGCTTCTCTGAAGCCAGGTCATGGTGGCAGCAGGCTGAGCAAAGCATTCCAGACGTCCCTCTCCCCAGCAATGCTCTCCAGGCTCCTCCCGGGGGACCCTGAGGTGTTACCAGGCCAGACAAGATATGTAATCCCTCCAGCATGTTCTGGGTCTGCCCAGGGGCCTCCTACCAGTGGGATGTGCCCAGAACACCTCTAACACGAGGCACCCAGGAGGCATCCTGATCAGATGCCCGAACCACCTCAACTGACTCCTTTCAACACGAAGCAGCAGTGGCTCTACTCCAAGCCCCCTCTGGATGTCCGAGCTCCTTACCCTATCTTTAAGGCTGAGCCCAGCCATGCTTCTGAGGAATCTCATTTCAGCTGTTTATATCCACGATCTCATTCTTTCAGTCATTACCCATAGCCCATGACCATAGGTGAGGGTTGGGACGCAGATGGACCAGTAAATCAAAAGCTTCGCCTTCTGGCTCAACTCTCTCTTCACCCACATCACTGCAGACACTGCACCACTGACACATCTCACTCTCCATTATACCCTAACTCGTGAACAAGGCCCCGAGATACTTGAACTCCCTCACTTGGGGCAGTAACTCACTTCCAACCTGGAGGGGGAAACCAGTTTTCCAGCAGAGAACCATGGCCCCAGTGCATGCAGGAGGTCACGGTCTGATGGAGCCAACAGAACCACATCATCTGCAAAAAGCAGAGACGCAATTCTGAAGTTCACCAAACTGGACCCCTTCCTCCCCCCAGCTGCGCCTTGAGATGCCTTGTGTCAGATTCTGTTCATTGTGTGGCAGTGTGCTGATTTTCAAATAGCGGGCATACGCCTGTCAGTTTAGCGAGATACTGATTCATGTACACACACACACTCTGGTAAGAACATTGGCTGGAGTGCATGCGTCATAGATCTGATGGTAAATATGCTCACTAATTTTGTGTACAAAGAACATTCCTATGCTCATATTGGTGAATGAGGTCCAACGAATGGTGTGGCCTGTTTTTGATTGGTTTACATTTATGTGATGCTTGCTAGCATTTCTTGTTTGTACTACAATAAGTGTTACACATTTAATTCTAAAATGATTCACTGTTTAAGATCAACAGACACTGACATAGCTGAATAAAATAGGTGTGTTGATTCTAGCAGTATCAGGTGACTTAGAGAAAGAGAAGGGTTGTATCATTTTGAATATGGTCCTGCATTTCAGGTATTCTAAAAAAAAAAAAACATAAGCCACTCCTAAAACAGGTCTCTCATGCAATTCTGGGGCTCTCGTGTCAACAATTTGAAATTGCTGAGGATTGTTGCGAGCCCTCACAGTTAATGCACTGCACTGGCACAAAAGCAAATGAGGCCTAATGAATCACTGCTGCATTATCTAAAAAGGATAACGGCTCCAGTAAATACTGGATGATGGCTTCAGATAATGCTAGCACCTCCTCATGTGAAGTGTCAGCTGGAGAGGGAGAGAGCAGTGACTGCACCCACAGGCAGCCTTGTATATTTGGGCATGTTAAGATGAGAAAACACATTGAGGTGGTCTGAGCACAGAACACGCTGTAATGAGTGGTTACGCAGTTTGATGTCATTGTAGCCTGTCTTTGCTGTAGGCATAGTTGAGCTCTCACAGAATGGTCTATTCTGTTTTTCCAGGCCTGGAAGTGGAGCGGGTGCGAACATTATCCACTCCACATCTTTCTGACAGCTTCATTACTACAAAATTCCTGTGTTTGGCAGCGGGCCCTCTTAGACTGGCACTTGTTGTGCTTGTCGAAGAGAAACTAGCTCCTGATGAAGTGTTGTGTTTGTGTGAGTTACAATTGGGGAAAAAATACATCAAACGAGCACTTAATCTTTGACCGGTCCAGACTAAACTGAAGTCGTTCTGTGAGTAATCCATTTAGTTGGTTTGGAGAATCGCTGTGTAGCAAAGTGTAGCTCTAGGGGGAACCAAAAAGGATTTCTAAATTGCCAGCACCTTTGCTGCTTTGTTCTTGACATGGACGCTCTACTTAACCTTGCAGAGCCCTTGTGCCCAGGATAGAAACAATTGCAAGCACACACATTAGTCATTCCAAGGGTATATGCATAGGTGAATGCATTGTACAGCACAGAGAGGTATTCTGAGTGGGCAGATTTCTCATTAATGTGAAAAGGAATGAATGATAAAGGTGGATCCACTGCCTGAGGCGAGAGGCGGTGAAAATGTGCCTGAGAATTCTTCACAAGACAAACCATTATTGACACCTCTTTTTACTGCCATAATGTGTCATCTAACCTTCATCAGTCTTCTCCAGTTTCGCAATATTGCACTCTGCTGGGCTGACCAGCTGACTATGCAGACTTGCTGCAAATGTGTCATCTGCAATCACCTCAGACTGACTGAGACGGGGCAAGCCCAGAAAGACAAGATTTAGCCAGCGAGTGTGGCTTCAAAAAAAACCACAAGCATCACTGAACTCATCTTCACTGAAGGGGATACAATGCATACTATGCCCATATGTCGTAGCATGCAAAACACATACACGCACACACAGATATAGGCTGACACATGATCCACATGCTTCAAAAGGTTTGAGCACAGCATCTGCTCCCCCAGTATCCACACATGCAATTAATATGCATGCCATTCCTTTTACATTTTTTAAATTGAAAAAAAAAAAAAAAAAATTAAAACTCATTTATAAGACTGGCGGACAGCCCTGTCACTGGGTATTAAAAGCTGCTAAAAATCAATAATGGATCAGAACACGACGAGACTTTGTAGACGGGGCTGCTTGTTGTGATTAACCCAGAGTTTATCACCCGACGCAGCAGTTCTAAGCAGTTCTAGCACTTTTGTGTGTGCTACTCACCTTGCACCAAAAGGCAAAGTTAGTAACTAGCTGGGGAACACCACAAACCATTTAGTAGCTAAAGACAAAATATTTCCTTCAGGAGTTGGTGGAGAGCAAAAAAGAGCCAAAAAGAAGAGTGATTATTGGACTTAGATCCATCAGACAGCTAGAGACATGGCTAATGGTGCTGCATATCTGCTGGATACAACAACGAAAAATGTAAATATCTACTAACAAGTTTGCAATATCAGCTTAAAATGTTTTAGTATCTCAAAGGTGTATTTACAGCTTTGGTTAAGGGCAGGATTAACAAGAAAACCAAATGTAGTCTGCACTTTCAACACATTCAACTAATGTGTTTTGGCCGCACTCCTATACTCGTCATATTTTGACCCTTGGGCAGAAGCTCTTTGTGTTGTATCTTGATGCTGGGTTGCATGTCACTTGACTCACATGACTAATGACCCATGTAACTACAAGGGCGTAGGTTTCATTTCAAAATGGGTGGGGGTACATATGAAATGGGGAGTTCGGTGATCCTACACCAGAAAATTCTGAGCATCAAACTGGTGAATTTTTATGCACCAATTTGCTCCTTTTCTGCATCAATTTATGTTGTAAATGTCCTCTGCTACTTTCATGTCTTTATTGGGGGGTGGCAAATGCACATTATCCCTTGCACCCCTCCTGAAATCTACACCTATCGTGAATAACAACTGACATCACAAAATCACTCAACACTGACTGTCAGTTTCAAACAAGACACAAACACCAGTCTGCTTCGTCTGTGCTTGTTGGACCCATCCACCTCCCACCTGTCATAAGTAGACTTCTGTGCTCTTCACACTACATCTATTGCTATGAACATCTGATAATGATGCAGATGGGTTACCACTGAAGTAAAGTGGATGCTTAGTGTGTATTATACAGATGCTAAGGGTGCATTGTATGTCCATAACTGATGCCATGGGCCAGTGCTCAAAGGGATGTTTTCTGACACTCAAGTTGTGCTAAGCCCCAGTAATGTTTACAGAAATGATGATGCATTGCACACCCTGTTGTATTTCGTTGGTGAAAGTTCTGAGTCATCAAGGCCACGTTGATCTTAAGTATCGTAGGCGCAACTGCACTTGCTTGAGTTTCTTGAAGACGTTTCACCTCTCATCCAAGAAGCTTCTTCAGTTCCAACAGAAAGGTGTGGAGCTGCAGGCTTTAAACTCTCTGTGGGTGTGAACCCTTACACAGTCGTTAAGGTTACCTGTGAGTCATTCACCCACCTGGCCATCATGTGTGTCGTTAGGGTTAGATGGGTCCAGGTGAGAATGGGTGTGAAGTCATCTGGGGAGGGATCTCAAGACTGCATTGTAAAACTGG
>JAPZEB010000022.1:13612529-13622983 GCA_029783705.1 Chaetodon striatus | reverse complement strand
TAAATGGAATTATGGAACGATGTTAAATTCATTACTCTATATATCTATCTATCTATCTATCTATCTATCTATCTATCTATCTATCTCATTGTATTCCAAAACAAAAAAAACCCCTCTGTTTTTTCGAGGTCAGGCCTCCACCCAAAGAAGCCAGGTCATTCTACTTGCTCCAAAATACATTCAGTAATTATCTCTCTACATAAAACTTTATTGGTAGTGACAGGTCCCTCTATTACCATGCAAGGATGTGATTCCCTCATGCCTACCTGAGCATGACGAGGGAATCACCGGACTCCTTAGAAACGAGGCATCCATGTAATCCAGTGCCATATTTTCTCACCGATGACAGCCTCACAGTTTACTGTTCATTGTCTTTACAGCGTGTCAAAGCTTTATTTAGTAACGGTTAAGGCAAACAGAATGTCTTACTGCAGTTTCACATTGAAGGAGCTCAGCTAGCTTTTATTGGGAAGCAGCTTTAGAAAACACAATGTCTGTGTCACAGTGGTTATAGCTGACCACAATCATTCATCCAAAATGCTTTCGTAAAACAAGACGGTGATAATTGATTTTATTTTGCTGCTTCTCAGCAAAGTAACCAACATTACTTTGCTTTACACACTCTATTTGCAACAGGAGATTTCAGCTGTAGTTACTACTTCTTTCAGTGTGAAATTGTTTGGCTGCACTATAAACAAATCAAACTAGTCTCCTAGAGTTTACATTTGTATATTACCAAAACATTTTTCATAATTACGTTGTGGTTATAACGTAAATGCTGCCTGGATTAATAGTAATGAAACACTTCATTTATGTACCATGCTGGTTTCACAGGAAGTTGTTCAGGGTGGATGGCGGACATACAAAATGCAGGAGTGTGACAGAATCGGGTTCACGTCGAGACTCCTGTCTGTAGTTGTGTTTAAGCAACAAAAGAAGTTTGATGTAGGTTAGGGAATCTTGATTTCGGTAAAATGTTTCTAAAAACAAACAAAATTAAAAAAAACAGTGCTATAGTCCCTATAGGTGGATAGTTTATTGTAAGACTGGCTATTTTTGCAGAAAACAAATGAAATACGTTTTCAATTAACCTTTGCTGATATGTTAAGTATCATTTTTGTGACTTGCCAGTTACATTAATTAGCAGCACTTCTGCATTTTAATAGAAAATGTAATTTTCTCAGCATTTGGTTTCTCTTAAAAACATATTAGATGTTTCAAATTAGTTGTTCATGAATGCAATTTCAAGGGGCCGGGGTGAAACAAACACCAGGTGCTCCTCTGTTGTATTTATTGTTGCATTCTGTTGAGTGTTTTCTGTAATTTTAACAGACTTAGGTGGTATCTTTATTTTAATACCGTCATACCGTCCTGAAATTTTACCAGGTTTTTGAGGGTATTTCTGTACCATAACTCTGAGTCGCCATGTTTGTCAGCTCAGCTGCCTGTTTCACCAGTAGAGACTGACTTCTGGTGATTCATGATGTGCACTAGATGAAATATGTACTACAGCATCTCCATATGAGAAAGATGAGCATCTGTATTTCTGAGGGAATTGTAAATCATTCCATTGGTTGTTTTTTTTTAAATACCCTTGTATACTGTGATTGTCATGATCATGGGTTTTTATTTATATTCTGTTATCCAATGGACTTTGTTTTGTTTCTGTTTGTATCCCTTGTTTCATGTTATTTATTCATGTTTAATCTGCTTCCTGTTTTATTTTGTAGATTCTCTCCCCATGTGTCGTGTCTAGCTTCACTTCCTGTCTTTGTGTGTTTTCCCGCCTGTTCTCTGTCACACCTGTCTCGTTAGTCCTTCCCTGTTCCCAGAGTCTTCCCTTCACACCTGTTCTGTATTAGTCTTGTTTGTCCACCCTAGTGCTCCCATCACACCTTTGTTGTTAGCCAATCCCCATTTCCTTTCTTTTGCCAGTGTCCTCCTACTCCAGCTGTGTCTCGTTCATGTGATTAGATTCCTGTGTGTATATCCCTGTGTTTTTCCCTTTGTTCCTTTTCGGTTCATTCCTGCACTCATCCCTGTGTTTCATCAGCTGCATTAAAGCTCACTTTTCTTAAACCTGCCTGCTGCTCTGCACTTGGGTCCTCCCTGAACTAATTTCTGACAATGATACCATCCAAGTGGTAACCATTAGTGTCACCCAATCAACCAGGACTGTTTCTAACCTAAAGTAGAGAAATGAAAATGCCTTTCAAACTCTTTTAGAGCACATCTCCGCCCATGTTGTGCACATATTTGACAATTATGCCAAAAAATCTTCATTTTCTTAGATCAAAATCTAGTAATGTTTTCTTCCTGTAGAACAAAAATAAATGATGCTTTTGTAAGCTAATAGCAACCAATTTCAATCAATAATATCATGACATCCACCATCCGTCATCCACCATCAACCAGTCTGAAAAGTTTAGCTGCACAGAGCTAAGATTAATTTAGATAGCTAGCAACAGCCTGGTACATACACGTGTCCTCATTTCCCCAATGTACACTGGTAATAAGTCTTTTGACTAGAATTTATTCACTTTGAGGAAAATGGTATAAGTGACAGCTTCAGAAAGTGTTTTCATTCGACTGCTTCACAGTCGACTGCTTCAGCAGCTAACGCTACACATGATGGGCTTTGTCTCTCCCCCTGATGGACACTAACGTTGCTATCCTGTTGGTGTATACCATCGGGGCATCTCTCTTATAAGACACTCAATTTTCAATGATCAAATTAAATTTCTCTCAACGTTATGTCCAGTCTACCTATCTTGAAAATATGTCACAATACTGTGGCTAGCAGCTCTCTAAATGTTCTAAAAACTAGCTTTACTATGTGGAAACAAGGCTGGAAAAATCCAGATAATTGCACTCCAATCACAAAATGACAGTTGCTTTAGGAAAAAACATGAAACAATATGATTAATGTTGGAAAAAGGGTCATATAAACCACCATGGAAGACTTTAATTAACTTGTTTTTAAGAAAATCAGTTTTTGGATGTAATAATGTAAGAAATACCTTGTTATGAAGTTGACTATTTTTCAATTTGTTGCTCTGATGCCACAGATAGATAAACTATCTGTCTAATTTATGGTTTGTCTAGCCTGCCTGTCTGAAAATGCCGCCCTCTCTGTCATTAAGTGGGCTCCGGGATCTCAAGGTGCTTTTTTCTTTCACCCCACACTGTCGAACCACCCTTTGAAAGCTTGCTGAAATATGCAGTCTGTAAATTCAGCATACAGTTTTTGTCCTTCACATGAAAAAAACACCCATATATGCAGCTATTTATGCAAGTCACAGAGTCCTTCTGAAGTGGTCTTTTAGAACTTTGCCTTGAATGAAGATAAATAATGAGAAGAATTGAATCCAACAATGCATACAGTAGAGAAAGGTGACCCCCCTTAGCTTAAACGCCTCAACGACGCGGTGCCAGGGATTGAGTAAGAAGCAGCATCAAAACACCAACTCCCATCTGTCGAGTTTGCATGCTAATCACAACAACAGGCAGACTCACAAAGGATGATCACAAGGATTGGTAGGGAGTCCATTTTACGTCACTAACGCTAATGAGATCAACATGGCTATAAATACGAGAGAATATTTATCCATCTATGGGGATAAAAACAATCCCAGGTTCTGCTTTAGGATATCCTCCCTCTAAAATATTCAGCTGAACATTTGGCAGTCCTGCTGTTAAAAGCACAGCAGCCAATACTGACTGAGTGCAGACTTCAGATCAGGTCGTATGTCAGCAAAATGTGGCTAATTATATCAAAATGTCCTCCATGTTTACTGAAGCCAAGTATTGATGGACCTGCCTCTTTGCTATCATCAGTTTTCGTATTACACACATTATGTCCAAAGCTTACAATCTTGCTTACGTCTTTAAAATATCTAGTTATGTATCTATCTGTCAGGGTTTGACAGGTACGGGAGGAGACACCGGGTCTGATATTTCAGTATTTATGATGTGGTTTGATTCACTTGTTTTAAATATGTCAACTTTTATATGCTTTTTATTTTACAAGTTGTCACTTTTTATATTCTGAGTCGGCACTGATACTCAAAACCTCAGTTCAAACCAAATGAAAAACTGTTTCAGGTGTCAATAAAAAGGGAATCCTTCTTCTCAACAGCTAAGAAATGTAGATTAAGTGAATTCACCTGTCTATTAGGGATGTGGAGCACCATGCAGAGAGGCCAAGGCTAGCTAACCAGGTGGGCAGTGGGCACTATTCTGAAGGTTAAAACTATAATGCATGAGCAGAACTGGCTGCAGCATTGAATGTGTGGCCCCGTTCATTCCTATGAGAGTTGCTCAGTGGTGTATAGAGTCAAAATGGTTTAACTACCACATATAAAATGCAGGGATTATCAGCACTACTTAAACATTGTGCAGCTCATAGAGCAAGCACTCTAGAGACTTACAGCAGCCGAGCTCTGCTGAGTGCGACCAAGCGGCTAACTTCAAATCAAGTCAACTTTATTTATATAGCACATTGCATAAGACAAGTTTAAACTGAATGTGCTTAAGATACATCATATACAACACACATAAAATATCATAAAATATATTAAAGTATTACAGATATAAGAACAAGCAGGTCATGATAAAAACAAACAAAATAAGAAGGCATTTTTTATTAACATTGTTCTTAAAAAGGGGGGATAATAACAATAACACTAATTCCTAAAACAAATAAAAATACACTTAAACCAAACTAAAAGCTTGTGACAAAGAAATGTTTTTAGTTCGCTTTTAAAAGAGAACACTTTTGTAGCAGACAGTAGTTCATGTGGAAGAGACTTCCGGAGAGTAGGACCGTAAAAGCTGATTGAGAGTTAGCCAAATGCCTAACTTCCAGTTTAGCGTTCTGTTAACTTGATTGGGGATAAAAATATCTATTCTTGCAGCTCTACCAGACTTTCCAAATGTTAACGGACTGAATAAATCAAATCCTGATAGTGAAACAAATTGTAAGGCAATGGGGAAAAAGTCTTTTGGGGCCACAAGGCATCACATGTATGGCCACTATGAACATTGGTTTCAAAGCCTGGGCCAAATCCTGGAGGCCTGGTTAACGCGGCTAGCCGGCTGTCTGTCAGCAAAGGCAACGGGAAGTAACAAAAGGCAAGACATATGCATCACAAAACATTTTGTTAATCATCTCTAAATGGATAGTGAAGGTAGTGAAAGGTAGTGCTAAAGCTCACTGAGTCAATGGAGTGGTGGACCAAGAAGAAAGGACTCTTGTATTTCACATCTTTTGTTGGTGGTGGTGGTGGTTGTTGTTGTTGTTGTTGTTGTTGTTGTTGTTGTTGTTGTTGTTGTTGTTGTTGTTGTTGTTGTTTCCTCAAAATTAACTAGTTTGTTAGTTGGTGTCAGGCTGTCGAAAGCAAAATTAATCTGATGGTGAATGAATCTCAACTGACATCCCTATCTATCCATCTATCTATGTGTTGTGTGTCAGTTGATCAATGTGTGATCATTGACATTGTACTCGTGCTCACATCTTGGATCCACCAGCCACTCTATCTATCTGAGTGGCACTGCAGCCTGCAAGAAGAGGAGCGGAGCAGGGTTGACGTATAAGGCTGACAACGGCTCCATTCATGCGTCTAATTTAAGAGCGGCTTCTGCTCTGTCTAATTAACAATTTACTAGGCCATCAGTCAGCCTCCCCATTGTGGTATAATCAGCGTCACCGGCGTTCAGGCAGCTCGGCGCACACTTTCGCATCTGCAGTGGGATTAGAACAACCATGCAACTTTCATGGATACACACACAGAAAAGTGGGCACGGCCCGTTCCAAGGACGCAGCGAGAACGACTGCGAAACCCCAGATTGAAAGATGACACTGTGCAGCGGAGTGAGAGGGGCAAGGTGTTCGACAAATTAGCCAGCTCTATTTGTGCGTGCCGCGAGCTGCAGCTGTATAATGTTATTGCAGTGTTAAAGGAATCAACAGATGTGTGTTTGCTCCCCTGAGGGCGGGCTCTTGACTTGCTTGCTGACTTAGCGGGGTCAGCGTGTATCACAACTCTGGTGTGAACGCAGCTCTGATACAACTGCATGTCGTGAGCACATTCTGCTTGTCTTTTATTTAAGAGTTGGGCTCTGGCACATGGGAGGTTTTGATCTGTTCAGTCATGCATAGGCACCTTTAAAGGATTATGATACAGTGTCAGGGTGGATTTTTGTTTAAAAAAAAAAAGACATAAATAAATCCCTCCATAAAGGCTCCACCCGCCTCACTACCCTAAAGTTGCATAACACTAATTCTTCTGGTCCTCCCTCTTCTCCTACACCCTCCTCAAGACAAAAGCCAACACATATTGTTAGTTTTTTATTTCTTTATTTTAGGAGAGGAATACAGGGAGTGGAGGGCTAGCATCTACAGCCTTCTGCTCATTGTCCCTCCAAATATTCTGACAGAAGAATAATAACCCACAGAGAGGATTAAGGGCTGGTAATCTGGGGGAATAGTGTATTCCATTTCTACTGCTTTCTGTATTATTTCGCCCCTTAGCTTCCTCTGTATAAACAAATAGAATTTCACTCGTTTATCCACTTAGTTCCTCTGTCTTGCTGATTAGCAGTGAAGGGCTGGGAGGCTGGGATAACCTAGAGCGGATAGTTCCAAGGATATCTGAGGCCAGCATGCCTGCGTGTGTGTGTATCAGTGGGAATCTGCCCGTGTGTGTGTGTGCCTGTGTGTGTCTGTGTCTGTGCATGTACTGTATAAACAAATGCAGCGCTACTTGAAGGGCGCGGCCAATTAAAAGAAGCCCCTGAAGGAGCATGCTCATCAGGATGCAGTGAACATAGCAGATCCACTCTCAGATAGCCTGCTGCAGTCTGTCACTGTAACTAAGGCATTAATACCACCAAGGCTATGTAGCACAAAATATTGACATCTTCATCCTTTAGACACGGAAAGATCGATAGGAAATATGAATACAACGGCTCATAGGATCACAGATGTGAAAAGGAATCCAAGAGATTTTTTGTTTGTTTGTTTTTTGTATGAATCAGATTTTTCTGCACAAACTCCTGTGGTGCAAATGATGATGAAAAATAGTCAGAATTTCACTGGATATAAAATTGCCGCCAAAGCCAACTGAAACAATGACACACTATATCATCAAAAACAATTATAGTCTTGCTATTTCATATTAGAAATTGCCCAGTTGTAATAGAATGTGAATAAAAAGGGTCACTGGATAGTAATACATTTGATATTTTGTCACATTTATATTGATGATGTACCGTTTTACCACTAATTCTACATGTTTAAACTAGATCCTATTACATAATTTTAACAACTCTCCAAACAGATTGTCAAATGGTGCTTCACATGGTGACATGGATGGATTATTGGACGGGTCTATTAGCCAAAGGCTCAGCGGTCTCAAGTGTCAGCCCCTGCCCCAGCCTTTATCAGCAAAATGTCACTCAAATGAACACACAGCATCTAGGAGGAGACTTAAAATGTCCACAAAGAGACTAAAAAGACCACAAAATAACAATAAAAAGGAGTAAAAGAACAACAAAGAGACACAAAATGACAATGATGAGACACACAAAATTGCCAGACACACAAAAATATGTATTATGATAACAAAGACATGCAAAACAACAAAATGGTGCCAAAACTAGGAGCGGGGGGGAAATGGATACAATATAACATAACATATTGTGATATTTTGCGTGGCAATATTGTATCGTTACATGGATGCCAAGTACTGATATTTTTATTAGCAAAATTATTAATACAAAGCAAACTTTTGCTAGCCTAATGCCTAAGAATAATAAAATCTATGTCTTTTTCAGTCCAGTAGACATTTTGCTGCAATAAAACTAACTGCAGGGTGATGAACAGCCTGAATATTTTGTCTCCCAGTGTATCGCAATATATGTTATTGCAATACTCAACATGTCGTAAAACATTTAGAACGCCAATAATAATATTATATTGTGATGTCATGGTATCATGGGGCCTCTGGTGAGCCCTACACCATCATAAAGCCTGCTCCTATGTAGCAGAGGTGGCAGGGCCTTTTTCCATATCTGTGCCCAGGAGCCCGTTGTCTCATAATCCGCCCATGCACGAGGAGAACAATTACATTTCGGACATATTTAGAGGAATTAAAATCCCTTTTGGCAAGTTTTAGATACCATTATCAAACAATTAGTGCTGTGTTGCTAAGAAACATTAATTATCATTCTAGGTGAGCAGGTACATCATTGGATGGGAATGTTTTTGACTTGTGAGAGAAACAAAGAGATTTTGTTGTGATGGAACAAAAAAATACAGTGTTGTGCAGATAAGACAAAGACAGGTGGAACAAAGGCTGGATGTCTGCACTGGACTGCATTGGAGCCAATTATCCTCAAACTACCTTCTGTATTTACACTCATTGTCTGCTGGATCCAGCGCCAACCCACAAAACAATGCTGATATGTTTTGTGGAAGAACACCAAGCCAAACCTTCTGTTTACCAGCCTCGGTGTGATTTGGTCTTGTTGGCAGCCAAACCACATGTTGCATCATCATCATGGCTGTGTTGACTCTGGTGACCCCCAAAACTTCATCACAAAGGGACAACAGTCAATGTGTGACCTTATCGACCTCTATTGGTGACCAGAGGGAATTGCAACAACATTAGCAGAAGTTATTATCTCCTCCTTTGTGGAGTTCTCTGGATCAGGTAATGAGGCTTATTAGTCTTCATAGCTGAAAGGTCTTCCTCATAGCGCCGTCCTCAATTGTTAAAGAGTTGGAGAAAGTGAATAAATGAGACCAGGGAGGCTGGGAGGGTCCTGAAATTCAGGGCCCAAAAAAAAGCTAGAAATGAAATCCAGAAATCTCAGCACCTGGCAGAGTAATCAATGACTCAGGAGTATTGATCAAGAACCTTTCCAGCTCCGGATATATTGTTGTCATTTTGTTCTGCGGGGAGTTAAAATTCCTGCATATTTCCTCTTCAGTGCCTCAAGAGAAGAGTTGTGCTTTTACTGGTGTCGTTGCCGACCTTGGCCAATTAGGAGAGTAAGAACAACTCAAACACAAGTAACACATTCCACACAGAAAAATGCAGAGTTGCTAATTCTTTTTTTTTTTTTTTCACTCGCTTTGCTGCGGCATTCATGCAGATGGCACGCTGACAGGTGATGAAGGATAAATCAACTTGAGAACGCATGGTGGCACGCAAGCGGCAGGTATGAGAAGTCACACAACCTTCACACTTCTCAGTTTCACATGCATCCTCTCCTCTTCTCTTTGTCTCTCTTTCTCTCCCCCTGCGTCTCCTTTCCTCACACCTCCCCGTGCACTCACAGAACACTACACCCACACACACATTATCCCTCCCAGCCCTCCCTCTGTGCTCATACACACACCCATACAAACACAAAGATGGATCAATTTCACATTCCCTTTCAGGGTACGGAAGATGCCATGTCTCTGTCAGTTTATGGCACAGTGTTTGATCCCACCTAATGCTGCTATGTAAATCAGCCATTGTTATATTTATTTATTTATTTTTTCTTTGCGTGCCATCCTTTTCTTTACGGCTTGATAATATTCTAAACAATTATCTCGCCACCACAGATGCAGCATCTCATGGCCTATTTTTAAAAATAGGCCAGAGTTTTTTGGCAAGGCACCGCCAAAACAATAACAAAGTTAACTAATTGAAAAAAAAAAAATGCCCTCATTGTGTAGTGGTTTAAAACTCCCGAATAGAAAGCTTTCAGTTCCACCATAATGGTTTTATCCATTCATTTGGGCTTTATTGGCTTTGCTTGGCAGTAGACAGGGAGCAATGGCACCCCCGAGCAACAGTTTTCCCACAGAGTCATTTGATCATATGCTGACTGGGTGAAAAAGAGTGTAAATTAAAGTCCCTCCTCACTCTGACACTTTAAACACAAGACACGACAGGCCATATTTTCTCAGCCAAATCAGAAGCCTTGAGAGATGGATACCAATTATAATTGCAGCCGGAATGAGCAAAAAAAAAAAGTCAGACATAGGTGTGTGTCAGAAGCCTGGTGCTAAATCACACAGCAGTCGGATGATGAAAAACCTGCCTGAAGGGTCTGAGGGACCCAGAGCCATTCTGTGCCAATGAAGGGGGTGTGCACTTGAATTTGCATCACCCTGTGACATATCAAAGAGAATGCACAAGTAGACGTGCCCCTTTGATTTTGCTAGTTGTGAAATGCAAAGTTACTCTGCAGGCCCACAATAATCTGAGGCTTTCTTCCCATAATCCTGCAGTTTTAGCCAAGTAATGAACAACGTGAGGAAGAGGGAGTGTGTACAGCATGTTGCATAAGCACTCTGTGTGTGTCTGTGTGTGTGTGTGTGTGTGTGTGTGCAGGGGTGGGGCAGGGTGTAGATGAGGGTTTTCCACAAGCTCTTGATGTAACAAATTGGATGTTGC
>JAPZEB010000022.1:13547503-13560458 GCA_029783705.1 Chaetodon striatus | reverse complement strand
CTCATGGAATGGTCAAAGTTGTCATTGAAATTTAAGGTGTGCTGATGGCTTCACCTTGTCAACTCAAACACTGAGTAATATTACAAGTAAACGTTCCACCTTAAAAGTTGGCCCAGTGAATTGAGGTTTTTTTTGTTTTTTGTTTTTTTTTCTGAGCTGCTGTAAGAAGCAGCAAAGCAACCTTTCATTTTATAGTAGTAGTTTACTGTTGTATGTAAAACTCACCACGGTATGAACAGTGGTTACATGAGCCTCAATACCAGACATTACTCAGCCCTGAGCAGAGTGACCGTCCTCTACTGACCAATCAACAGACTGCAGTGTTCACAGCTCCACCTTTTGGTACCAGGTCTGTGTGCTGGGTACCCCAACAGAGGGGGGACCAGAAATGGGGACGGTACAGAACGGTTCCACTGGTACCATCCACAACTTCTCACAGTGGAAACAGAAAAACTGCGTACTGAACTGAACCATACCAGACTGCTTGATCTTGTATTGTGTTTCACTTTAGTGGATCATAATATGTCACTCATGGAATTAATCTGCAGATGTTCTGGTTCAATGTGGGACCAAACTTTTCTATGGATGTCAGTTTTTGAGCCACAACAAAGACCAAAATGTGACTTACAAGAGATTGTAAGGCTTGTTGTTTTTAGCCGAGCCACTTTCCGGAAAACCGGCGTCCCTTATCGACCAGTTGAGAGGAGTGAGGAGTCAGCAGTTAATGACAGTGTGAAACAATTGAAAAAACATGTTTTCAACAATTAGAAATCGCCACAACCAAGAGAGATCTTTGAGCATACAGTCATACATGCGCACACAAAAAATAAGGCTGGTTGGTCCTGTAGTTTGTGAGATTAGCTGTGGAAAAACTGAACCACACTCACACACATACTCACCCACACATGACCAAACCCTAGTGGGGTTTGGTCTTATGCCTGGTGGGGATAATAATAGTCCAGCCGACTGTGATCAATGGTCACCACAAAGAAAATCAAATTACACTCAAAGTCACAATGGAGTTTCCCCCTCATGGTTTCCTCTGCTCCAATATGGGAATAACATAGACTTGATGGGCTGTCTTGGGAATTCCATTGTGGTTTTGTTTAACAGTGTGGGTGGAGGAAAATACTACAAGGTATTTAGCCACATAGCCTCAACCTGACAGTGTTTTACTGGGATGGTCAAAAATCCAGATTTGTACAAGGTCAAGACCCTGCTATTAAAAACAAACCATACCTCAGGGTGGTTTTCCTCTCCATCTTTTCCCAACATGAATATCACTAATTGGTATTTCTGGAAGTATACCAGATTGAGATAATGTCAAATGTTGGGCTCCTCCCCACGGAGCCTGCGTAAGAGGAGACACGGTGTAAAGAATAAGTAAGCAAGGAGGCGAGAAGGATAAAGTGTAGGAGGTGCATTCAAAATGCCAACAGCTACAGTCTCATCTGTAAAACACCCAGATGGCATTTACCTGACAGCAGGGCAGTGGACGAGTGTAGTGCCTTCGCCTCCCTTCGAATCTCCATCCCTAGTGTTTCCCTCCCCCTTCCTCATGTCCTCTTTGTCTTTCCCTTTTCTGTCTGCACCAATTCCCCCCCACCTTCATCCTCTCCTGCTTTCCCCTAAACTCCTCTCCACCCCTCTGCCACTACTCCTGATCAGCCGCACCGCAGGCGAGGGCGCTGTCTTGTGCAAGACATGTGCCTGATAAATGAAGATCCAGACATCTGCTACAGAGGGGGCCCTGGAGCTCACGGGGGGCTAAATCACCACCATTGATTGTGCAGCTTCAACGCACTGACAAAAGGCCATGATCACTCATCTTGTTAAAAGCGGATTATCGGGCTGTTTGTATCTTGTTACACCCATAAAGATTTTTCTTCCTCCCTTTTCTCTCCCATTTTAACACATTAGCTGTTTTTCTTTGGCCTAATTTGCTGAACGGATAATCCTCCACGTTGGGTTTTTGTCTCCAATGGAACTATGGATTTTAATGCTGTTTAGTATTGTCTTCTTCTGAAATGGCTGACTGTGTGGAGATGTGCTGATTCATTAAGTGACTGCTTTGATTTTCTGGCTGGCAAATAAGACGTGTGCGGCGGATGTGTTTTTCAGTCCTTGGCCTTGTCTGCTTTTTGTTGCAGCAGAGAGATTATCTATTCTGACCCCGGTGGTTGTCATACAAGAGCGCTTTGTTGGATCCAGGAGATGAATTAATCACACCGTCCTCACTCCATTGTTCTAGAGGCTTGCGAATTTGCAGAGCTCATGTAGATCATCTTTTGAATATCTAAATGGTGTCAGGTTGATTTTTAACTGCAACAATTAACATTTATTGATAAAGTAATTACACTATACATGATGGCGTGCTGTTCATGGTGCAGCATTGAGTCATCAGCGTAATGATTTATAGGAGACTTAGACATGATGGTGTGCTATTCCGTGTCTGTCATGAAGGATTGTGTCATCTACATAATGATTAACAAGCTGTCCAAGATGGGGTGAAAGCACATGTGCGAATGTGTGTGCATGTTGGGAAGCAGGGGTCTAATGGCATATCACTGCCAAATCCTAAACTCCCTGGTACAGAACCCATTTACCTCCTTGAGCTCTTTGTCCAAGCTGAGTCCTCAATGCAGACAAATGACAAATGAGTCACAGAGAAAATGGAACAGCAGCAGGTTAGAGCTGTTTGTATATAAATCCATTTTGCAGGAATGTAAGTGGCTGCTCCATAGATTTACAGCCAGTGGAGGTTAATCTTTGCTTTTACTTTATTATTGGAAAAAGTTAACTAAAACATTAAGACATATCTGCTATATAACATACCATCAAACAAAAGTGGGATGTTAATGGATGGATATCAAAGCAGTGATGGGAAGTTGCCACACTGGTTCCAGTGAATGAAGCCAAGCTCAAAAGAAACTGAAAAGGCAGTAAAGGCATCACTGAAATGTCTCAATGGTAAATGCAATAGATAGTGCTATAAATCACAAGTTGAAATGCTCTTTCGGAGTTCTGAAGTACATTTATATAATATGGCTCATAACAGGTGCAGGCAGTGCGCACATATACACAATGAAATGCAAAGGCATGGACATTAAATCGATAACACCTTCAGAAGAGCATGGACAAAAGAAAAAAAGTCAAAGAGAAATTTAATAAAGGTCGCATACCGATAAGGTTTATGGGATGATTATTTCATTTCACTTCCTTTATGGCAGGCACATCTCAGTTATCTAACTTTTATCAGTATTATATCCTGTATATGTGTTGTCAGTTTGATCTGAGTCCAGTGATAAGATGTATTACCAAAAACACATCAGCCATTATTAGGGCTTTTTCTCTGAGACAGATATGCTGATGTCAAAGGCCATATACAGCGTACGTCCAACAGATAGGCGCGTTTAACTGTTCAAAAGTGTATGAATATGTGCATGGAATAATTCCAAGTGTCATAGAGAAAGTTAACCATGGAAATCAAGTAGTATTTCACCCACTGGTCAACCCGCTGCAGGCTAGTCTCGTCTAGTCTAGCCAGGTTACAGATGTCTGAATCACCACCCACATATCTAATGTTGTTGATTAAATAGGTCTGGTGTTGAATAGACATTTCTCTCTTACAAGAAAAAGTGAAAAAATAGCAGTGTGGGCAGCACCAAATCTTGGAACAATGCATCATGTGCACAGTAATGGCAAACAAACATGGCTTTCAGCATTTCCTGTTTACAGTATCTGTGAGTGCCGGTGTTCTGTTTGTTTTTCTCTTAAAGGAACACTTCACCCACAAAATGATCATTTGTATATCTATTAGTCACCCTGTGTTGTGTTTAATTCCTTAAGAAATCCTCACATACCTCCATGGTGAACCAAGAATCCAAAAACGAAGAAGATTATTGACGAATTGGAGTAAATGGGGGCCGCATTGAACAACAGCAGCCTATATCAAAACATTGTTTACAAACTCTCACACAACTTGTGCTGTATGATCTAAGGCCAAAACACACCAGCGATGAATGCAGTGCTTTAAAAAAAAAATGTCCCCATTATATTCAATGTACAACCCCACACTGGACATGCGTTAGTGCTCCTGGACACGCCGCCCTGCAGCACTTTATACTACTGTCCGATTTCCAGCCTCGTGATCCCCTGAATTAAATGCATTTTCCCCCATTTGCTCTTTGCTTGTAATACCAGCTCCCGTAGCAGCTCTTTTTTTCTGCTTCTACAGCAGCTTTACTCCTCTCCTCTCCATAGATGTATAAAAATAACTCTGTTGCTGTTGCTGTGTCTTGAGTGTGATAAAGAAAATACACATGTATTTTTGCTCAAACCTTACTGTTTAAAACGCTCCCAAGACGAACAGTCTCACACATGGACCAGCAGCGCACCTGGAAAAGTGCTCAGTGGAATGCATGAGTAAAGTTTAAATGCATGTGCTTGACCAGGCATGCTACTCGTATGCAGAAGTGTTGTAATTGTGAGTTTCTACATTTTTGGAGTCTTTGTTCAACATGAAGGCATACGAAAAAAAAAGTAGTGAGTGGTGAGTATCTCAAAAATACAAATGGTAATTTTGCAGGTGAAGTATTCCTTTTAAGCTCTGTGAAACAACTCAAATTGGAGAATTAGAGGCTTTGTGGGATGATGGTTATTACACCACCATAAGCGTCAGAACAAGTGACGAGACAATTAAGTCAAAGGGAACAATGAGACCTCACAGAGCTTGTGTGGATCACCACATGATATTCTGCTGTTCATCTGCAATTAAACACAATTAAAATGTAAAACTACAGCATGTGAAGTGCTGTTAAATGATGCAGAATTGTCATTTGTGTCATGATAAATGGCTACCTCTCCCAAGAACGGTTGAAAGCGCACATGTAAGTGTGTTTTGTGTTTTGGGGGGCAGGGGTCTAATGACAGATCAGGGCCAAATCCTAAACTCCCTGGCACAGAGCCCATTTACCTCCTTGAGCTCTTTGTCCAAGGCGAGCACTCAGCACAGACAAATGACAAATGAATCAGAGAGAAAATGGAGCACTGGTACACAAATCCATTGTAGTGGAGTGGAAGTTACTGCTTCATCTAATTACAACCAATGGAGGTTAATCCCTGCTTTCGAGAGAAAAAAAAAAAAAAATCTCTGTGGCGCTCTCGCTCAGTGTACCTACTGCATCTATCATGTCTGGAAATATAGAGAGGATATTCAGCCCACCTTTTAACCGCAAACCCTCATTCTGCCGCTTAATCCTAACGACATCCAGTTAGAGGCCTCAGCCGCTGTGTCAAAGCAACATATCACTCTCCACTGATTGCGATGAGAGCAAAACCATTTTATATAAACTCCTATCATTTAGTGGGGTTGTCAGATATTTGTGAAATATTCCAAATTTGTCATCATGACCCAGATTGTGATTGACCTGCAATTTGCCTTGAACTGATTCTCTCTTACTTATTGCATTTAACTGGACTATTAAAACGTTAGGTTAGCATCTACTCTGCCTCTCCTAATGCTATTCAAACTGTATTAACGTTTTAATGATTTCCTGATTTGTGTTAAGAGTGTTTTTGAGATAATTATGATGGCATTTAGACATCTGAATAAATGCCATTTCTAAGTTTACAAATTGCTGAGATTGCCAGTTGAGTCCCAGCTATAATCATCTCACAGGGGAGCTTTTGAATCTGTGTGCCCATGAACAATGAGGCAAGTCGAACTGGAGGAGCTCAACAGGATTGCATGATTGATGATGTGTTTTCCCTGCCGTGTCTTGGGAAATGAAGACCTCTTTGGAGGAAATATTTGAATTAATGGCACTGGCTCGTGGTGTATGGAGTCAGCCATGCCAAGGATTACGTGAGCCATAGCGACACCCCTTAAATGAAGTTTCACAGATGTGGATGCTGCGCTGTTGTTACATGTGATCCTGTGACAAGGTTGGTTTTTCCACTTTCACAGTACTTTATAACTGATTGCATAAATGTGATGGTGAGTGAGTGTCAGTTCCGTGACACGTCTGACTGTGAATGTATTGCAAATGGTTATACAGTTATAAGGCCCTGGAGCTCTTCCAGAATTCAAGCAGCAACAAGAAATCTACTGGGAGAATTAATCTCTCCCTGACACATAATGGTGCAGAATCAGAGATTGCTGTAAATATGCATGAACATTAGATGTTAGCATGACAAAACTGCCAAAGCTTCAATCATATCAGGAGGCTGGGATGTTGAGGCAGTTGTTGCAGCAAGCTGTTCAGCCTCAGTCCTGGTATCACATCCTGGATAGCTGTAACTCAGTCGTCTCTCAAGGAATATTTCACCACCAAAATGATCTTGTGTACATTAAATACTCAACCTGTGTAACCCTGAATTCTATAAGACGTCCATAGACGTTTCTCTTGCATGCCCCCGTGGTGAACGAAGAATCCAAAAACAGAAAATTTTTGATGAATCAAAGTAAATGGAGGCCTGTTTAACAACTGCAAAACGATATCAAAATATCTGTTTAAGAACTCTCACACAACTCATGCAGTATAATCCAAGTCTTATTTATCAAATAATATGCTCAGCACTTCCCAGACACGTGTATTTTTACTTAAACAGTAAACAGTCTGAAGCACGAAAGAGTAGTGCACCAAGCACATGAGACTGACCTCTGCTTGTTGCCTAGGCCCAGACCTTTGAATCCAGCCACTCCACCAAGTTTGGGTTGACTTATGTGGCATCATGACATAAAACAGCGGTTTCTAAGTTAAACAACAATTCAGTGAGCTAACAATAAGCAAATCAGCGCTGAGGTGGGGCAAAGCCATTGTCAAGTAGTGTGTTGGAACCTATGAGGAGTAATAACAACATGGTGAGTGCTATAGACAAGATATCGAGGCTGAGCTAAGTTAGCATGTCTTTGTTATATCGGCCTACATTGTAGTTTGTGTTTACTTTGCTTCGCCCACTCTTTAAACCCTGACAAAACAAGTATGTTGGCATGACTACGCATCCGTGGGACTTATATAGAAATGGATATTGTGACAGCTCCCCAAAAGTAAAGCCAAAACATCTTGACCACCCCCTGGTAGCTGACTGCAGTTTAAACCCCGCCCGCTTCCATGTTAGTGGATGGAACATGGGCCAAACTAAAAATCCAAGTTCATATTCTTTCTTTCATTCATTCACCCATTTTTTGGGTCACAGGTGTCACCAATTAACCTGCATGTCTTTGGATGGTGGGAGGAAGCCGGAGTACATGGAGAAAATCCACACATCCACATCCAGTCCTCATAAAGACATCTTGGTACACTTGTATGAATGTGATCGGCTGTTCCTAGTCAGCCAGTCACCGAACATGAAGACACACGCGCACACACACAAACTGCTGCATACACCAACAGACACACACACATCCTGCTTTTAATAAAGTGAGAACTACTTTACGCACACTGTTTCTCTGTATGCTAAAACGTTAGGTGGCAGAAACTGTCACCTAATGTGCGTGTGTCAGACAGAACTGACAAGGGTGTAGAAACAGTGGAGAAAGTTAACTCTGGCATATTGCAGCTGCAGTTATTACTGCTGGGGGAAAGAGTGTTGATAATTCCAGTGGGGCAGCACTGTGCAGCGCAGAGCGGAGTGGAGCTTGTCTGATTTATCCAGAAGGCCATATGTGAGGCAGATTAAAGTACCAAACCACCAGATTAAAAGACTGCTGTCCCAGCTATAGCCAGGGTCTAATTAAGAAAATGTGACAGCTTCTCTTTTTAAAGGGAGAGAGTAATATGTTTCAAGCCCCGTGACTCGCCATCCGATATGCACGATACAAAGATTAATGGTTTAAGGAAAGATTTCTGGTGAGAAAAGGAACCAGGGATTTTAGCAATGGGGGGCTAAAAAGTGGTTAAATTAATTTTTTGACACCCCCTTCCCGCTAAGGTCTATGCAACAAGGATTAACTAAAATGGTTTGCTTGAGGGAAAGACATGTGAATGGCTGTAGTTTGTTTGCTGCTTTTGCTCAGCCCATAAAGTGTTCACAGTGGTTGTCAGTGTTGAATACTCACAGGGGTTTTGCAAATCACTTCCTGTTGTGCTTAAACACGGTGAGACATATTGAATATGGCTCACAAACTTGAGTGAATTAAGCTGCTGTGTCATTTAGAGGGTTGCTCAAAGCTGCAGCACGGTCCTCTGTGCCTGTGGATGAGCACTGAACCCGAGCCAAGTGGGGGAAATCACAATTTTAAAAACAGAGCAGCAAAAGCAAAGCCACTTGAATGTAATGCATCGCTGAAATAAAGTGAGAAAATGCATCCTGAATGTTAATTGGCAGTTTGCCCACATTAGGGGAAATAGCAGAAGAAAGATGGTGAAAAACAAAAGGTCTTTCAAGCCATGTGCACTGTCCATGTGTAATTAAAGAAATGGATGTGTTACAATTTAATTGCTGGGGATCTGTATCCATGCATCCGTAACAAGATCATCTACGGTTCGCATTACATACGTCACTTTGATGTCAATATCGCTGCACTGATTCATATCAAAGCGTGCCATCTTTCACAAGACAATATCTCCCATCTACCTAAGCTGCTTTGAAGTTGCCTCACCTGCCCTGTCTCCATGTTGATACCATCACACAGAGCTGCTGCTGCTGCTTTTTTTTACCAGCTGTCATGTTCCCCTGGACCCTTTTTTTTTCTGTGACATCTGAACCGTCATTTAGACCATGACCGAGTAAATGTAGCGTGTAACAGGTCACTGGAAGTACAGTACATGGGAAGTACACATTATGCTCGTGCTTCAGCCTGCCAGATGGCGTGTTAGATACAGCCACACAAGTATACTCACTGACATGGAATATGATGTCATATGTCCTCAGTATCACTGTCAATATGTCAGCTATCTGTCAGAGGAAGTTCATTAATATTGTAACTATTTCTACTTTTCTGGTGCATCCCAAGTGACAAAATCCACGGCTGGAAAAAGAAGCCAACGCGTAAGTTCTAAAAACTGCAGTTCCACAAATGACCACTTGAGACTGGTTCTGAAAATCATAGTCATTCCCCATAGACCATCATGTTAAAATGCCCAACTTCACAGCAGAAATAAACGTGTTTGCAGCCCAGTACAAAACACCGTTTTGGTCTCTATAGTTAATTTCCCCGTAGAGGACAACTATAAGAGGGGTAAATTTTTATATAACTTATCTGTTTACATTTTATTAAGGCTTAAAGTTATGCATAATTAAGTGAATGGCTGCTTTGAGGGGCAGGTGGATGCCATCCATTGACAAGTTGCTACCACGATGACGTTGGTTTCTTGACTTGAAAATGGCGTAACTCCAAATATAGTATAGAGGGTGCATTCTGAATCACATACCTTTTCCTTTAACTTTTAATAGGTACTGCTGCTGCCCTTAAAAAGTACATACTCTTACATGCAGTATGCACATAATGGGGACATACTATCTCATAAGAGACTTTGACTCTCTTACTCATATATCTGTTACCATGGAGATAAAACAAAATACTGTTCACAGAACTTGCCAGAGATGGAGATCAACCCAGATAGCTCTAATGTTGTTATTTTGCGATGTTATCACTGCATACATTGTAGATTCTAACATATTATATTAACAATGGTGAAATTACATGGGTTATACATTTCTTTGTCATCGTTATTTAATACTTGCACCCCTTTGTTGTTGGTTGTATTTATGATTATTTCATTCAATTAAACAATTAATATTCCTTTTATTACTAATCGTCTGGTCATCAGTCAGTGGAATGCGCTGTCATTCATCATTGCGACTTCTGACAGCTGTCAATCAGCTGTCATCTGTTTGTGGCTCAGTTGATGTGATGTATTGTCCGCTGTGCGGAGGATTGTGGGTCAGAATAGACAGAAAAGCCTGCTGACTTGTACACTGCAAAATCGGACCAGATGTAGTACATCCTGGTATTTTTAGCATACTGCATTTGATGTACTAGGTATTGGGACAAACTGAATCTTTTTCTGGCATACTATATAGTATGGTAGTATGGGTATTGTAACGCACAGAGAGAATTGGCAATGGCATCACGGTGCATTGCATTCTGAGTACTAGCCACAATGTTTTAGGAGAGGCTAATGAAGCTAGCAACAATAGAATTGGAGTTATCGCCACCCTCTTGTCCACATATGGTCACTTGTAGCTCCAAAAAAGCAAGATGGGGATGGCCAAAGTGCCAAAATCAAAACTGGCTTCAAACCTGGAGTCCACAAACCAATAGGTGATGTCACTGTGGCTATGTCCATTACGCTATTTTATGCAGTCTACACTTATGATGTATTCTTGCAGGTGAGCTCGCTGCATCGCTTCTACCCTCAGTAATCCTGCTTTTGTACACAATGTTTCTTTATTTATCTCAAGCACTCACTTCAGACACGTTTTCTTAGACCCTTCCTAAAATCTTCAGCCATAGCTTCCACCATTCTCCAAGCTGCTGCTCCGTCGCTATGGTTGCTCCCCCTTCCTGTCCCCTTTAGCGCTGGCTGGTTGATGTAAAACACATCACTTCCAGTGCACCTGTGTAGGAAAGTCACCACAGACACCACAACTGCAGTATACTACAAAATTGAGAGAGCTTTCCCTGGCGGCGATGGGCTTAATCAGCATTGTGTGAACTCGTTTTGCAAGGGCTTGAATGTAATAGACATTCATTTATATGTAAAAGTCCCGTACTCCAGCTTTAATGTTATTAGTTACACCTGTGCTTTCCCTGCTAGTCAAAATGTCTGCAATGAAAAAAGGTCTTTTGAGCTGGACTGAGAGGAAATTGAATCTCAAAGTGCTTACACTAGTGTTAAGGATCAAAGTCAGTAGATTCACTGGGCAGTTAGAAAAACATTTCAGAGTACGAGCAGCTTGCACTCTTGTCTACAAGCTGACCTGCAACCTATACAGCCAGTAACAGCAACCCTGTCTTAGATGTGGAGAACAAGGCTGCCCTGTGCTGCGAGGAGCAAGATGAATTTGGGTGAATTTTACCAAACATGAGGCATCTTGGAAAGGCTGTAATTGTGCCCAGCTCAGTGAAAGCAATATCTGTTGTGGAACTAGCTACGGTAAGAAGTGCTAATAAAGAGCTGATGTCCAAACAGACCAGTGAAACTGAATTCTTCATTCTGCTTGGATGGCTGCAGTGTCAGTTGTTAACAGTCAAGTCATTAGCTTGGTAGTTAGACTTCTTGGCAAACAATTGGTTTAATTAGCAATTCCATTTCATTTAATGCTCTTCCCAAAACCCCATGAATGATAACTTCTTTTTACCGGATTAGTTTTGTGGACTGCAAACACATTCACATTCTTATCGTCTTTGGAGGCAGTTTGGCAGAAACATACTGTAGTAAAGCAACCAATTTACTTACCTCCAAACTTATAAAGCATCCTACACACTATACAAACAAAACAGTCAACCCTGCTGTGTTACTGCTATCTTCCTTGCCTGCCTCTATCAGTAAATAACTCCCTATCTTCCCTTTAACCCAGAGAGAACATATATGAACCATATGCATTTTAGCTAAAGGCCAAAACAGTGATGAGATGATATCGCAGTAACTGCATCAGACTTTAAAGTGACAGTGTTGCATTGCATTCTGGGCTTTAGAGGAATGAAGAATGTGCAATTTCTGTTGCTTCTGTGGTGGATTTGTTCCTGTGTGACAGTCAAACATCAGTGCAAAGTTATGACACTAGAAAGAACACTTTGCTCTTTGATATTGAGCGAATGACACCAAAGCCTGACATTTACTATTGATGTTACAGACAAGAGGAAACATTTTTTTCCATTAAGCTCTATAATATAGGTACACTTACAAATTTTTGACATGCTATTACTTAATGATCAGTGATCCTCTGTAATAAGACAGAACACACCACCAGATAACAAAATAGACCTAGATATTTAAGTGACATTGCCAACAGCTGTATTTTACCAGTGCTAAAATGTTTCACACCAGATTGTTCCTTTTAAACAGCCCGAGGGAAGGCCAGATGAGGTGTGTGTGTGTTAGTGTGTGTTTGTGTAGCATTTCTTGGCTGGCGGGAGGAGTTGCGTAACACCAGTACAAGCGGGTGGTGGTGCCAAGCCGTGAGCACATAAGGATTAGGAGAAACTCACCCTACAGAGATCTGGGTTAATTAAAACTGTTTTGGTGAGCTTGGTGACCTACGCAGTGAGATGCAAAGAGATGCCGGCTCCATCTGTTTAAGCAACGATAAAGCTGCAGTCCACAGTCAATGACTCGGCTCAATGCATCGACGTACAGTAAATACGGGCTGGATTGTACTGTTTTGGCATCAGTTTTACATCATGCAGCTACGTATTGCCCCTATATAGTTTAATCAGCATGGGATTATGTGGGTTTTTGGGAGGGAGATTTTCCTTATCCAAACTGAGGGTCTTTACATATTATAAACCCTTTAAAGGGGAATTTGTAATTTTATGCTGCATAAATAAAATTGAATTGACATTAAGCACATAAGTGTTTGTGTTACATAAATTTATATGTCACCCACATGTAAGCTCCATACATTACATGCATGAATTCTACAAAGGCCCAGTGGGAGGTTAAGTATGTATTGATATGCAGTCATGGGAAAAGTATTTAGGTACTTCACTTAAAGGTCTAGTTTGTAGGATTAAGGGTGCTTTCAGACCTAGATTTGTCTTACTTTGGTCTGAATCAGTGACTAATTTTGTTACAAAGTTGCATCATTGCCTAGAGTTGATTCATGTTCTCACGGCAGCATTTACAAGTAGACAAGACAAAATGCCTTGTGTGAGAACGCTGCTCCTGATTGGTCAGAATTTCCAAGAAAATCTCCCCCACACCATTACACCAGCAGCAGCAGCCTGAACCGTTGATACAAGGCAGGATGGATCCATGACGCCAAATTCTGAGCCTACCATCTG
>JAPZEB010000022.1:13533476-13546772 GCA_029783705.1 Chaetodon striatus | reverse complement strand
GGCGAGGGTTGGGACGTAGATGGAGAGATGATCTCTCTTCACCACAATGGTCCGGCGCAGCGCCTGCATCACTGCAGAAGCCGCAACAAACCGCCGATCCATCTCACGCTCCATTCTACCCTCACTTGTGAACAAGACCCTGAGATACTTGAACTCCTTTGCTTGAGGCATTAACAAAGTAAAATATTTCCATGTGAAATGCAAATGTAGTTAGTATAGAGTAGCACAAGTTAGAAATATTTACTCAAGTACTTGATAAAATATAGTTACTTTACAAGTGTGCTTCTATAAAACTGGATACAATATGAGAAGGAAAATGGATTCACATGTAACAGGAAGTGAAAAAATGCACTGTGCTGTCATGATTATGGAAGGTATTGGGCATGAAATGTGGTTGGACTCTTATATGATGAAAAGTAGGCCTATTTATCTAAATCTGTCTGTTTGCAACTGTTATAAATATAAATATGATGGATCTTGTATTCCACCCTGAATGAATTTCAATTTTAGAAGCAGGCATAGGCATATATCTGCTGGATCTCTCTCACACACGCACACGTTCCCACCTTGCATCATTTTCCCCTCTGTCCTTCAGATTCGCTTGCTTCTCTTTATGCTGCTCTGCTACCTCTCCTTTCTCACATACATCCTCCTCCCTGTCTGTCGGCCTCCCTCCCTCCCTCCCTTCGCAGCACTCAGTGTTCTCTCACACACATTCTCTCTGTCTGTCTCTTTCTGATTCTCTCTCTGATCTCTATCCTCCTGAGCATGTCTTGGAGGCGGATCGGCTGCAGCCAGCCAGGCAGCTGTGTGTTGTTGGTCTTGTGCCACCACAGAGGCGCTTTGGCTAACCCGCTATCTATTTGTTTAGAGGAATTAAAGGATGCACTCTCTCCAGGGACCTCTGGCCTCCGAGTCGCCAGAAGGGGCCCATATCAGAAATTGCACTCAGTAAACACACACGCACTCAGAAGTAGATAGACAGAAGCTGGACTGGCATAGAGGACAAAACTGATAATCCATCGCTCATCTTTTGAATGATCATCACATCTGATTCCCCACCGCTGACCATGTCGCAGGACAGAGGTGGGGGGTTACAGATGTGGGCTTTTTGAGGTAGTTCTCACGGGTGCCATTATACTTACTACTTGACTGCTTTCATTTTTTCCTCTCTGTGCTCGTGGGGGACCACAGGAATGATTCAATATCCATTCTGCCACGCCGTGTGCACTGCACGTTAATGCAATCCATTTTCTATTTTCTCCAAACGCTTTTAGTTACGGTGCAGTGGGGAAATTGGTTTCCCTTCCAGCTTAGCCATAGACTGTATATGCATATGTATAACATGGCGCGACGTAAATATGATTTGTGCAAACTTAAGTGGGCGAAAAAAAAGTAGTTCTGTACCATATCTGTAGCTAAATGAGAAAAATGAAAGTGGCAATCAGATGCCTAATATGCTCTGACGAGGCTGTTGGCTTGGAAATTGCCTCACTGCCTTTCCCCAGCTTAACTTAGACGGGTCTTCTGGAGCTGCTCACTCTTTGTTTGTTATTTTGAATGTATGGAGAAAAGCATTCGGCATCCAAAACGGGCGGTATGTAACTAGCTCAGTGGGTGGGAAAGGCCTCATTTTCTCCTGTCCGCACACCTTGACAATCACAGTCAATGGGCCCAGCACACAGGCATGTTATTTGCTGCTCCCACGCTGCGAGCCATGTATGCAGAGCCCGCTCAGCTGCTGGTGGGCAATGAGTTGAGAGCACAGAGGCTGATATCTGCTCGCCTGCCAGCAACTCCTCAGGGAATTGCATCACTCGGAGGCTAGCGAAGGTGAGATTTAATTCTGACAAAAGACGAGCTGAAACAATAGTTGTATTCTCGGGAGTTCTGTAAAATTTGGCCAACCGGCGTGACTAAAACATGCTGGGAAATAAAGCTGCGTTTTACATGCAGTGCAGAGGGTAATAGAAAACACAGCTACAACTAATTAACTGCTATCTTGTTCATTCCAGAAACTACACACACTCAATACGTGCTCCTGCTCCTTGCATAAACTTGTACCAGAAGGCTCCAGTGAAGTAGGCTAATGCTAAACTTTTCTTTTCAGCACTCGACAGTTCACTAGAAGTAATTATGTTGTATATTGGTGGAAAAGAAACAACCATCTATATCCATACAGCTGGAGAGAAAGGGTGAGACAGAGTGCTCGCCATGGACTAATCATTATTGATGGAGATTCACTTTCACTTAGCCACCGGATGGCTGGCTGACTGCTGATGCTCGAAAAAGGAGGACTGCACGTGAAGCGCCATTGGCTGGTTTTCACGGCCTATTGAGTCAATCAAGGTGACTGTGTGAATGCCCGCTGTCGGGTGCCACCGAAACCTTTGTGGAGTTTCGGGTGAAATTTGGTCCAGTTCCACCGCACTCCTGTTCACCCAACTTCAAAGCAATGGGTTTGAGTAAAAGTGGTAAGATTAAACTCTCTGTCATATCAGCATTAAACCACTCCGGGGTGAAGTGACTGACTGTCACGGCACCGGACATGCCTCATTTTTTGGTTAATTCGAAGGCATTCTTATTGTATAGGAAAACTTTTACCTTCAAACATCCCAGCATTTTTTTATTTTATTTTTCCACCTCCAAGTTCTGTAAGTTTGTCTCTCTTCTCATTGCCGCGAGGAAGAGCCAATCTCCACTGGGAAAGCATGTGCATAAATCATGTGGATGTATTTACAGTGATGTATTCTCTAGCTTGTGTTGTTATGTTCATGCTTCACAGGATTCCAGCATGCTGCACACTCATGAATATTCATGACTCATTCTATATTTGATCTTTATTAACCCTGTTAGCTTCACATACAGTACTTTAAAATCCACCCTCCTCTTCCCATTTTCCTCACACACAACTGTGCACACTCATATTGTTCATACTTAATTAGTCATGCAGAGTTTTTCTCTTTTGCCTCTGTACATTCGTGTCGTTTTATGTATCTGCATCACACTGTTACTTCATGACTGTCTGACACTTCCTGTTCACCCTCGAACCGCAATCACCAGTGTGCGTGCTTTGTTGCCATCAGCATCTTGTTGTGCGTGCATGTACGCAGACGTGTATGTCGTTCACTGTGCACCAGAGCATCAAAGCATGTACTAGCTCTAGTCATGCTTCATTCACAGGAGCATCCCCGCTGTGAGTTGTCCATACAGGTGAGAAACACAACTGTGGCAGGTGCAGATGACTGTAAGCTGAAAATACTGTACGGGCTCTCTGCACGCAAAGTACAGAACTGAACTCTGCATGATGCACGCAATTACAATCCTTCCACACAATAAAGCATTCAACCCAGAGTCAGCATGTTTAATGCGTTAGAGAGACACGGGGGGTACATTTTGAAATTTTTTTAATTTCAAATTTCACAGGTGGCTGTGATGGTCAGAGATCATGACCCTGAAGGTTATTGAAGTGAAGTATTTAAAACCCTACCTCTGTGGCTGGGCAGCAGACGAGTACTATCGTTTATCGTCTTTTTAACATAATGAAACAGTGGTTTTTCTACCATGACTGTGCCCATAAGCTGTAAAACACCCTGCTTCAAACTTGCTGAAACAATTGTGCTTCCCAAGATTTTTAGAATTCTGGAGGGGATCATGATTTTGGTCATGTGTGAGTGTGTGTCTGTATGAATGCGGCTAATCTCACATATCACTGGACCAATCAGCCTAATATTTTTGTGTTTATATTCGTGACTGTATGCTCAAGGTCCTCTCCTTCTTGCAGTGATTCTCAGTTGCTGGTACTTCACTTCTGTTAACCAGCCGGTAGGGGCCCCAAGTAGTGGTGTTGTGGTAGTCAGTGAGATGGGTGTGCTACTAGGTATATCAGCAAGTTACTAAGGAGGAAGCGGGTGTACTCTCCTTTATATTCCAATAGTGTTTTGGTTGATAGGTGGTATTATGTAAACCACCAGAAATAGAGGTGGATATATCCTGTATACCTTCATATGCCCTCCACTACCAAGTGCCTGGAAAATGAAGCGAAAACATGGGAGTGCCAAAAACTGCACTTCTTTGAATGGTCATTTAGGGTGGCTCAAGAAGCCAGACAGCCCCTATAGACCCCCGTGTTAAAATACCCAGCTTTACAGCAGAAATTAACACGATTACAGCCTGGTACAAAAAACAGTTTTGGTCTCTACATCTCATTTCCAACACATTCTCAATCCAAGCTTGTCACATATTGACCTTTGGTCATGGACTTTCCATGTCCACATACGAGGTGCAAGGTACCCTGGGTGCATTTGTTGTTGATGTTCTACGATGCTGTTTCAAGTTCTGCCTGTTACATGCATTGTCTTCTTTCAAAATACACTTCTGTTTTCACAGGAAATGTACCATTTACATACAGTCTCTTTCAAAATAAATGCACTATGTCAGTACAACAATGCAAATTGACTTTTTTTTTCCTTCAACAACACACGCCCGTGGTTATGACTTGCCAGCACACACACATGGTTGGGTTTAGGCAACAAAAGCTTGTGATTATGGCAACTGGCCACATATGCCGACGTTAACGTTGGTTTCTGACACTGCAAGTAACTGCCCAAGCACCGGATTTTGAAGACTTCCAACAGAGACCAGGCTCAATTTTCCCCTCCATGACAACTGTAAGGGAGCTTAAGCTCAAAATTACACATAATCAAAGCGGGCCACTCTGAGTAAAAGGCTGTCTGCAAAAGTGTCCTTGTCCTGTCCTTGAGGCTTCACCCTCTTGCCCAAATATGGCACCTTCTTGCTTCAGAAAGCCCAAAGATGGTGATGGTCAAAATGCCAAACTTGAGGCTGCAAAATGGGAGTCCACAAACCGGTGGATGACGTCATGGTAGTTAAATCCATTGTTCTTTTTAGAGTCTCTGTCCATTACACCACTGGCCTCAAGTCATCAACAGATGTAGCAAAAGCATAGAGCCAAAGGCATTTCCTGAAATTGTATCAGCTAATGACAAGAAGCCTTACCATCTGTTGCAGGACACACTTTAGCCTTTGTCATGGCTCAGAAACTGACATTCATTGAGAAGTGTGGTCTCATTTTCTACTGCAGCATCTGCAGATTAATTCCGTACCTGATATTTCATGAACCACGAAAATTAGGCTTGATATAAAACGGTAATGTAACCTACTGGTGGAGATCTGCTCCATAACGAGTGTACTTTCCTTGTAATTTTTGTTTCATCTTTTTTTTTTTTTTTGTAATATTTTATGGTTAGTGATATAGTATTTTGTCATTATTGTTGAGTTATGTTCTAGTTCTCTTATGTCACTGTTTTCTCTGTGTGAATGGTGCATTAATGTAGATATTTTTACACATTTTTGTACAATGTACTTATATTAAAAGTTTCTTGTGATTACCCTGATAAATGTTATGTCTTATTTCACAACCATATCTATTGTGTGAATTTGGAGTAACATAAACAAAAAAAAAAGTGTTTCACAATAATACAGTAGAAGTTTCTGGAACCACATGCAGCTGCAATCCTTTCCTACCCAGGTAGCAACCACAGCTGTCACACATGACTGTGGGAAGAAAGAGCTTCCCCTGAGACATGGGAAATGCATTAACACAGAGCACTGGGGCTGTTTAAAGTGGTCCTCCACCCCCAAATCTATTTTAGGTAAAGACAGATCTACACTAGCACTTGCAGCCTTGAAAGGATGTTAAAAGTTTTTATGTATGCACCTTCACAAAGAGCAGTGGCTGTGGTCATCTTGATTTATGGTGTTTACTGTATAGTGGAATCCAATTGTGACAAGTTCTTCAGGGAAAAGTATCCAAACATCCACACAAACCACTCCTGCTGCATAATCCATCGCTCTCGTGTCCACTCATATCCTCACTGTTTTTTATCATTTGTCCACACTTTGGCAAAAGACCTAATTTCTTGAGGAACTTCTGCACGTGAAAGAGGACAACAGTGATTATGATGGGGGGGGGGGGTGATTTGAGTAGTTTCCAACTAAAACACCCACCCTTATGTGCAGCTATGTCGTCTCCTTACTGCAAAGGAACCCCCGCACTTCACACCTTCAAGCATCTTTAATTAGCGACATCCGGTCAACGTGCATCTCCCAGGATGCTGCAGTACTTCACCCCCCTCTCACCATCACCTCCATCACGACCTGCTACCATCACTTCTGAGTCACAGGTACTGACAATTTCAATTTACCTTCACGCTCCTGGCGGGCTAGCTGTTTTCAGTGCGTTGCCAAATTAAGGACCAGGGAATTACTCTCGGAGCGGAATAATGATGAGGCGGCCCCTATCAGGACATGGAAGTGTGTTTATAATGAGATCGTAAACATATGCTCGTGCCAGCGCAGCACCTACCCATCAGCTTAATTGGCTCGATGTGGAATCTCGGCTCTCGTTGGTCCTCTCCGGAGGAGGAGGGGTATGTGGAGGAGGAGAGTGCAGGCGTGTGTTGTGACATTAATGTTGGGCTGCAAAGCAATGTTTATGACTAGAAACACAAATACACGTGTAAAGACCTACACACAAAGATGAATTTGTATGATTCATATGTGCAATATGGAGGTTTGCCCACACACAAACACAATGCACTAACTAGAGAAAGTGTTACCAGGTACAGTAATTGGCACCTGCATGGACAAGATGGAGGGTAAACAGACCCATTGTGCATTGTACTTGCCTTTGTGAATCAATGTAATTAATGCTAAGCCAAGTGGGATGCAAAATATAATGAATTGGCCCAACAATTGACAAAGTATGATTTATGCATGTTTCTTAGCGTAATCAGTCTTGCCGAGGCTGGATTCGGTTCAGAGGGGAAGAGAATGAGCAGAGGTTAAATTGTACTAACCTCTGTCTGCTTAGGACCTGGTGGGAACCATTTGGCAGCCTGGAATAATATAAATGTCATTAATCATCACTCTGCTCATCACACACATGCGGTGACACATATGTAGACTGGAGCACGGTCATGCAAACGCTGTCTGTCCATGTATCTGAGGAAAAATCATGTACTGTATAAAAAGGATGGACGTAGCTACCATGATTTTACCCAATAGTTTGTGGACTCCTGTTTTGAATTCTCATGGTTGCCATTTTGGCTGTGTCTATTTCTGATTTTGGAGCCAAAAGTGACCTTGTTTGGACAAGAGGGGGGAGCTCATCTGAAAGCTAGCTTGGTCAGCATAGTGTTTTTACAGTCTTTGGTTACAGGTCCAGACATTGTACATAATATTCATAACTACATTTTTATTAGTTTATTACCACCATTATAATTATTGTGTCTTACCTTAAAATTAGCTATTTATATCTACATACGAGCAGGTTCCCACAGAGTCTGCCATGTTGATTCTACAGTAGCCCAAAATGGACAAATCAAAGACTGGTTCTAGATAGGGTCATTTGTGTCTTTGCGTAAGCCACTGTAGTTCTCCTACAAACATGGTGCACCGAAGAAGTTTCAGTTCTGCAACATCACTGCTAGTTGTTAGTTAATCCTACACATTAAACCTTTGACTGGGATCATGCTAATGCTAATTGCATCTAGCAAAAAAACAAACCTAAAACCATTCAAGCAAAACAGTAAAAACTGAACATCAGTCTCCCTAGAAGGTCTTTTAGAACAACTGAATGTACTCTTATAGAGCTGTTTATATGATATTCTGGGCAAGAGGCAGGGTACACCCTGGACAGGTCACCAGACTATCACAGGGCTGACCCATAGAGTGAGACAACCATTCACACTCACATTCACACCTACGGCCAAGTTAGAGTCACCAGTTAACCTGCATGTCTTTGGACTGTGGGAGGAAGCTGGAGTACCTGGAGGAAACCCACACCCACGGGGAGAACATGCAAACTCTGCACAGAAGAGATCCCCCATCCCAGGACTCAAACACTCCACCCCTGGAAGAACCAGGAGCCCTCTTGCTGTGAGGCGACAATGCTAACCACTGCACCGCCAAGTCGCCTATGCAACGGTTTGTGTGACATCCTACAAATTGGGGCCCCACGAGTGACGTTATGTTCTTAACATACAATTACGTAATTAACGTAATGTTACAGAGATTAGGTTTAGGCAGGTAGAGTTACTGCAGTTAGGTTTAGGAAAACAAACATGGTGAAGACATACCTTAAAATACAGAGTTCACACGGTTCCATACACACGACACAGGGGTCTGGATTTTTGGGACCCATTTACCACCCCAACCTGTTTCCTCAAAAGACTGCTTGGGACTTTTTTTTCTCCCATTGGTCACCTAATCGCAGCCTTTCAAAATATGTGGAATATGTATAAATTTGGGTGCATAACTTTTCATAGGAAAATATACAGTTTATGAGAACAACTTGAACAACCAAATTTTTGGGGTCCAAAATTTTACAGTTAACTTTCATGAACTGAAAACACACCAAAATAGTCACAGCCACACACTCTGTGAACGGGTGTAACAATGTAACAGTGGGTAGTTATATATAAAAAGTCATCTCCCATATAGTTGTCCACAGAAACTATCTCTAGAGGACAAAAGCATTTTGGCTGTTAACATGTTTATTTCTGATGTAAAGTTTGGCATGTTAAGATGTCTATGGGAATTGACTTGCTTTTGGAGCCAGGCTCAAGTGGCCATTTGAGGAACTGCAGTTTTGGCACTTCCATGTTGGCTTCATTATTCAGCCGCGGAGGTTGCCCTCTGGGAAAAATGCATTTCCACACTGACTGAGTCATTTAAACTGCTCAACAACCCCAGCATCCAACAGTGACATGTGTTATGCTTAAGATATCTATATAAATATTATTGTTAAATCAAGAAAAAACAACAATAATTCCTCATTTGACACTTTTCCTCACACATATGTATTTCTGGCGAGCTTCTGTCCATGTAATTAATGAGTATCGTGGTGCCAAAAGCTGAGAAGAGAATTACAATTTACTTTCAGCCTGACAAATTAAAAATTCCAACTTATGCTCTCAGCAGATGGACCCTTTGAATCTTCATTGCTCATCTCTGGCAAGCTGTCCACTCTCTTGCCGTGCTTCGTGTGCAGACATTTCCGGTCCTCCACTGCACCCGTGCAGCCTGGGTAATCACTCACGTCATGGTGTTATATGTACAGTATAGTTATAGGCAGATTATGCATGTGAGCGTGTCATAGCTCCCCAGTGGTGGGACTTATAAGAGGCTAGCTCTGCTGCACATGACTGATACATATAGCTTCCAGCCAGCCATATAGAATGAAAGTTCATTACAAGGCCGAGAAGCCACCACCTGCTAGTATTGACGGAGACATGATGAGCCTCTGAGTGCAATCTCAAGTGTTAACTGCTTGCAAATGTGCCATGACGTTTTATTGCACATAAGCATGGATTTGGTTAATTTCATATTACGTTCATTTAATAAACTGGGCTGGTAATGTAATCAATTTGGGCAGATGTGTTTATCAATTACAATTAGCGGCTAATTATTCTTCCAAAGATTGCACCGAGGAGACTTGTGTGTTGAGTGTGTGTGAGGATTTGCTTTTCTTTAAACAAAAAATGCATCAAAAACTAACAAATAAAAAAAAAACTGAGTCTGTGAAATTAGTGTATCATCGATTTTCTCCCCCCTTCAATATGTAAACATTAAATTGCTAAATGAACTCCTGCAGTAGTTGATAGGTTTAGTCATGAGAGCAGTAAATTCAATATAGTGGCAATTTGGTGTGCTGTGGGTGTAACCAACCATGACGAGTTGCTCCGCTTGCTTTTCCGATACAGACATTGTGTGTGACTTTTTTCATATGTCTATATCATTGTACTGTATATGCTTATGCAAGCATGTCATTTAAAGTCCCAACAATAAAAGGAGAACTAATGTCGACATATTCAATAGTACATTTTCTTGCCAACCAGAAAATATGCAGTGTTTCCCTCATTTTCTACCAGGAAGTTGTAAAACAATGTACAACCAATAAACAATCCCATATTTCTGCCCAATTCCACCCCTCCCTTCTCTTCTCCCTCTAGCTTTCCAATTGGTTTACACTTTGCAATAATCCTTCCTTGTATGGATATGAAATAAAAATAGCAACATTCTCTCAAAATGACATTTTATTGGGACTTTAAAGGGAATGTTTAACATATGAGACGTTACAGCCACAAGAGACACTGTCAATGTCGAGTTTACAACGGACAATAAAGAGGTGATTGAATGGCTGTGTAATGAATAGGTAAATGAGTGAGGTTGCCAGAGGGTGCACTTGATGAATGTGAGTGCTGAACAGAAGAAATTATCACAGAATGTTTTTTGTCTTGGAAGCTCCATCATCATGCGCCGTCGGATACACGTAAACCTTTTTACAGCATGCTCGCTAAACTTATTGCTTTTGCTCCACCCCAAAGAAACAATCTGCTTGTTGCTATAATGCATTTAGCTTGTGTCTAATCACCCTGCTGTCAATGCCAACCAGGGAACAGCTCCTACAACTAGCTGAAAACTAATCAGATGCGGTCACAACAGCATGTTGATACAAGCTAGCTAACAAGCTGAAGAAGCAGAAATTGATTTGATGCATCAATAGTGAAATGATCAGCTCTCAGTCAAAAAAGCGCACGGTAATGAAGCTCGTGCTCGGCTCAGCTGAGAGACAGCCAAAGTCATATTTTTAGTAACACAACCAGCTGTTCACAGCTGTTGTAGCCCGTGAGCCTTTGAGCCTATCGTATGTCATATTACCTGATTGCGTGTCTTTAACAGAAGCTTTCGTGCTCAAAAAACATGGAGCAGACTCAGATGCTTTTCACAAACTAGATCAACCTTTTTGTTTAGTGACATTGAAAATGCTGTGCAAGTCACTGTCAAGTCGGCAGCTGGTACAGAACGCAGACTTAAACTTACAAAGGTCTACATGAAATATAGGAAGAAGTATGTCTTCCCCATTTGACTGGCAAAGAAATGTGAATGATTGAAAGAAAAGAAATGCATGATTAAGTATTTTAAATCAGTGGTTCCCAACTGGTGGGTCTCAGGTCGATTCTGAATGGACTGCAAGTGACTCATGAATATGCCAAATTTGTATAAAAAACACACTTTAGTTTGAAATACAGTGAACATGTGTGCAGGAAAGTGTCATTTCCTGTAGTAGAGTGAGTGAATAACAGACAGCTCGACAACACGGCCAAACGCAAGTATGATGCCGAATATTTAAACCTGTGTGGACCTTGAACTAATGACTAAAGACAAACCTGGTTCCTGTGGCTGAATCAGCTGTTTTAAATGACTATGCTATGTTCAAAATCACACAGTAACATATTGCCTTCACCACACACTCAATCTGTATGTGCTGCATACTGCTTACTAAATGAATGATTAGGTATGCCATTACCAACAGTCTGTTCACACTGAATCACACTCAAGCAAGATAGATGACTGACGACCGGTCCGACCCGGCCAGCAGCTCTCACATCTCCAAAAATGTCGCACCAAATTTGCAAACATATTGGTCTAAATAGATACTTCCTTGCCTGGAAAAATATAACTTAATTGAGTGACATATGAGCAGCCTTTGGCCTGGCTCAAAATCTCTGCTGTTACTGGTCATTGTGCAGTCTGAGTAGATGTAAAATGTCAACAGCGCTGTGGTTTTGTTTAGGCACAAAAACCATCTGCTTATGGTTAGGATAAGATCATGTTTTTGCCTAAAATCCCCACTTCTGGTGGCACACTCCCGGCTGGAAACACTGCAATGTCTCAGTAAAAACAACCACCATTCAGGCATTATCACAGCAGGAAGCACAGCGACAGGTCACTGTAAAAAAAAAAACATGTTTGATAGCTAAAAAGCCTTAGAAAGATGCAGCAATGACTCACTATAAAACAGCTTGGCAGGCATCTCACTTATGTGTCAGGCCTTCCGACCCCCCAATGACAAAGTCAGCTGGTACACTACGTGACGTGATATGATACATAATGAAACATACAAATGTGATATATCCATCATTTGCAGAAACAAACAATGCCAACATTTTCATCTGGTGACTAGGCTGTTAGTGTGTGATTCAGACCACAGTCTAACACTTCTAAATTATATTCTCAAAGCCTCATGCATGGAGAGGCACTTCTTCTGTATTTCCTGTAGATGCTCTAAGTGGTCCTTTGGTGACAGTGGCACAGAAAGTGAATTAGAAAACAAAAGATTAGGACATAAAGAAAGAGACAGGAGCACAAGGCATGTCATTTGCGTTATAATCAAATGGGTCAAATAGGTAGATGGCATCATTACCCTAAAAGGTTTCACATCAATTACATATCATTGTTTAACACAGTCTCATCCCAGGTCATCACATATTGCTGCTTTGTCAGGAGACTTTAGTGTCTAACATGCTAGGACTCCTCCTGCATCTGCTGCTGACATTTCATGACACCGTAACCAATGCTAAGACATCAACAAAAGCACGTGGTTAGGTTTAGAAAAACATCCTGATCCGGCTCTACAATCATACAGGAAGTGAACATTGGGCTCCTGGGTGAAAGTCCGGATTTTGTTGAACCCGTTCACCACCTCTCATCTGCTCTGTAGGAACTTTCCAGCTCCTTATTTTACATCGTCACCAGCAGCATTTCAAACTGACGCTGCCCAGTGGCATATCATACTGGTGTGAAAGGTTCCATCCAGCTGCATGCCATGTCATACCATCAGTAAAGGTAGCTTTTTGCCATTGGCAACATCATTGTCAAAGCAGTGGTATTTAACTATTGTATTTAACTGTATAGCAAAATTTACACTAATGCAAAAATAACCCACCCATACTCTTTTTGGATTAATTATTTATATAAAAATATGAATTGACCCCTTGGGGATGGGAGAGTTACTGCCTCAAGCAAGGGAATTCAAGTATCTTGGGGTCTTGTTCACAAGTGAGGGTAGAATGAAGCATGAGATGGATCAACGGTTTGGTGTGGCTTCTGCAGTGATGTGGACACTGTGTGGGACTGTCGTGGTGAAGAGAGAGCTGAGCTGGAAGGCAAAGCTTTTGATTCACTGGTTCATCTATGTCCCAACCCTCACCTATGGTCATGAGCTCTGGGTAGTGACCGAGAGAATGAGGTTGCGGATACAAGTGGCCAAATTTAGTTTCCTTAGAGATAGGGTAAGGAGCTCAGCGTAGAGCCGCTGCTCCCTCGGGTCGAAAGGGGTCAGTTGAGGTGGTTCGGGAATCTGATCAGGCTGCCTCCTGGGCGCCTCCCATTCGAGGTGTTATGGTCATGTCCCACTGGTAGGAGGCC
>JAPZEB010000022.1:13516026-13526253 GCA_029783705.1 Chaetodon striatus | reverse complement strand
TGTATGATTTCTTTCTTGTTGTATATTGACCTTGTGAAGCACTTTGTGACCTCTGTCTGCAGAAAGTGCTATATAAATAAATGTTACTTACTTACTGACTGACTTACGTGGTCAGTCTTCCTTTTAAACTCTGGGCCGACTAAATTGCAACAATATCCAAGCACTGTTTGGATGAAGGCCGACAGAATTTGTGGCTGAGAAAGTTACCCATAGTTGCACTAGAAAAGGGGCAAAATGAGTGTGTCAAGGTTGTCGTGTCTCCATCCCTGCCATTGAAAATAATATCTTTGACTACTGAAGAGACATTTTGTACTGTGAGTGAATGCCAAATTCAAAAGCCATATGTTAGCAGGTGTTAGTGGATGATTTTTTGTCCAGTTGTTAAGAAGCATTAGTTTCTGTTTTGGGTTGTTAATATCCCAGAAAATTCAGAAGCATCATCTATAATAGGTAAATGAGGTGTATTCCCATCTATTTTATCTATCCATCTATCTACATTAATCATACTAACTATAGAGAACTCATTCAATATTCTGTTGTCTGAGAACATGGCAGAGAGCCGAAAAACAGTTGAAGTTGATTATTTCCAAACACTCGAATGCAAATAATTGTTCACCAAACAGACAGTATAAACATGAATATTTATGTTTAACAAAGATGGTGAGTGTGCACCACTTAACAGAATGAGACAAAGTATGGACTATTGAGCAAAGGGAAAATCAAAGAAGTATAAATATATGGAAATATACCAAAAAAATGATCCAGTATGAAGTAGGTGCAAAACATCATGTAAGAATCAGTATCATGTTATGCAATGCACTATATAAGACTGAGAACGATATGTGTGAATTTAAAGCATACTGTGTGTAGGATGTCCTAGAAGTGCTCCTTGTAAACATGAAGTTGCACCTATGCATTTGGCAAAGAAAAAAAACCTGTTATTTATTTTAAACAAAATCTCTCCGCTCACAGGTTCCAACAAGCAAATACTAATGTCTCTGTTACAACTTTAAAATACGATGACCTGTAAAATATGGAAGCAACATGTTTTTTTAGTTTAAATGTGCAAAGTCCTACATATTCATTTATGTAGTTCCAATTTATTAATGCTTGGAACAAAACCATGTGTCCAACATTCTCTTTTTCCCACAGAGTTCATTCTTCTCAGTCTTCTCGTCTGTTGACGAGACATAGTAAATGCATTACTTACTGTGCTTTCACTTTACCAGTAAACACTCAAACATGCATTTGAGAAGTGCTTTAGCATTGCAGTTATATAAGATTTGTAGATTTCAAATCAGTACAGCTATAGCTTGACACTCTAATCGTAGCCTCAATCTTAATCCACGCGTGCAAAACAATCCATCAGATCACTTGATAAAGTTTAACAGTTTACTTCAAAACCCAAAGGTGGCACAGAGACAGCTGTCCATTTTCAAATCCACTATTCTCCAGAAAAAAATAGGTAAGGAAAAAAAGGTAAAAGATTTCAGAGATAGGTCAGAAACTGTATAGCTCCACTCTCCACTGCAACTAACTCTCAAATCCAAATTAAAGATACAATAGAACAATAATAGGACCCTTATCTTAAAAGTTTCATGTGTAAAACTGCATTCAGGCCCCTACAACATTGTTTTTCCTCACTACACTGTATTTTTATGGATAAAAATCGATGCAGATATTTCACACATTCCTCTTCCTTGTCAAAACTTGGACATTACCAACAGTGCTACTCAACCACTGACAGTTAAGCCAGAGATTCGGGTGTGTGATGCTCCAGCAGCTCATGTAGCCTTGAGTGGCTAACCCCATGCAGAGATGAGGAGCAAGCTACAGAGGTCTGGTAAGCTCATTTCTTTCCAACTCGGCACCATCAGATTTTTTCTCTGGAGCCACAAAAGGCTTTAGAAAACTTTGTTTTTTCCACATGCAGTAGTACTGTACTCCCCGGGACCTGTAAACAGACTTTGATCTCTCAAATCGCTGCAGTTCCCCTTAAAGACAAATAGATACAGGGCAGAAAATCAGCCATACTCAGTTTAATGTTGTGGCCAAGCGTGGTACTGCAACACAAAATCCCCAGCAGCCCAAAAGCACTTATCCCATAGACTGCAACTATAACAGAGCAAACAAGGAAATTACTCTTTGTAAGCCATGAAGGTTTTAAAAAGGCTCTCTGTCTCACAGTGGGCACTTTCAATCTGCCACACATGCCACTCTCAGTAAACCCAGTAAATTTCCACTAACCGCCACACCTAACTGCCAGCCTACCACCTGTCCACACATCTCCCACTCCTGCCAGTCACCACACCCACCTCATCATGCCAACTGCTCTCACCTGTGGATTACCTCCTGTCTGCATAAAGACTCCAGCTTCACAGACTCTCCTTGCCAGATTGTTCTTTGTCATTCACATGCAAGACATTTGTTCCCAGACTGCTTCCTTGTTGCAGACCTTGCCTGTCTCTGACTCTCCTGCATTCATTCCTGTTTTCATCCCAGTCACCATGTTGTCGTTTCTTCCTGGTCTCGTGTTCCATTTTGGATTTTTTTCCCAAGTTCTTCCCTGATTGATTTTTGTTTAGTTTGGGCTTTTCTTTCATTTGGACTGTTCTGAATGTTTTGAATCAGCTTCATTAAAGCTTTTTGTTAAAACTCAAACCTGCCTGCTGCTCTGCATTTAGTTCCTCCCTGAACTGATTTATGACACTCTGTGAAATTCAGAGTGTATGAGTTGTCTAGACATGGTTCTCAATATGGAGGTGACTGAGCCAACAGCTAGCAGCTAAACAACTAAACAATGGCAACAGAGCTAATGGTGTTAACCAAGGGGGGAACCGTTGTATGAGCGCAGTACAAAGCTGCAGCAATTAACTTGCCAGTAGGATACACACATGCACCAATATGCATGAGTGGCTAGACCGGCTTACCACAACGACCCACAGAGAAGCTCAGATTGCAACACACACAGAGGTAGCATGACTTCTTTCTCTGCTCAGGACGCCATTACTCCGCTATATCATAGCAAAATAATGAATGTCACATACAGAACCTTTCATATTTTTAGAACTTTCCTTAAAGCCTGTGCTGTTGAATGTGACATAATCAAAATGCGGCACTGGCAAGTGGGATCAGAGGCGGAGACACTAATTTGCATTTGTTGTGGACCGCACAAAAGAGAAACACTTTTCGGTCATATGGGACTGGGGCTGGCAGCTTTCATTGAAATGAATGAGATGCATCTCAGAGTCCAGCGCCCAGTTCTCATGATACAGACTTGTCAGACGCCAGGGTCTGTTTCAAGAAGCAGGTTCATTGAAGTATGTGAATACATTATCTGGCTAAAGCTAAAACATCAGTCCATGTTTCGACGACTATATTGGTGATGAATTTATCGGCCAATATACAATCCCCTTTGAGCGTCTCCAGCCAGGTTTAGGCCACATGCCGCTGCAGTCTCTGACGGGTGAAGTTCTGCCACATACCTTGTGTTTTTTCACGTGGCCATAACCACTGGCAGCCTAGAGTGTTGCGGGGATGACTTGTCTTTGTAGGTTGATTCTGGATTGGTGCAGAAACCAAGCTCTGAGGCAAAGTTTATGTTGCTTACATGTTTTGTCTTCCCAAATTAACACCACTCTTATGATTTTTGGAATGAAAATACCAGAAGTAAAAAGCTAACGTAAGATGTGACAGGTTGTTCTGCATGTAATTCCACCTGCTATTATTGCCATAATGTGAAAGTAAAGCACTTACAGCATGTAGTAAGCAACACATTCTCACTCCGACCTTGTCACATATTGACGTGCTTGGTCATTGACTTTCCACTTCCAGATTCGACAAAGTACTCTGGGTGTGTTGGTTGTTGATGCATTGTCTTCTTTCAAAAGACACTTCTATTTTCGATCTCGATGTACATACAGTCTCTTTCAAAAGAAACACACCACGTAGGTACAACACAGTGAATTGACTTTTTTTTTCCTACAATAACAAACACTCATGGTTGGGCTTAGGCAACAAAGCCATGTGGTAAGGTTCAGGAAAAAAGAACAGGGTTTGGCTTTTTAATCCTACAGGATGCGAACATTGCTGTCTCGAGTGAAAGTCGGTGTTTGTTGGACCCACCCACCATCCCTCCTGCCCACCCCACTTGAACTTCACCGCCTTAACTTTTGTCCTCATCCCGCCACATGTCCCCCTGCCACGTATCATGCCAATGTGAAAGGATGCCTTTTTTCGATGGTTTCTGACTCCACAGATCGCTGCCCAAGAGCTGGATTTCGACCCTGTCTTCGAGCTAGTAGGTAAACCCCATGGCAGGCGTTAAAAAAACGACCTGTTCACAAGAGACGTGCCTGAGCATGCTGTGTGTTAGCTAACAAGCCAACTGTATGACCACCCAGTTCATATTCTGGTCCTGTTCAGAGAAAAAAAGGACGACGAATCTTCTCATTATTGTCCACACAACGCAGATTCCAAGGGTTGCTTACCAGCAGTTACAGCGAGGCCAACGTCGCCACGACAAAAAGACTGCAAAGCCACGATTGGCGTGATGATGCTCTGCAGTCTCATTTAGCCACTTGTTAGCAACCGTCTTTTGTGAGACAAAAGGCTTCAAAATTTACAGTTGGGGTTTTCACTGTTGTATTTTATGTCATACAACAAAACATGGAAGTCTCTTACGCTTGTGATGACCATGGAACTTATTTCAGTGAGCTAACCAAAACCCCCATTCAATAAACCCATTGACTTCAAGACGAGGGATCCGGGAGTGCTAAAATGCTAACTCATTTCTGGGTTTTTGGACTCATTCCTGCGTCGCTCTATTGGGCAAAGTTAACTCAGCAGACCTGCTTCTTGAAACAGGACCCAGGTGTGGAGAGGAAAATATTAAAGCTTTCCTCGACTGGCCGTAGGTTGAATCAATACCATCCATACCAGCTTACAATGAGGAGAAGCAAAAGAAATGTTCATTTATAATCAAGAAACGAAATACGTGTAATAGATTCTTGTACATGTGGCAGCTGGTAATGGCAGGGAGGGACTCATTTCCGCTAGGTGTTACAATTGATGAGATTAGTCTAGTGTGTGTGTGAGTGTGTGTGACAGACGAGAGGGAGAGGGGGAGAGACGGCGAAAGAGGTGGACGGATTAGAGAAAACATTATATTTTTATGTGAGGCCGAGTTAAGAGGGGAAATTGAAAAACAAGTAGGTGAGACGAAGTGCGTACATGTGCTTGTGAATGAGAAAGAGAGAGGTACCCGTGCTGAGCCAGACTGCTTGCTATATCTCCCTCTAACACCACCTCAAGGTCGCCTGAGGTCGTGACTGCTGAGACTGAAACCTGCGTAGACTACTGCCCAGCCAATATCTGCTCTCTCAATATCTGTTTTTTTTTTCTATCAGCGCTGTGTCCCACAATCCTCTGCAGCGATTAAACAACTGAAAGGGAGCGTGAATTGGGATGATGGGATAGAAAACGAGATGAATTTATGTGTAAGCGTGCGTGTCTGTGAATATTTTGGGGGCTGCTTGTGGGAAAAAAAAAAAAAAAAAGAGACACCGAGGCAGATCCGCAGACAAAGACAGATGCGACTCAATGGTCGTGAATGCCTCTGTTTACATTTAGAAAATAGTCTCGCTCGACTCAGCCACACCTCATCGCTCCTTCCCGCTGGAGAGCCGCTCCGGCGTCAGGTGAAATTTCCAGCGCGGGCTCTTTGTCAAGGGGAACTACAAAAGGGGGGGAAACAACCAGAAAAGCGCTTAAACACATTCCGTCTAGGATTGTCTCTATATGTCATTGTCAAATGAGCTGAGATAATAACCATTGTTGCTGCTTTCTTTCTGCCCTTTGGGTTCTTTGCTATTCTTATGAGCCGCACAACACAGCAAAATAGCATTTAAAAAAGGCCTCTTTTTTTTTCCCTCTTTGTTTTTCTGAATTTAAAAGCAGAGCAGGATCAGCTCCAAGAAAGTATCCCCTGAAGCATGTGTTTCTATGCTGCTGTTATTGAATGAGTGATTGAAGTTCATCCATCAGATTTTGTACTTACAGCATAAGGAGGTCTAAAAGTTTCATTGGCCACGAGCCAGGCTGTAAAAACAGTGTGTTTAACCGCTCAAGTTCTCGTTAAACTATGTTGAAAGCACATGAAAAGCATTAGTAGTATTTCTCTGTCTTGCTTATGTGGGCTGGTGCGTCTTATTATTCTCCGGGCGTGCGGCGAGATAATCACAACTTGGGCTTTTTGAGATGACATTATTCACAACCCACCACTTTTCCTCAGTCAACATTAAAATGTAGGTGAAATGCGATTTGATGTCACTCATGAATAATAATACGGTTGTACTTTTAAGGACTATATTTCAGCTTGCAATAAGATCTAGATGACAGCTTTCAGCGTTTCAAGATTACTTTTTGACAAATAGTGAAAAAAAGGGGGAAAAAAGGTTCACTTTGTTGCTTTGACAAAAGCCTGGCTTTGCTACTGTGTGGCATATATTTCACAATTTCATAGTGTTTTTCCTTTCCTTCCATGCCTCTGATGTGTAACTTGCCAATCTAAAACTAAATAGCAGGGTATATTTTTTCGTAGGGAAAAAACCGAGCCTGAGTGGTCCAAAATAAAAACAGGAAGCAGATCACTACAATCACATTAGTCACAGTCAGAATTGGATGATGACATGTGCACTGTAGCCTCATGAATCCACGCTTTAATGCATTTGTGCTGCTGCAAAGTCGAAGTCACACTAATATCCTCATTTGACATTTTGCCTTTAAACCTTTTGAATCACTGCTGGAATGTTTTCATCTTCACCTTGCCAGAAATGGGATTAAAGACAATATCGCTGAATTCACATTACTATTATTAATATATATATACGCGCTAGCACATAAAGCATTTACATCACAAAGCCGTAGATCTACTGTGCGGCTTCCGTCGTGGGAACAATGCATTCGATGCAGAAAGTGAGATCAGGGGTGAGCTGGCTGTAATGCCCACATGGGACACAGAAGACTGAAAACAATGGGCGTGAGGGAGGTCTGTGAAAGTGAAATTGTTTTCCAGAGACAGATTTGTAAACCGCTGGAGCAGCTTGTAAGCAGCTTTCACTCAGACGAAACAATACCAACAGCGGCAAAAAAGCGTCTGCCCGCTTCCGAGACGCGTGCTCTCTACGGATGAACAACTAATACTTTTGTTATCTTGCATTCTTTCTCCTGACCGAAGCAAAGCATCCCTGCTAGCGCGCCTCATTTTATGTACAGTATGTGCCCTTTGCTGCTCGCTGCAGCCTACAGTGTGTCTCAGAGCAGTGTGGGTATTAGCAGTGAGTTACTGGAGGGAGGCAGGGGGGAGCCACGTGGGGCAGGCAAGGCTATAATGATGATCTTCACCATGAGTGATAATGAGTGCTAAGGTAATCCTCGCCTGGGACCACGCGCGCAAACAAACACACACCATGCTCGCACGCACAAAAAATGCCACCAAGATGCCTCACAAACACACATCCAGCCCCCCCGCACTCTGCCTGTGTCTTATCAGTCTGGCTACAGAGCACGCAGGGAAATCAGAGTCGCACAATCTCGCCCCCAGGAGCCAAACTTGTGGCCCCCCCCGAAGGCTGTTATGATGATACTCCTCCTCCTCTTCCTCTCCTAACAGCTTCATTCTTTTATCACACGGGCAATCAGACAGATAGCAGTGCTGTGAAACCCTTTCCTCCAGCTCAGCGAAGGGGACCGTGGTCCAAGGACCTCGCTAATGCAACCCTGGAGCCTGGGCTTGTTAGCCGGAGCCATATCTGAGAGAAGGAGAAGAAGAAGGGTGAGATGGGAGAAGAGCAGGGGAGAGAAAGCGAGGAAAGATGAGTGCTGGAGGGGGTGTGTTTGTGTGTGTGTGTGGAGCAGAGAGAGAGGACAGTAATGTGCGGGGGTGTTCTTACAACCCCGTGTGTGTGAGTGGAGAAGAGACACTGTAGTACTTCCGCAGATAAAAGGAAGGAAAAGCGAATCTCTCTCCCATGCGTCATAAGTCTGTCCTTTTGAATGAGAGTTAAATCCATCAAGTGAAAGTGGAAGAGCTCTCCCTCTACCCCCCCTCTTGCTTATTCTCTCCCTGACTTCCTCTTCCTCTTTGATCTGATTGTTTCTCCCTCTCTCGCTGGACCAAATCAATCTGCCACCCACAGGTCATGCCATCACGGAAAGAAGACAAGGACACGTGTGTTTGAGCCAGCCCGCATGACACTTAATGGTTATTTGCCTGCAGTGTGTGCGTATGTGTGTGTGTGCATGCAAACGTCCCTCCACAAGCGCGACAGCAGTCTTCCCGCTACGCTTATGAATAAAGATGATATTAATCCTTAAAACATGGAGGAGGAGATTACTGTGTTTACTACGATGCATGTCTGTGGAAATGGAGTGCTCTCACCAAGCAATGGTGGCATGTTTGGACTTCCAAGAAGCTTTGTGAAATGGCAGAAAAGAGAGGGAATATAAGAAAGAAGAAGGAAGTGTTGTACTGTGCACGCACGCTGGTTGTGTGTGGGTGCGTCGCTGCCATATGTTCTTTAGGTAGTTCATGGAAAATCACTGACATGTTGGTATTAGGGCTCTATTTTTAGTACCCACGCTCTCAAACTATTGCTGGTTCTTCGGTGTGTTTAAATCTGCCCCAGTAACTTGCCAATATTTCTTCTGTCTTCTCAAAATCCTCATCACGATAAGAGAGAATATAGGGGAGAGAGAAAAAAGGGAAGAATTCAGAGAAGCCAAGCAACCAATCTCCCAAAATAGGTCAGTTTGAAAGCACGATGAATTTTCATACAGCCTTTTAAAAGGGCTTTTTAGGACTGAGGATTGTGGAGGAGAAGATGCTGCTGAGGATCTCTTTCTCACACACATACACACAGCTGGGTCGAGGTTCGTGGAGGGGCCGAGCAGACTGCTACTGCCCCCTGGTGTTAGGCACCAATATGGCATGTTTTTTTTCCCTTTCTCCTCACTTGGGCTTGCATCCAGAGGCTCACCTCTACTGAGCATCTTGGCGAGGCAAAAACATGTGGGTTCAGCTTCCTCATATGGGCAGCACGATCGGCGCTTCAATGAAGATGTGGGTGTCCAAAACGCTGAACGAGAACGGATGAGATGTCCATTTGTTTCCCCTTCACACGCCCTCTTTTCTGCAGCTCCCAGAATCGGAGCCTACACAAACACAAGGGAGAGGGAGAAATCAATGAGGATGTGCCAGACTTGGCTCTCTTATCCAGAAAATCAGTGCTCTTATAGGCTGCCGCATCACGTTCAGCCTGGGGTTGTGTAAGAATAGGGAGGCGCTCTCTGACTCATCATCCTGAAATAAAACAAGCAATTATTCATACCCTGTTTGGAGGGGAATCAAATAAGTTAATACTGCTGACACGGGCTCTCAGCTCACCTCCAACTGCTCCTCTTTTCAACTCTATTCAATGTATCTACTGTATAGTCTCTATAGTGTGTCTCTTCTTTCCAAAATCTCATCACAATGGGGAACCAGACCTGTGATTAAAGTGTCAAATCACTTCCATTCATTCAAGACGCCCATTTAATTAATTCATTTATTCATCGTGTGCTGAAAAGGACGGCTCAATCCAATTAGATTTTTATTCAAGCTTTTCTTTTTTTTTACGCTTGTACTATTGAGAGAATGTGTCCAGTTAAGCGTTCATATTTCACCAGAGAAGGAGGAAATGCTAGAAAATGAGCAGAAATACATTTGTGCTCATCAGCTCTTGGTGTAATTGTATCATACAGTAGATGACATGTTGTGTTATTATAAAATGTGTGGTACAAATTAAAGATTACAAGCAAATTAAAGCTGCTGTAATCAATAATTTTCCACGACTTTTTGAATATAAATGTTGTCACTTTCTGATGAACCCACTGAGAATTAGCACCTGACTGAACTTCACCTCAGTGCCATGTAGGATTTTAGCATCATTGAGCTCATGTTTGGTTTACACACCACAACTTCACTGTTTTGGTTCATTCACACTGCTCTCATGGGACGTTTTTAGCCACTAGAGGCAGCTGTTTTGAGCAAGAAAGCTCCAAAACCTCACCCTACCAACAAAATTAGCACCTAGCTAGTGAACATAATGGAGCATCTAGCAGCTACAGAGGCAGATATCTTTCTCAGGAGTTAGTGGAGACCAAATTGAAAGCTAAATATAGAGTAAA
>JAPZEB010000022.1:13440038-13452721 GCA_029783705.1 Chaetodon striatus | reverse complement strand
GCATGTGTATACATTCAGTAGGCTATATCTTCAGTAGCTAGCTAGCTAACCCTACACTTTTCAGGGTTTGATTTTGGATTTGGAACAGCGAAAAAAAACGTATATCTTTTTCCAGCCTCTCTAGGTAACAAGTATTTTTTAACAAGTATCTTTTTCATGTCACTAATCCAGATGAAAGAAACAATGACGGGTCACAAAAAACACCCATGTTTGGAGGCTTAAAAGCTGCTGAAAATGCAACATTGACTCGCTGAATAACAACTGATTTCATTGTGGCCTGCAACTTGTCAGGCATCTAGGTCATAGACCATCCTTCATTCCCTCCAACTCCCAATAACAAATTCAGCTAATATACAACATCATTTTAGCAACGTTCATGTGACACACATGGAAAGTACAAATGTAATGTATTTGTTGTTTGCAGAAATGTAAATGCCAACATTTTCTTCTGGCAACTGAACTGAGTGGTCATATCAGAAAGGCTCTTTTAACAAATGCCAAAGTATATTCATTTAAGCCATAGTTTCATTTTATTGCTTATGAATTCCACTTGACATTTGAAAGGAGAGGAATGTGTTACTTCTCTCATAAGGAACTTAATCTCTCCTTAATTGATGATGTGTGTGGGATTTTATATAATCTGCTCTGTGTAATTAGTTATTTGTATAAAAAGTTAAATTAAAAGACACTTTAATTTTGAATATTATTTGCTAATCTTTGGCTAATACCTCTTGATCTTTCAATGATCCACAGAATCTGTGAATGAAAGCAAAGACAAGCGCAGCCCCAGCCCAGCGACAGAGAAGCCAGAAGCTGTCCCTAATGAGGATGATGCAGGGGAGTACACCTCCCTGAAAGACACCAGCATCACCAAAGCAGAAGGCAGCGAACAGCCCCTGCTCAAGTCCTCTGACAGTGAAGGCTCCACGAGCGGCTCTGAGTCCACTACTGCGGCCCTCTACGCCCGCATCGCCCGCCTCTCCAAACAGTCTAAGGAGGACGATGGCAGCGGCAAGGATGGGGATGGCACTCCTACACCAGAGGCTAAGCGCAATGGAAAGCCACCACCTTCACCTGGCAAGCCCAAACCACGCCCACCAGACCCGTCCACCAAGCCAAAAGTATCGTGGATACATGGAAATACTACAGGGTCTCCCCAGCCAGAGCAGCAGGGGCACGGGGGAATGAAGGCACTTGCGGTGCCAAAAGAGAAAAAGAGGAGCTCCAGCGATGGTTCAGCCAGGAGCGAGGAGAGGAAAATGAAGGAGAGGAGCCGTGAGCAACAGAAGAAACAAGAGGGGAAGGAGGCAGACGTCAATGGCTCCCCCAGCAAACACAAACCTCTGCGAGGTAAGAAGTCTGGGGATGAGCACAGCAGTCCCAGTCACATGGAGCACATCAATGGCGTGGTTCAGAATGCCCTCAAGAAGATAAGTAGCTTCCACAGCTCCTCATCTGAGAAGAAGAGTGCTGACACTCCAAAGGAGACCCCCAAGGAGCCACCCAAGAGCCCCAAGGTCATCCACCCTCATATGAACTCTGAGGCCGCCACGCTCCTAGCTGCTCAGCTAAAGGAGAAAACCCAAAGCATCAACAGGAACGAGGGGACAGGTCTGACAAAGACCAATGGTCTCTCCACACCCAAGGGAAACAGGGAGAAGCCGACACCTCCACAGAAAGCCAAGAGGACCCCCTCCAGCAGTTTGGGCCAGCAGGGCTCCAACAAGCCCCTGCTGCCCACCTCCAGCAGCCTCCAGAAGATGGTGGGACCTGTCGCCACTGACCTCGGGACCCCTGAAGCCAAGAGCCCGGAGAAGCAGGACTTGAACGGCTCAAGGGCAGGGGACCCCATGTTGGATCCCACACCAAAGAAGACTCCCATAAAAAAGCCACCCAGGAAGAAAGGCAAGGAGGGTACTTTGGAGACATCGGAAAGTAAAACACCGCAGCAAAAGACAGCCATTATGCCACCACAGGTAGTGAAATAAGTGCTTTAAAAGACAAGTTGCCAAAGTTTGCGATGGATTTCAAAGAGACTAAAATGGATTTGTTGGACAGTGAATCACATAGTTTTTCAATCATGGAATTTTACCATTTGTGTGAGCGTGCTGTGACTCCAGGACCAGTCAAGAGTGAGAAATGCTTTTTAAATCGAGGGCTGTTGAGTGGTATTGGTGAGTTGTATTATAATGACCTCTATACACCATAGTATTTCATTTCAAGAATCCTTTTTTTTGTGTAACGATTATGTATCAATCTCACACCACGACCTGTGGCTAAGCCGGACACAACTGTGAGAACAGTGGTGCACAGACATAATCCATAGTTCATTCATCTCTATTCCTCTGCAGTACGTCCACCACTATATTTATATATGGATTGCTTTTGAGGTTGCATAACTGTAATTTGCAATGCAGGTGTCGGAAGAATAGCTATTTTTTATGTACGCTCTCCAAAGGTACTAAGGGTACTAAAAATAACAAGGAAATTAGATCCTCTGAGGATTGCAAGCTATTTTGTTTTTGTTTGTTTTCTTTGTGGGCCAGCATGCATTAATACAGCTCTATACCTTAAGCCGCCCTCCTCATTCTTTATGTCTCGGCTATTCTTCGCAGGTGAGGGTCTGCTCAATTATTGTTCATTAAGAGCAACACTTACATATTCAGTGTGATCAGAGAAACAAAGAAAGCACCTTTTTTTTATTTTCCTCCTCTGTTTTGCTACCAGAGTAATATTCAGGTTATTGCACCACATTATTAGGGATGCTATTCTTTAATCAACTTAATTTAGCTACGTTCACATTACAGGTCTTAATGCTCAATTCTGATTATCTCCCTTGATCTGACCTTTCTGCCAATGCTTAAAGTGACCTATATTTGGCGGCAGTGTCAGCAGATTTCTCCTGAAATATCTCACATGCAACCAATAACTTGAGTTGGAATAACAACAAAAAACATCACATTTGTGAAACAGGCATTTGGGGAAAAAATGAATGACATAGCGGTGCAAGCTTCATCTCCCAAATTAAAGCCATAGCAGGAAGGTCCAACGACATCATTCTGCATAATAAGTATGCAAAATAGCCATTCGGAGAAATATGGGCATATGTCTTTAGGATAACGGACTGCTTTCAGTTTACTACCTCTGTTAGCAGATAGTCAGTCGTTCCAGGATTTTGCAATTTCACGGCAGCTTTTCTAAAGAATTGCAATGTATTTTGCAATGTTTTTAGACATTGTTTTCCAATGAAATAGTGGTAGTAACTGAAGATTGCAAAACTAGCTGCGATTCTGTCATGGATTCTATTGGAGTCATGGAGTCCATTATTATGAACATTCAGTATGTCCCATCAGATTAAAATGTATTTGTAATAGTAGTGGGGTGGAGGGCTAATGGCTGACAATCAGCTATTGATGTGTTCGACAGAGCTCTGAAGGACCATCTCAGTACAGTCGGCTGGGAATTTAAATCAATGAATACAAACACTGTTAATTCCTTCCCATGGAGCTGACATGAACACCATTCCGGTTCAGTAAATGTCTGCTGTCAGTCAATCTGGTGAAGGCAGTTTGCCCGGCCGCTGTCCTCTCAGCTCCACAGGAACTGCTGCTGACAGACGGCCACTACCAATAACTGTTGTATAAAATTAGTCGTGTGATGCTAACAGTTATCTCTGTCACTGTGTGCCACTCTGTCACAGGTGCAGCAGTTGTGCCATGATAAACACAGTTAGAGTGAAGCAAGAAGGGGCTGATTGAATCAATACGCTTTGTGCAGCTCTACAATAAGGGAGGGATTGCAGGGATTGGACAAAATTGCAAAGCTGCACAGAATTCATGAGAATTGGCTGAATTAACTTTAATTGCTATCACAACATTGTAGAATCCTGGAAGGACTGGCTATTGCTGGTGGTGCTGTGAGACAGAGGTGTGGGTGCGGCCAAGAGAGGAGTCAGGAGTGGTAAGGCCATGATGTAGAAGGTTTCATGAAGGAACAGTTCCTCCAAAACCTTAGGATGACCAGGTCTACATTTCAATACCTCTACTGGCATCTTACAACAATGCTGTCACGGCAGGACTCAAAATGTAGGCAAGCTGTTGCTGTCAGAAAGCATCAGGCAGTCAGACTTTAACGGGCAGCCTTCTGTAGATTCAACAGACTGCTCTGACACTGTGTGGTGTGCTTGCGCAGTAAAGTATGGCATGTAAAACCATAGATATAGGGAAAAACACATGAATTCAGATATGACCGTTCTCACAGTGGTCGCGTGGCCAGTGATCAGATATGTATCAGAATTGGGACAACATATATGAGTGGCCCAAGTCTGACTGAAAAATCTGTGTCCAAACTATTCTGAAGAAGTCCGATCTGTGGCACGTGAAAGTGAAATGATCGGAATTTGGCCACATTTGCTTGTAATGTAAGCGTAACCTTTGACACCCCAAAGTACACCCATTATGCTACATATTGGACGTCATTGTCCTCTGTGCTTATGAATCAGCTTTAATCCTCACTGAGCTTTACAGTGTTGCTCTCAAGGCTCTTCCCTACAGAAATGTTACATTTTTGGATTTAAAGTCTTAGCTCTCTTTTGTCCAACTCTGTCAGACATGGTTTGTTGAAACCCAAACTAGCTCTTTGATCTTCCTGCAAAAAAAAAAGGGCCATTTTAAACCTCTTTCATACTTCGGCTAACACCAAATCACCAGAATGTGCTCTTACTGTACGTTTCATTCAGTCAGCGAAACCACTAAACCAAAAATGAAATCCCGAGCTATCCTATGTCCTCACTTTATGTCATGCTTATAAATCACTTTAAACTCACTACTTTCTCTGCAATACAGCAACATCTGCAGTTTCCCACTGCAGTATTTAAGAAAACATACTGCAGGACAATCCCCACGCAGTAAATCAGATGCAATTGATAGTTTAGTTTAAGTAATGGCTGTTGGTTGTATCCTCTACAGATCTGACTACAGAACGAGACTGTCATGTGTCTTTATCTGCTCTTTCAGTTTAGTGGAGAATCTAGGTCAATATCGCCACTCTCATTTCACATGAATTGGTTTATGCCATTGGGGTATTGTGGGGAAAAAAATCTTGTCAAAGAGGTTTTGTCCCTAAAGGATCATATAATCTTAAGCTAGTAGACTCATGCTGAAGTAACAGGGTGCTTTAATTTCGACTTAAAGGCTAAATGGTACCGTGCCTCGAGTGTTCAAATGTGCCTCAACTGTGGATCAGTTTAAGCAAAAGAAGCCATGTTTGCCTAAGTGTTATTGCCAACTTTTATGTCAAGTGTTGGTCCTACAATAAGTAAACCAAAAACAGGGTTGGGGTGGGATACTTGAACTGGACAAATTCAGTTTGTTAAGAGGCTTTTTATTTCAGTTATTGGTGGATTGCTATTTTGAAAGTAGCCTTCCAAACATGAGCTATAAACAATGGATGATAGGTATGTATGGTAACGTGCCAAAGGTATGTTTCAAGCTGAAGAATATGTTACATTCACAGCTAATTTGAAAATTTGTCTCAGTTTTATGCGTTTTTATCAAGGTACAACACATTTCTTTGGTTATTTTTTCAACATTTTCTACTTGTATACATTGTGTACTTTTTATTATCTTTGTAAGCTGTGCTTATATGACCTTTTTAGTCTGTTTTCCTTGGTGTCAATGAACTGGCTTTCATGTTGTATTTGCTTTTTTTTTCTTTTTATGGTATGTTGCTTATTTTGAGCTCTGAAGCAAACCTGCAGTATGAGTACTTTCCATCTTGTAAAGTTTACATTGGCTTTGTAATTGTTCTCTGTTGATGTTATTGTTTGTGTAACACTTAACTGCATGACGCAGAGTGTAATTATATGGCATTAATAGCTGCACCGGAAATCTGTAATCTTCTTGTTCCATCCAGTTGTTATTATTGCCTCCCATAAAGGAAAAAAAAACTCATACGGAAAGGATTGTACAATACTACTATGATACCACTGTTGAAACAATTGCATATTCTTAAAACCATAACATTGTGTAATTATGAAGTGGCAATTTTTCTTTTTTTTTTTTTTTTTTTTTTATCTGACTGGCCCGTGCCTGTTTTTGTAGGCGTACAGTGCATTTTTGTAAAGAAGGGCCTGAAAAGCTGCAAAAACGTTACCAACTGTAAGGTATATTTTGTCTTTTATGGTTTTGTTTTTAGCAACTTTGATTTCCATTTGTGTATGGTGATTAAATTGGTGTTTCCTCATTTACTTCTTGGAATAAAAAGCAATACATGTAGCTCTAGTCGAACCAGAACTTAAAACTCCTCCTCATTTAATTGCTTTACAATGACAGTCATCATTCATTAAGACCCCATTCATTCTCATGGGGTCATGACCTCTTCTCGGTATCTTCTACAAATATCTTATTCCAGTGTACAATCAACTGGAACAACAATATGGTGAAAGGGATGTATTGGGTAGTACAGCACATAAATCTCTTATTGTATTCTTCAAACAGACTCATTCCAATGCTGATTGATATTTGACCCTTTCCTGTGACTCCGGGCTACCGGGCTGCCGAGTCCCATGGACGAGGCAGGAGTCCTCCAGAGTCATTCGGTCACAGCGGCTCTTCAAAGAGCCCGAGGGAACCAGGGAACTGTTCATTTGGCTCCTTCAGGACGGGGGGACAAGAGCTCCTTTCATGAGGGGAAAAACAGTGGAAACTCTGTGCTAAGGAGTTAATCACGCGCTGCATATGTGTCCTCTTTTGGCGGGGAGAAGAGGGATGTAGCAGGACTGGGCCACAAGGCAATGAAGGAGCATGAATGGATGGATATAAGGATGGATGGATGGGTCATGTGATGGGTAATTGGAACCAGAAGGTGAAGCTGCTTTGTTTTAGATTCTAGTCTATTGACATAGTGTTCTACTTACTGTGTACATGTGAGTAATGCGTACAGAAATGTTGAGTTTTATTCAGACTTTTCAGGACTGTAGAACTTGATTCTGATTTACGATCCACTCTTGGACTCGTCGGGGACTTGCCTATTTTGATTAAGCCTTGTCTTGATGCTGACAACAAATGGATGTTGACCTGACCTTTATAGATCGTCCTCAAAAGATAAAAGCTGTTCAAAAGTTTGCTCAACATGGACTGCTTTTTCTTGGTTTCACCATAAAAGATCAAACGCTTCAATCAACAATTTCCAACCCAGTTGCCAGAGTAAAATGTTGGCTAGTTATGTTTCTTCAAACCATGGATATGTGACATTTTTAAATGCATGGAGTAGTTCAGATTTCATGTATATGCCAAGCAGCAGACATTTGAAGATGACTGTTAAAGACCAACAAAAGCAAGTGTTTTTTAATCATCCGGGACACGTCCACCATGTATGTAGAGTCCAAACCAAGTATTTTAAGCCAAATTAGGATCTTTTCTGCACCCTAACCAATTCGTTTTTGAGCCTGAACCCAGCCAAACAAAAGTTTTTACAAAAATGCATAAATGTAGCATATCCATGGTGTGCAGAAACGTACAATGCCAACATTTGTTTTGGTGATTGGGTCGTAATATCCACAGTTTAAAAACATACAGTACTGTTTGAGCTGTGGCATTAGCCTGGTTAAAGGCAACAAAGGTCAGCAATGTTGTATGCAGCCGTATGTAGCTGTATGTCATGTTTAGTACTACAGTAATTACCAAATATTAGCATGCTAACAAGCTAAACTATAGCCATTTGCTCACATGAACTCCAGACTATGTCCAGAGAATCATGTCCAGACATTGTTCGCAGATTCCCTTTGACACATGTAAACCCCAACAGGAGACTGTGTGTCAGTAAGAGGTGCTTTCACCTACTGGAAATGCTACATTTGGTTTAGGCAAAGGGTGACGCCTGGGTAGAGCGTCATATACAACCAAGTCTCTTGCTGTGTTGTGAATTTGTCCGATGATTTCGGCTACAGCCCTCACCAACTGAAGGTCCTGGACCTCTTCATCTCCTCAGTTAGACATTTTTGTTACTGTTTGTTAAATGACCCTTCTTCCTTACCCTTGGATGTTTGTTTTCTTCCGGTTTTGTGCGAGCCTCATTAGAGAAATGTTATCAACACGCCTGCACTCAATGCCCTTTCCGAACAATTACCTGCTCTATTCACACATGGGCTCAATCTGGCATTACGCAGACTTTGTACTGGGTAGCTGACAGGGTAAAGTCTGCTGATTTCCGATCCAACTAACTCGGACATTTCTATTTCATCTAGAGCTCCTAAGGTCTAGATAATACCAGGTTTGCAGTGCATTTATCAAAGGGGATTATCATGGCGAACCTGGTAAACATTATACCTGCCTAATATCAGTATGTTAACACTGTCATCGTGAGTGTGTTGATGTTAGCATGTAGCTCAAATAACCACGATGTAGGCCCACAACATCACAGAGAGGTCTTTAATAGGTCACAGTTTGATCTGGTTTTTGTCCTTCCTGTTTTGGCGCTGGTCTTAAATCTAACTCAACTACCACAACCTTGATGTTTTCAAATCAGTCTTCCTTTTAACTTCCTTTACAGACCGTTGGAATCTAGACTCTTTCCCTCCCAATTTCATCCCATTTTTCATGTGACAATGGATTAAAATGTGATTCATTGCCAGGATGGGGAGGAATGTTGACACAACCGCCTCCATCTGCCCGTCCTCCACTCGCAGATGGAGAAGATTCTCAGCTGAGCATACCAACACATGGTCTCTGGCTTTTTATCCTTGACATGTTTTGGGAAAGTCACAGCTTGGAAATGTGCATTGCGTGTCACCACTGCACAGCATTTCAGGATAAACTGTGTTGATTGAGCATGTGTAGGACTTGTGATGGATTTCTGCGCCTGCTGCTTTTGAATGGATTGAAATGGGAAAGGCCTGCGTGTGATTATGAAACTTGGCCTTTTCATATCCCCTCTGCAGTTAGCTAACAGTCATATTTTGCTCATTTTATTGATTTGGTATTGAAGGCTGACGTGTGAAACATAAACTCACTTTGGCGCTGCAACACAGAGGGACACAAAGGAGAGACTATGCAGGATAACGCAAAGCTTGGTCAAAAAGTCAGGGTGAGGAGTGTGGGAAGGGGGTTCAATGACATGTCGGCTGCCAGTCTAAACATGACTTGGAGCGGGGGCGCCCTCAGTGTGCCAAGTCTATAGAAACAGCGAGGCTTTAAAACTCAGGCCGTATGAGTCAGCCAAAAGCCCTGGACTCAGAAAACCTATTCCAGTCCCTGTGTTTCCATGGTAACGGGAACAGATTGGAACCACATCTGGTAGCCATTTCAGTCCCTGCAAGGAGAGGAAGAAAGAAATTTATGAGTGAGGGGGAAAAAGACAAATATTTTCTGCAATGCAAAGCAGAAAGAAAGTGGAGTCGAGTTACACTTGAAAGAGGTTGAAAATATTAATTCGACCGTGGACTTGGTCAAGAGCAGATTTTCAGTGCCCATGTAAATTCAGGATAAGGGATTAAGCCTTACTCCATTTCAGTTGTAACTTCTATTAGCATGCATGAAACAAAGGCAAGATTTCATTTGGTCATAGGAAGCCATTTTACTGTGCAGGACCCCTTCTTTCTTTTAAAAGCCTATTGCTGAATGCATGTAGTGTTCATGAACTTAAACAATGTAACAGAGTCTGAGGTTTTGACGTTTACAATTGAAAAGTAGCTTTGTGTTCTGGTGCTCAAACCACCAGCCTGACATAGATGTGCGTCTGCTGCAGCCCGATTTCCTAAAATGCAGTCGCATCCCTGGCTGATTCATTGCATCAGACACGGCCAGAGGAGATTTGAAAATGCTGTTTTCGTCTCTTATCCCTGTCGACGCGCTGTCTGCGAGAAACACTGTCTAATTGCAGTCCTCCTCACACGTTAAATGTTGTTTCTCAGCCCTGTGGAAATGCAGTAACTATGAAATGACATTTACTGGAAATGGAGCTGGTGCTTTTCTTGAGCCAAAACCACTGAGAACTGAGGTCAGCGCGCAACCAGAATCGGGGAGGAGAAACAGCACCAGCATCCAGTGTGTGTTTATAGATTCCCAGTGACATCTACTCACTCTGCGATTTAAGACCGTCATTATAATGGACCCGAAACTCCCTTGCAGTGCCACTGAGCGAAAAGAGGCCGCTCTTAATGCACAAATTAAGAGCAACCACACAACAAGCCGACCTCCCAAATAGATGCTCGGATGAGCTGGTGAAGTTCTGAAACTAGGTCAAAGGAGCCGAAGCTGAAGGACTCTCAGTTTGGGATGGATAAACTTGTCAGTGCTGCGCTTAAAGTCAACGTATGAGACTGAAAACTGATATTTACTGTAGCTCAACAAACTTTGCCTCATCCGTGACATCTCATACAACTCTGAGCTGGACCCATGCACCATTATTCCAGCAGTGTTAGGACACAGAGCTTCTGGGGGACACATACACACATTTTTCATCTTGACAAGTTGTGTAAATGTGGAAATACAAATGAATATGAATAGCCAGAAATGTAATTAAGCTGCAGTTGCTCTTTCTATCCAGATGGAGATTTCTTTTTTTTCCACTTTCACATGGAGGGGCGTGCAAAAAGTTGTCTGGGGCTTCAAATTGCCCTGGATTTTTCCCCCTTTGTCAGCATAATTCTATGGAATGAGTGTATTAGCGGAGAAGATTTGGATGGCTAATAGAAAACAGATCAGTCAGATGCTCTCTTTCTTTCCCTCTCTCCTTTCCTTTCTTTCTTTTAAACCCTCTCTCGTGTTTTTCTCCGTAGCCTGTTTTCCTTCTTCTCTCATTCACTCCTTCCTCCCCCTCCCCCCGTCCTTTATTCCCCTCACACACCCATCCATCCGCTATCTGTGCAGTAAAGTGGGACTTCAGACTTCATAATGTGGCTTGAGGTTTCAGCTTTCACATAATTCCACAGGCTGACCCAAAGTTTTTTTTTTCCTTTCTGCTTCTCACTCCAACCTGGAGCAGCAGCAGCAGCGAGAGAAAGAGGGAGCTGCTGCCTTCTTCCAGATATTGGGACGGAAAATGATCACAAGACCGAACGTGTCTGCCCAAAACCAAGGAAAATAAGCAGATGGCTTATGTTTTTATGCGCTGAACCCCAACTGTCCCGACAATCAGTCCTGTCTGCGACCGACGAACTGTAGCTTACAACAGCTTTGTTGTTCGAGACGCAAACTTTCACTCCAAATTTTTCACCAGAAAGCGGTCACAGAAACACATGTCGATGCAGAATTACTCGCCTCCAGCCTGCAGGAACATTCCCCTGTTTTTCAAACCGCATCAGATTCGCTTTATCACGTCTTTGTGACTCAGAGGCCAGGTCAGGATTATTCACACCCTTCTCATCCACGGTCTACTCGGTCAGACACATTTTGATAACGGGCTAAAAAAGGCAGAGCGGTCGCTTTTTACTTGTGTTTGGACGCCAGGATGTATTTTACTGTGTGTGGTTGCAGTGCACTGGCATGTGAAGGGAAGTGTTAGCTGTATATTTACCGTCACCGCTGCTGTGTGCTGGTGTGTACCCGACCCTCACAGCCCTGTTCTACTTCACAGGACAACACTGGAGCCATTATGGGGAGCCATGTGTTTCTGATTACCCAGACACAGATTAGAGGGAGGGGAGCAGCGGTTGCTGTCTGCTTGCCCCCCGGCTCCTCTGATGTGGCCAGCAACTGGACATCCATCAGTGCAAATCCCTCCGCCGCCCTCGCCCCCTTCCCACCTCCACGTCAAACCTTCACATCCGCCATGATGTCACTACCAGGCCTATCTGTCGTCTTATCCTGCCGTCCATTTAAATATGCAAACACTGGATTCTTTGTCAGTAAAAGTATTCCTACTTGACCTACATATCGTGCCAAAAGCACCAGGCTGTCATTGTTGTATTCTTGAAAATGAGCTCTCGTTGCTAAATCGTAAACACTGTTGTGGCTCTGGCGTGTGACCACAGCAGAAAAGTATTGTGTTTGTTGTTGCTTCAGCAATGTAATACTTATTCCACCTCCACAGGGAAATTCTCTTTTGATTTGCCCCCCTCTATGAAGGTCAGAGGTCAGGGTCAACTACAGAACAGCATTACAGAGAGTGTGAGGATGCGTGATTGTCAGCAGGATGAACATATGTTAGAAAAGTGCCCGAACCCAGATTGAACCCAGATTGTTAAAGCCTCAGTTATGCTTTTCACACAGACAGTCGCACAGACATGAGCTGGCACGGAACGGTGACAAGGAACTGTTTGGATCTTTTATACTCAGTGTGGGTTTCTCCTCACAGCAAAATGATATTCTCCCAAACTGCAGGGGGCAGTGTATCAAAAAGTCACATCTGCAGCATGGTTTCTCCTTTTTCATCACCAGTGGTAGTTAGCAAATGTCAGATGTGCACTGACAGGCGAAATCCCAAGCCTTACACTGGGAAAGAGACATCCAATACATTTTTTTGAGTGTCACAGCCGACGTGAAATGACTTGCTTCACTATGAGGATTTGATCCGTTTGGTATGATGACTTTCCAAAGGTTGAGAAGAGCAACATGATTAAATCATTTTATCCCCCTTCAAATAAATGGAGCGCTAAACTGAAAGTTAGTCACTCGACTAACGAAAGTCTCCAGTGTGTTAGTTGTGTGGGCCCAATGATGCGTAAGATCCTGGTAATTTTACAC
>JAPZEB010000022.1:13282027-13292915 GCA_029783705.1 Chaetodon striatus | reverse complement strand
GTGGAAGGTTGCTGCTCGGAATATCAATCTCTCCTTATTTGGGAGCTTCACAAGGTTTTACATAACAAAATAACAGGGGACTTTTGTTGTGAAGAATCTACAGGAAATAAGAAGTGTTATACTGAATTAGCGGAACTTTTTTAGCAGCTTTTCTTCAATAAAGGCAACTCTATTAATACAGCAGGGAGGAAAGTGAAAGCAGAGACAGCCACAGTGAGATGTTGATGAAGAGCTGCAGACAACAGGCTCTTACTGCACCTCTGCAAACAGCTCATCTCCAGCAGGTAAACTTCTTTTACCTGCCCTGCTGTGTGAAGGAAAATCACATGCAGCAAAAATAACAGGGGACTGTAGCCAGGGATCAGCACTCTGCTTTTAAATGTCATCACTCAAGACCAGCCATCATCAGTTAAGCAGACGCCTTCAAGAAGGTAGCCCTGTTGTAATAGAAATGCAAATCCCTGCTGTGCTGGATTGACGGCCCAAGCCAAGCCAATTCAAGCCAAGCCAAGCCAGCCCATGACTGCTAAAAAGGGGTATAACATTTCCCTGCATTACCTCACTAAACCCCCGTCCTTCTCCAGCCTCAACTCAGTCATCTGTAACAGCAACGCTGTACAGCAGGAAAAATCCAGCTCCCAAAGACAGACTGAACTAACCAATGCAATTGCATTTAACTAAAGATACGTTTCCAATAAACACAGTTTCATTTGGTTACACTCTGTAATGGCATATTTGCTTTTAGCCAGCTTATATTTTAGGTACCATTTTATGTATATTTTGCTGTTGGTGGTTACTTTTTTAATACCTGTTATTTATTCAGTCTCTCTTTCAAACTCGGTGCCAACTAATTTGGAACGAGACTCATGCGCTACTTGGACAGAGATGGATGAAATTTGTGTTTCAGATGACGCTTGTGCCGCAAGAGGGGAGAAAATTAGCATGTCCACCCAAGTGTCATGTTTCCATCACTGCCGATTGGAGCTGGAGCCGAGAAATACCCGTGACTACCGCAGAGTCGTTTATCCTGGGAATGAGTGTTGACTGTAACCTTTCCCACTGAAGACCAAAGTCTGATGTTAGTGGGTGTTAGTGGAGTTTTTGTCCAGTGGGAAAGGGGCTTTAGTTCCTTACTCTTGATCCCTTTTCCCTTCTCCCTGCAATGCCGTGTGCCCCCGCCCCTTCCCTCATAAGCAAGATGAATGCCGCCTGCCTCTGGTTCAATTAAACCAACACTTTTAACTTAGCTGCTTCTCCCCCTGCATGCCAAAGGTGCCCCCATCCATCCAGATGACTAATCACCAAGCAAAAATCAATTAGTGCTCCTTTAACAAGTGTATTTTACAGTGGGAGACAAGAAGGGGGGTAGGCTGTTTTTTCCTGTTACACAATGTGCTGAGAGCATAGCTCAAATTTTCATTTGATAGTTTTATTGAAATTACAGAGATAGTGGAGTGGGAAGATAAAGGAGAATGAGTCTAATCTTCCAGTTCATCAGAGGACAGTGGAAATAGAATCTACTTTTTATAACAGTTCCATTGCCTCTGACCAATCAATTTAGAAATATCCCAGAAGCTGAAAGAGTCTGTCACTTTTTTGTGTCAATTCATATCATTTCCGAGCCAGCCACTTGGGTAAGATGAAATAGCTATTCTTACTGATGGAGTCGACATTACATGCATACAGAAGCACAAATTTCCCTCTTGGTTGATCTGTGGGAACTTTTTTTTTATTTTTTACCTAAGACCAGTAATCACTGTGCACTTTTAGAGGTCATAGTAGAAGATGAATGATTGCTGCTCCTCCCCCCAGCGGGCCCCATCAAAGAAGAAACTTTAGGCTGAAAAATTAAGCCAGGGCCAAGTGGAGACCATTGCTATTGAGTGATGCTCTGAGAATCAATACTCCGCCTTAAAATAATATGATGCTTAGGCGTGGGTGTTGTACGAGATAGGACTATCAAGTTTTTGATATATACATCTCCTTGGAAGATGATGTAAGATCAGTAATGAGACCACATTTATACTTCGATTCATGTGTCTCCAGCTGATCAGACAGCTAAAAAACAACTTATAGATGTAACTAAGTTGCATTAGTGGTGTGTATTTCTCCTTCTTACACAGCTTAACAGATATCTACATTCACAGGCCATTTATCTGATAGAAAAAAAAGATTAATTTGAAAAGATACAAGTGCGATTCAAAGTGGATTTGATGCAATTCAGTTGTGATTAGGAGTTGATATTCAAACTTTTTAAAAATAACATTCTCAACTTTTAGGCTTAAATACTGAATCAGAAATGTCAAGATACACCGCAATGCGCCAGCAAAGACAGGGAGAAAGAAGACAATGCTGGATTTAAAATGCTTATACCTCGGCTTTGCAAATGTTTTATGACTAAATAAATGCATTCAGCACATTTGTTAGAGCTCAAGTATACACACAATGTGCTTTGGTGAGTCACAATGGACAGCCGTGGTGAAGAAGTTCCCTCTTATTGTGCCAGATAAGACTGAAGACTCCCATCCATTCTGTGCCTCTTCAACAGAACAGTATTATTCCTGGATTATTGGCAAGCGCAGTGTTGTTGTTTGTTGACAAGAAAACTCCACAAAGCACCTTTAAATGCTGATGGCTGTTTTTTTCTTTACCTCGATTCACTGGTCATTGTCAGTCTTAAGAGTTTGGTAAATATTTGTGTTTTGGTAATAAAGAGGTATGAGCACATGAACTGGTAAATAAAACGGCATGTCTTCAAAAACAGTTTTGTCTTTCATAGGGTGGAGTTGAGGCAGGATTGAAGTAGCATTACTGTATCTGTTAACACAGCTGTTACTTTCCTATTGTTGGCTACTTATCTTGATAAGTACACTCTCTTACCCCTTCTCCACCAATTCTGGTTCACACATCCAATGTCGAACTGTTCGGAGCATTTTGACCAAAAGTAAATTGGGAAAAAAAAGTTGGTTTTCAGCTGAAACCAAACCAAACCTAACCCTGCGCCGATTTGTGTGTCCATTGTCAGTTTAGACGCGCTGTGCCATGCCAAGCCACGCCGGAGACGGACCCTCTCAGGAGTAGGACTTAAAGCCAGGTGTCTTGTGGTGACGTCTCGCTGACTGCTGTCAACCCCCAATGACCCCCTCTTTCTCCCCCAAAACAAATGTGTGTTGCAATACTTTGCAGACACCTCTGTCTGCAGGAGACCAAAGGGAAAGACGTTTCAGCACTTTTGTAGCTTCTAACTGAATTTCTGGAGTTTAGTTTATTTCCTGCGTCCTATTTTTAGTGCAGATATCTACTTTATTTTACTGTTTCATGTTCGCTGTCTGCGGTATTAGAAGTCAAACTGTGAAGTTACTGCTCTAAAACTCAACATTTCCTTATTTGTTGCTTCACAATAAAAGCTTAAACATAACAAAATACTGGGAGACTTTTACTGTGAAGAATTTACAGGATATTACAAGTGTTGTTACTGAATTAGCGGAATTTTGTTAGCAGCTTTTCTTCAATAAAGGCAACTCTAATATTACGGCAGGGAGGAAAGTGAAAGCAGAAACAGCCACAGCGAGATGTTAGATGAAGAGCTGCAGACAACAGGCTCTTACTGCACCTCTGCAGACAGCTCACCTCCAACAGGTAAACTCCTTTTACCTGCCCTGCTGTGGAAAAACACATGAAACAAGAATATCAGGGAACTTTCGCTGTGGATTGGCACTCTGCTTTTAAATGTCATCACTCAAGTCAAGCCATCATCGGTTTAACAGACACCTTCAAGAAGGTAGCCCTGTTGTGATGGAGATGGAAATCCCTGCTGTGCTGGATTGACGGCCCAAACCAAACCAAGCCAAGCCAAGCCAAGCAAAGCCCATGCTTGTCGTAAATGTGATCCGTGATTTTGCTACAGCTGTTCACATTCTTTGTGTATTGTGTAATGCCCTCTGTCGATGACGCATCCTTAATTACAGTGGTTCTGGGCTGGTTTGCTGGATATCACCAAGTATTCTGAGCAGAACTTGTTCAAGAAGCAGAGCTAATTTGGTAGGAAAGAATATTTGTGCAACAACACCTTCTTATTCAAGTACTTTGAACTTTGTGAAGCCACCAGCATATTTTCTGAGACTGCTGCAGGTTGAAGACTGCAAATGCAGTGTAAAGGTCTCAGGTGACATTATACATGGTTGTCCTAACATTTCTTTCTGTGTGGTAATGTGGATGGCTTTCGGTAGGTATGAGTTAAGGCACCATAGCGAGCTGACGGGAGAGGGGCAGGTCGCGCACACACTGAGCACAAGAATGCAGAGAGCATCTGTGGTTGTGTATTGATGTAGTCAAATTGGTTAACCTTTACACCCAAATTTGCCAAAACCAGCTGAAGATGAGGATGTAATCCAAGTCCTGTTATGCTACCGAAGACCTTTTAATGATTGTGCATGTAGGCATGGTGCTACAATAACCACAAATGCTTGACTGTGCACACAAATATGACCAGCTGAGGCGTGAATGGGAACAGTCATGCATGTCCAGTGTATTTTGGAAGAACATGTGAGGAGTATTTTCTGTTTACAACGTGTGTCACATGCAGCCAAGCTCATACAGTAGCTACCTTTTTAAAGTTGCTGTGCTTGCTGGTCCCCTGCTCTGTGTTCTGGTTGTGAATGATGTCCAGAGGAGTCTCCCTCTCCTTCATCTTCAGACTTTCAATCTCTGTTTTCAGCTCATTCAGCTGCTCCTGCAGGTGCTTGCTCTTCTCCATGTACTCGACCCTGGACAAGATCAAATTGCAGGCTGGGAGATAGTTTGGTAGATCATACTGTATGTCCCTTTCTACGTCCCCATTATATTAACTTCCTTGTAGAGCTACAGTTTCTTTAATTTCTTAGGTATCTTCATTCCATTTCAGTCTTGTTTCAAATTTTTATGAACAATTACTCACCGATCCTGGACCTGTAGTCTCTGAGCTCACTTGCCATTATTTTAAAAACCTAATTACCTAATTACATGACAACAAAGACCCAGGCCGAACTCCAAAGCCAGGGTCATACTTGTTGTAACATAGTTTTACTTGTCAGCAATCACTGACACCGAGAGCCAGAGGAAAACAAAGCCTGAATGCTGGCAGTGACATCTCTGACAGCTCATGCTGAGGGTCAACTGCCTGCCTCAACCCCTGAATCAAAATGTGCATATTAAAAAAACGATTGTCTGTGTCCTCCAAGTGCAATCCAGAATAAAGTTAGATCTTTCTCAAACACATTTAAAATTAATCTAAAATACATGAGATAAACAATCCCTTCAATTTTACTGAGGCCCAAAACATCAGGCAGCATCAGCAAAGTAAAAGGCCGGCCACTCACTTCTCTTTCTCAATCTCCATGGAGAGGCGTTTCATGTCGGTATCTTTAAAATCAAAGCTGAGGTTCTCCCTGCTGAAGCTCAGGTCGGGCGGCATGCTGTCAGGTGCCAGTCCTGGGGACTGGGAGGGGAGATGGAAAGACCGATTAGAGGGAAGGAGGCGATGTAGGCGAACTGACAGGGACAAAGAAGCAGTAAATGGTGCAGAATAAAGAAGTGGGAGTGAAAGAGAAAGAGAAGGGCAGAGAAAAAGATATGAAAGGTAAAGTACATCTACAATAGAGGGGCAGACAGAATAAAGCTGAAGGTAACGGTACATAGAAGAGGGAGGAGGAGCACATGGAAATATGAAATGGACATACAGGACACAAAGTAAAGAGAGAGAACTGTTTAGAAGGAAAGAGATAAAAAAAGACCACTTTGATGGTCACACACCATGAATACACAAATATACGCTTTTAGATCCTGACCAAATGTCTGAAAAACTTGGCCACATACTACCTCAGGAGTCGGCTGGTTAAAAAGTGGACCTAATACACAATATAAATGTAAATCCATTGGTTGGCATGTGAATCCAAACGACAGTGTGGATACATTTGATGTAAATACAGTCTGGACGAGCAGGGAAGGCAATCTGACCAAGCTCAGCGGAAATAGGAAACACTGTATTCGTGAGGATGTGTGTATGTGTTTTCATGCATGAGCTGATAACTGTATAAGGGAGTTCCAGATGCAGCATGTCTTTTGTATGTATGTATGTATGTGCACCAGTGTGTGTTTGTATATATGTTTAGGGTCTTCATTCATAAGCTTAGAAGCAAGTAGCACTCTATCGATGGCCAGCATCTCAATATGTATCTGTGTGTGTCTGTGTGTGAAAGCAGCTGAACGTGCAGTGTGTGGGTTTTTAGCATGTTGGAAGCTCTTGTGTAGGCTGCCTTATGTGCTGCCTGTTCTTATGCAAGCATCTTCTGTTCGATACAGCTTTGCGGGTCTATGGTTGTTTATGTGTGTGAGCGTGCCTGCGTGCTATTTTCAGTCAAGCTTAAACTATATGGTCATTTCCATACCAACAGTTTGCAGCTGATTCTCCCAATAGGAACTGACGTAGTATTTGTCTGAAGGGTGTGACTTCATGTGTTTTCGTACCCTGTGGGGAGTGTATCCATTCGCTGCATAATATATGCGCATTATGGTTATTTGTTTTATGCAAGGCTGTTTACATTATTAATCCATCTTTACTTTCAATTAACCCATTTATCTTTGTCTTTAAATATGAAAGAAGTAAGAAGTACTAATCATAATTTATGACTGCCCACAGTGACGTCTTGAAATTGCTCACTTTGTCTAAACAATACATAATAATTAGATTTCTTTGGGGACATTATCATGCATCTGAGGACTATGGATGAAAAATTGGTCTTTTCAGACATGTAAATTACATTACATTTACATTTATTAATGTGTAGAGCTGCAACAATGAATTGATTGATTATTTTTCAAGTAAAATGCCAAACGTTTAATGGTTTCTTACGCAACAGGGAAATTAATATTTTTACACAAACAAGACATTCAAAGACATCACTTTACGCTCTGGGATATTGAATGATATTTTCCCACTGAGCAAAAAAAACAAAACAAAATCACTAACACCCAATAAAATCTGGCTTTTGTGTTTAATGGGATAGGTTACAATCGGCATTCACTCCCCAGACAATTAGCAATTGACTTGCAATATTCAGGGGTATGTGTAAGCTCCAGCTCTGATAAGGAGTGACGGAAATAGGGCTAATTTTTGGCCCTTTCGAAGCAATGACATGCTACCACAAAATACCATCTGTCTCCATCCAAGCAGTGCTCAAACACACATTCATGATATTGTACGTGACACAGCAGCGGAAAAAAGGCTCTGCTGCAGAGCCTTGTACACAGCTCTGTTCTTCTGGCAACACAAAAGGAGTCTATCGCCTATTTTAAGAAAGTTTTGCGGCATTTAAAAAACGATATACATGCTAATTTTGGTGGAGAAAGGGAATTAATTGCAGCTTGATTAATATGCACTGCCCCTGATTAATCAATTAGCAGAATTTCCATGATTTATTTCCTGCCATAAACTCGTTAATTAATAATTAATTCAATAATTAATGTACTTTTGTGTTTTAAAGGAACTTAACAACACTCAGAGGATATGATGATGATTCAGAGTGTAATTCAGGTTGTCTGCACATGGTTTTCACTACTGAGGTGGCTGAGCCTGCAGCTAGCAGCTAATGGTGCTACAGGATGAACAGAGCTTACAAAGGCAACAGTGCTGATAGAGCTAACAGTGTTAATTTGTTGGGGGGACCGGAGGGTACACTTCCACAATGATGGCATTGGTCGAGGTGATGATACACAAAGGAACTCTCATGCACTAACAAGCATGCACCGCCGCAACAATAAACGCAGAGGCTTGGACTACAACACACACAGGGGGACACAGAGCAACACAGAGACTGTATTCTCTGCTCAGGACACCATTACTCCACAATATTGTAATACAAGAAATAGTGGTTCGCTGCTTACAATGCTCTGAATGCTGTATGCAACTCCTTTTAAAGGAGGACAAACACTTATGTGTTATAAGTAAGCAAGTGTATGTTCTCAGCCTGTTACCGCATAGACGGCCCTGCTGGTAATCTCCAGCAGCTTGTGCTTTGCCCTGCGCTCCGACTCCCTGGCTTCCTGCAGGTCCTGTTTCAGCTGCTCAGCCTCCTTGGCCCTGAGGGACAAACAGACAGCCAGATGCAGTTAATACTTTAATTCACCTCCCAATCTTTCAAAGCAGACAGTATTATCTAAATTAAATCCAAAATTATCTTACATAATCGGTACGTCGGTACTCGACGAAGCAGGAATGTCACTTTGTTATTACCCAGGTGATCAATGTGTCACCAGAGCACACAATCATTTCAAACTCCATTATTCCACCATCGAGTTTTCACACAGAGATGTAAGACTGTTATATGCAGGTGATTACGTTTCTTTTGATTGTGTTCCTGAACACTCAGCAGTTCCTCGTTGATGTGGGGGAGCTATGTGCCTCAAGGGTTTGAGTGGACATAGTCATTTACATGTTGAGTGCCAAAGGTTTAAATTTCTCTGGTGCAAAAAGTGCTCATCCAGAAATTGCAGTTACTGGCAAGTGGTTAATGGTGCCCATTTGAAATGATTGCCTAATAAATGGTGAAGTAGAGGATGTGAAGTGATATTCTTAGAATCTACGTACACTGCTTTATCATGAAAACGACTTCAGTTCTTTGCTACAATGAATTGGCATCTATCAAGCTTTACAGAGTGCTGATTAAGGATCACTCATCAAGTCTTCTCCTTATCCATCTGACCTCTAAATAATTAAAAAAAAGTCAACAGCAGATAAGTACTTGTTTGAACCACTCCAGGATGTATGAAAAAGAAAATGACCAAATTTCTCTTTAGGGCAGAGATAAAACAAATGAGAAAGTTTCAGCTCTGTGGAGCTTCAATGTGTGGGAAAACAGAGTGTTTGATAGGGACTCCCACCATCAATCGATACTACTGCTTACAATTAACGAGCACAAATTAACTGCTGCACCTCAGACCTAGGAGAAAAGCTGCTGAACAAAAGCTTTCTCCCTCTTTTTCTTCTGTGTGCAGCAGTGTGGCTGTAACCGCATGATTACCTGCCTTTCAGCTGCGGTGCAAGAACAAAGCCTTTAAAATTAAATGATTTTAAACAAGTTAGGAGTTCTTTGATCGGGCAATTTAAATGCAGCTGCGTTACCTAGTTCTGGGCTCACAGAATACCAACTGGCTTCTGAGCAAACTGAAATGCTGCGCTGTGTCAGTGCACCTTGACATTAGACTGTATGGTAAGGCAAAACCATCTGGAAGGTTCATAAGTTAAAATTATTTGGGTAGCTGTGTTTCTGAGGCTCCTGCAGGTGTGAGGTATTCGCATTACAAGTAAAGGAAAAAAAAAAAAGCTTTTGGAAAGTAAGTAAGGAGTGGAAGTAAGTTATTTACAGATCTAAAAACCTATGCATACTGTGCATATGAGTGTGTATGCAATGGATACAAGAACAAGTATGTGAGTATGATAGAGATAGTGTTGACAGAAACGAAGCCACATAGCAGCCAGAGCTGGATCAGAATCATCTTCACTGCAGCATGGGTGGCTGTACACTCTACGATTCATCCATGCAGTCCTCTCCTCACCTCCTCTCTGATTCCTCGGCCATCTTGAGGGCCAGCATCTCTGCCTCCAGCATCTTCTGCTCCATGAGTCGCCGTTCCTCCTGGCCACGGATTGCAGTCACTTTGATGCGCTGCATCTCTGTCTCGGCCTCGGCAGCTTTCTGGGCCAGCAGCTTAGCCTCCTCCTCCGCGATCTGGGCCTTTTCAGCCAGCAGGTCCGCCGTCTGCTCTGAACGCAGCTGGAGAGGAGCGGGAGGAGGAGGAGGAGGAAGGGCAAACACAAGAAAGGGGAAAAGGGAAAAGAAAAGTTGAAAATGGGAGGGGAGAAATGGGGAAATGGAGCAAAGAAAGAGAAATTGGGTGAGAGATGAAAATGTGTGCAGAGATAAAGAGGGGAAAGAAGTGTAGAGGGAGGGATGTGCACGAATTCAGAAGGAGCGAGAGAGATTGATGGAGGGGAAAGAGGCGACAGTGAGAGACATTAAAGGGGAAGAATGAATAAATGGCATGAAAAACAGGAAACACTGGGAGGAAGTGAAGTGAAAATGGTGTGAGGGGAGCTCAATTTGACAAAATATTTTGTTTTAAAGCCTGGAGTATATCTGACAAAGCCAACAAAATGGTGGATTTTGGGTTAAGCTAACCAAGTGAATCTTACCAATGCGTCATTAGCCATGTGAGCCTCATCCTGCAGCTGGATCAGTCTCCTTTCCAGCTCATCCCTGGCTCTCTCTGCCTCCTCACGCAGCTGCTTCTCCCTTTGCAGACGCTGCCTCTCTACCTGAACGACAGACAGGTGGATTGTGGACAAAGAACAGAAGATATGGTGGGAATAATGAGTGGAAATATAGACAAAGGAAAAAAATGAGCAGAACAAACAAAGGATAGAATATGGACAAAAATACAATGCACAAAGCCCAACTTGGCTCCAGCAAGAGAAAATCATGCAGCAGTCGCACCTGACAGACACATCAACAGGAAACACAATCAAAACTCTGTTTGGTTGTAAAAAATAAAGTTTGAAAAGCAGCTTTTATGTCCTAACAAAGCGTTATCCTTGATTTGTGGGTGTTTGCATTCCCTTCATGTATGACTTGAAACGTAAATGTGAACACACATCAAAGACATAAATGCTGTTTAAGTGTGAAATAACATGAAAGTGGCTGAACAGAAGACATTTTGTGTCACAGTGTGTGTTTCCATCCGCTTGTTTTTGTGTGCATCTTCAATTTGAGCATAAAAAGACACAAGTGGAAACGCTGGCAATTTAAAAAGTCAAAATATTGCAAAAAAAAAAAGTTTTTATGCTTGGCTGAGG
>JAPZEB010000022.1:13260298-13270878 GCA_029783705.1 Chaetodon striatus | reverse complement strand
TACATAGTTTTGCTGTTGTTATATTCTGCATTACTTCACTCAAAATTATTAAGAATTGTCTCCGCTTTTTGATTCATCGTGCATCGTAGAGGCGTGAGTAATTAATATACAAATTATCACATGGTGGACGAGGTATTGCATTAAGGCAAAGCTGAATAATAAAAACAGAAACAGTGAAACAATATAAACACACAAGCTGAAAGATAACAGGACAAAAATGCATCTGTAAGAAAAAGAGAAGTAGAAACATAGGCGATATAAAAATAACCTGAAGTAAAAAAGAATGACACAATAATTAAATTACACCATTAAAGCACAAATAACAGTTGCAAAAACACTCTTGGGAGTAAAGTGGCCTAAAAAGGTCTTTTTTGAGCGTGGCTGGGCGATATGACATACAATCTATATCTACATTGATCGCCTTTTATAATTTCCTGCCTCTGCTTTGCTCCTGTCAACATACACACCTCCAGGCCACAAATCTATCCATTTTATGAGCCTTCACCTGGGTGGTCACTTTGATCAGATGGCTGCAACACCTCCAATGGTCCCTTTCAGTGTACAGAAACAGTGATTCTCCTCCAAGCTTCTTCCAGATATCATAGTTCCTCACCCAGTGTGAGGATGAGCACCTACAAACTACTAAAACCCTACTTAAAAGGCTACTTCCAGAGCACCCGGGGTGCTGGTTTTTACATTAAAGGCATTTCATGCAGGGCCCTGTAGCACGGCAACTATTTTAAAAATCAATACCAAAACTAGCCAGAGAAGGAACTTCAGGTGTAATGTGCGCCCCTCTGGTCATTATCAGGACTCAGACTGCAGAGTTCTGGATCAATTCTGGATGATTTATGCAGTTTATTGGGGGGAGGGGGACCAGATATGAGAAGATTAAAATAGTCAAACCCACTGGTGATAAAACATTCTGTCTCTCTGCACTGCTCTAAGACAGGAAGAGCCACACTTTAGCCATATACCTGATGAACAAAAAAATGAAATGCATTAAACCATTGGCCATGAAATGAATCCACGTGAGGCACCACAGGTTATTACAGATTTTTTAAATCAATAGTCCTCTACAGCCACAAAGAAATCACTATCAAAGATGTAAGGAGGGTGAACCTGGTGCAAACAGTTCCAGATGTACACATACCCTACATCAGCTCAAACACTCAGTTCATATGATGATGTGACACTCAGATCCAGAATAAGACTTATTCTAATGTTACAGTGTCCTCTAACGGCTCCTCTGGGCTGGGATGGGCCTAAAAACCAGACCGAAAATTGCTGGTTTTACCCTTCTTTTCTTTAAAACCATTGCATTCTTTAGCACAGTTACAGAACATGTTGCAGCAAATTATTCACAGCTGTTAGCAACTCATCAGACCTATAATTAAAAAAAATATGCTTGAGGAGAAGTTACAAATTCTAAGTAAAGATAAATAAACCTTTAAAGAACACACAGATGACTGGATGGGCGGATGAATGTACTGATTTTACTTGAATATAACTGAGGAATAAAATCTCTTTTCCAAAAACAGCACTGACCTTGGCGTGAACAGCGTAGGAGGCCAGCAGCACAGAGGCCTCAGGTGGACAGTGAATCTCCTCCTCAAGGATCTTCTTCTTCACCTGAGGAGTTACCAAATATAATCAGCTTTGAGGCACTGCTAATTCTGCTACGCATGTTTCCACCTGAATATCAAGGCCCTCTTCATTCCACCTAACCTCTCTACCACAAAGATAATATTCAGAACTTACTAATGCGGTATGTGAGATGTCAATCATTTGGTGTAAAGGGGTCATGAAGCTCTGTCTTAAGTCAGTCTTTTTCTCATGTTGATGCTCCGACAAAATCAAACATGTTTGATATTCTCTTGTGTTGTCTGCAAATACTGAAGTTTAATGACGTGAACACTGTCAACAATCGTTAACAACAGCTGCACCAAACACGAAGCACCAAACATGGTAGACAGGAGGGCACCACTGAGGTGCAAGACTATGACCAGTCTCTGTTCTCTTGTACTGTTAGTGAGTTAGTTAGTAGCAGTTTATTTCACTTCTTCATTCTTGTGCCTGGTGAGAATCATCTCTTTATGTCTCTTTTTAAACTGGTTTATGTTAAATGTTACTGTGGAAAAGGAGGAGAAACTGGTGGAGCTGTGGAGCTGTGGAGTTAACAAGCGTCTGTGTTCAGTTTAGCGTGTATCAGATCCACCACCCAGTAATTATTTTAGTGGGAGATCTTAACTTTTGAAACAATTCACGTCTCAATCCCACAGTCTCCTCCCACTAAAATAGCACTGTGAAATAACAGAGGCTGGTAGCGACATAATCCCAATATAAAGTTTGAACACAGAGACAGTTTATAATTACAGATTATTTTGATGTTGAATTAACAAGTATACTGTCAACATTTAACACCTTTTATCTTGTGTTACTATAGTTGTGTTTTTGTGGACACATAGGGAACTGTTGGGGAGTTTGGCGTCATATTTTCCACCAGAGGGATGGGAAATAATCTCACAAGGAATCTAGTTGTAGTCTCACAAACAGTGACCCTGTGAGACCCCCAGTCTTTGCTAAATCTTATAGTGTGCAACTAAAAACTCACATTGTTTTTAGATGTGACAGGGTGCCAGACTCTCATTATTTAAAAGTCTTCTAGTGTACGGCAGTTGTTTGTTTAATAAGTGGAGAGGCTTCTCACTGTTAAATTTTATGACAGCACTGAAGACAAAATACCCAGTAAAGCTGTGTTTTGAGAGGAAACTATCATCTATAATATAAATCAGGGCATCTGTTCTTTGTCTTCAGTTTGAGTATTTCATCTCCTTTATATTGATTTCCATGAGAGGAACAAAATGGTTCTTGTGAGATGAGGGACCTGGATCAGATTGACAGGCGATCTAACTTGACTCAAACACAATGAAAAAAAGACTCGAGACTTTAGAGAGACGAGTGTCAGTGAAGGGTGAAACACAACTTTCTGACAACTGTGCTTCTGACAGCCAGAACTTTATTCCCTTAATTCCACTTTGACAAATAAAGGAACCACATGCAGCTAAAACAGTGCTCAGGCACCGATTTTCAGTGGCCACAAAATCAGGTTATTATATCCTGCAAACTGGGTAAATAAACTTCCAAGTGCACTGCTGCAGTACACTGGCACTTGCTCATTTCCGAGAGATCTGGAAACAGGACAAACTCTAAAATAAATATTGTAAGACTTAAGTATCATAGCCACATGGGGACCTATTAAGACACTGAAACAAGAGCTATACCTAAGCCAACATTATTTCATATGATCATTACGCTGCTCCAGGAATATCTGCTTGCTACTCAGCAGAGTATAATGACATGACTGAAATGTGTGAGTCGTTGAAAAGCTCCAAATCATAATTAGAGAGCGCCGCCCAGTTTTATAATTCATGCTTTTTTCTGTGCCCCTGAGTTACAGAGCTGACTCTACATGTGTGAATATACTCCAGTCAGTATGAGTGACAAATTCAAGGTTCAGGTCTGCAGTTTATAGCTTATAGAAAAAGTGGTTCATGTGTTGATTTAAGTGTCATGGATCCCCGGTAATAACATGAATTCTTAAAATGGGTGGCAATCCACTTTAACAAGCTCCCTCCAGATTAAAGTGCTACGTCTCCCCAGGTGTCACTGCCCGAGCTCCGTCACCTGTCAAACTAATTGAATCACAAACTTGCAAAACTACATATGGAGCACAAAGCCGGATTGTAAGGTTAGACGGTGCAAACGGGCTTCAGCCGCAGTTACGTAAGTGGGCAATTTAATGCTTTAAACCTTATTATTTGCAGAGCCAGTCAGGCTGTCTCCTGCTTGTTTTGAACTAACAAAGGTGTGGAGCCAGAGGTGACAGCCCCTAATCGTGGTGAGCGCTTAGAGGCTGCGGCTGCAATCTGGTTTACAAATGAGAGCGTGTTGCTGCTGAGATTGCAGGCCGAGGTGAGGGAGATGTGCATGTGTCTGTTTGTGTAAGTGGTCTGAAGTGTGCGAGGGGTGTGTGTGCGTGTGTTTGTATCCGGGTCGGTGATCATTTCTGATAAGCACTAATCCAGCTGTCATGCCTGTGACACTATCTGAACAGAGGCCTGCTCCCGACATTATGGGAATTAATGAGAGCAAAGTAATAAGGAGACAGGCGGTGCGAGGCACTGCGCATTTGTATTCTTCTCCGCTTGTAGCTGTGTACCACTTTAACTGTTGAGTCATTTGTCGGCTGTAGTTTTTTGGCTTTTTTTTTTTTAAGCAAGGCTTCCCTCTGAAATAAATAAATTGCTTCGACTACCTCTAAACGGATTAAGGACACACAGAGACTTTTTATATGACTTAAGTGCCTCTATCCAAATGTACACAAGCGCACTACTGTCCCAAACTATATAACTAAACCATCACAATGGGCTATGAGTGCTATGGAGGATGAGCATCCCATGGAGAATATGTCATTAACTTGGCCAATAACTGAGCCCTTAAAGTCTAATTGGTAATTGATAAATGTGGCTGGTGGCGCTGGACGATGGGAGCACAGTTACAAATCTCATCTCTTGCGAGGGGAATGGTGCGGCAGGCTCTGCAGGAATTCCCCGGAGAGTATTAAGTGAAGAGAAAGGGCAGCGGTAATATGTTGTGCATTGATTCCACATGGCTGCACACAATCAGACCCGGACAATGGAGAGGAAAAAAAAAAAGTGTATTACAGAGAGCTCGGCTCAACAACTTGTCAGAAACTCTGTGGACGCGTGCCCCCTGTTGGCACTGGATCAGAAACCGCAGGTTTGGCGCGTCAGCCAAATGCCTGGGTGTGCGAGGGTGAAATGGATATTCCGAAATTCACAGAGGCTTTTAAGAGTTAAAGATCAATTATCCTGCTCGCACACACCTATTTTTTAAGCATTTATTTCATCTGGCTCCTCAAAAGGATGACACCCACTTCTAAGAACTATTTTTCTTTTAAAGTCTTGAACACAGCACCCCTCAGGGGAGATTACGATCAAGGAAAGAGAGGTTTTGAAAAAAAAAAAAAAAAACAGTGTCTGCCCACTAGCCAACCACCAGGCAGTTATTCACAGATTCTTCAGAGAGGCATGTTGGATTTCAGGTTTACCTGTAAGCCTGCAGCAAATTTTAACTTAGAGAGCAGCGTGGAAAGGAGACAATGTGTCAGTCAGAGTGAGTGTACAAAGAAGCTTTTCATAAGGCCTTTATGGCAAGTTAGACATAAAGGAAACAGACAGGATGACAACAAAGTTAGTATATAAAGAGTATACCCAAAGCCAAACCAATATCTGTAGTTTAAAATCTAATCCGATTTACTTTGACATGAAGAAAACACCACTCTCAAAGTAAGCACAATGACAAAACAGAGGCTTTATATAACGTATAGTCACCTGAAGGAAGAAGAGATGCTGTGTTATATCTTGCACCAGCTCCTCCTCTGCATTTTCGGGGTAAAACTTAGCCAGGAAGTGAAAGGTGATTGGCTCCTCCTTTGGTATCTCCTGATCCAGAACCTACGACAATAAACCAAAGAAATCAACATTTGCACGGTGAAGCGATGCATCCCATTTTCACGCTCGCTACGTCTTTATCGGCAGTGTTTACATGGGTCACAGCTGTTTGAGAATCACTTACCTTCTTCTCCATTTTCAGCCAAGCAACTGTGTCCTTGACGTTGTACCGGAGCCCGAAAAACCACGTCTCCCTCAGTCCCAGAGTCCGGCACACCAAGTCAAAAAGGTCCTTTCCTTTCCACTTGAACTGGAACACATGAATGTTTTAGTCTTCTACAATTTTATCAGAAGAGAAAAAGCAAAACATGCTGAATTACCAGAATCTGCTTAATTTGTTTATCCTGCAGCAGACAAAAACTAGAATCACCACCCTGTGGTGTTACGCCTCAGCAAACCAGTCATGTTGCAATTACAGTTTAATCCATGGCTGTCCAGACTCATATGTTGCCATGACAGTTGACGACGCTTCAGAAATGGATGCTGCTGAAAGAGGCTACATTTCTACAACATGGATGCTGCACACATCTTCAACCAGCACTGATGAGCTATATAATCAGCACAGTTTAAGGTGGACGCCCAAGATCTGTGTCAACAATTCAGTATCTGACCAAGTGTCTCCCCTTCTGTTCCTAAAATAAGGCGTTGAGTAATGGCCAGAAAACTGTTTTTGCAGAACTTTATGATGTCACAGTGAATCTGACCTTTGACCTTCTGGATGTAAAATGTCATCCCTTTAACATTTTATTCTATTTGACATTTATGTAAACTTGTGTCCTCATTTGCATTTGAGTTATGGAGTAATGGTAAAAAACATGTTTTGTTTAGTGAGGTCAAAGTGAGCTTGACTTTTGACCACAATTTAGATTCAGACAACTTTACTAATCCCAACAGGGGCAATTAGTTTGAACTCCTTGCCTTGCACACACACTATAACATAACATACAGTAACCTGTAGACTCATAAATAACTGAGTAATTAAATACAAAACAGAAATAAAAAATATGCCACGGAGTTCAGTGTGATAAAGGAATCAATAAATAATAAAAGGTAGTAGACAGATTATCATGAAAGAGATAAAAACTAAATTTACAGAGAATTTCAAAGACGAATAGCAGAGGGAATGAAAGATTTTGAATACCGGTTCGTTTTACACGCAGATAAAGCGTAACGACACCCTGACGGCAACAGAGAAAATTCATCTGCAAGAACACGACCAGAGGAAGCTAAAATAGTTGTGGCTTTCTGGGGGAATTTGTTGATTGGAAAAAAAAACAGCCAAATCCCGTTGTGTCACTCCTGTGTTCTTAAAAGCAGGTTTTTACAATGCTATTTAAACTGTTTCTGTCTTTTAATGTGAGGCTGTGAAATCAGCAGATAAATAAAAAACACAGGAGGCTCTCAATAAAAGACTGATACAAATGGCAGAGGATGACGGGACTTACAGAAAAGGACTTTAATTAACCGAGCAGGTGAATTCAAAGTCCAAGTAGACATTTGTGCAATATATAAGGACGAGGATGTTACCTACAGCCTTCTTAAGATATCCTGTTCATGACAATGAGACCGACTCAAGGTCACAGTGACCTTGACCTTTGAGCGCCAAAATCTAATCAGTTCATTGTTAAGTTCAAGTGGACGTTTGTGCCAGATTTGATTAAACTCCTGCGAGGGATTCTACAGATATCCCGTTCACAAGAATAGGACGGACATATGGACAAACCAAAAAAATAATGCCGCCAGCGCTAAGGCACAAAAACACTGCACTAAAAGCACTATGAAAGCTCAGTCTGTCAGAGCTAAATATTGACAGTAAAATTCACATAATTTGCTGGCTGCCCCTGATGTGTATGAATTCACAAGAGAACAGAGACACTTAATATTTTATATGGTGAAACACTGTCAGCCGTTCATACGATGCTGTGCCTCCTGAATCGAGACATCCTAGCATTCCCATCATAACCTCGGTCTCTGGTTCAAAGCAGGGAGCCATACATGTTCTCCCGATCCAGCTGAGAGCTAAGAGACAGGCATATCAGGCGCACATATCCAATTTAGATAGCTTTCATCTCAAGCCTCTGAGCTAACTCACGGTGCAAGCGTCTGTCAAGTGTGTTCAAGGTTAACGTGAAAAAAAATGACTTAAAAATGCCAGAAATGAGGAAATCTGCAGCGGGAACTGGCAACGGGAGCCAATCGAAAAAATCTATATGCACTGCTGAGTGAACATTTGATCTGTATGACCAATACATGTTAAATGCTATTTACAAAACCCATAATTGATACAATTATCATCCCAGCACAGAAAATAGAAACCTGCGACTAACATTATCTTGCTCTGTGTAATTACCAGCTGCAAACTTCGGTGGGGTTCCTCCCCTTTAAATACAGAGGTGGTGTCTGCAAGTCATTTGGATGCCCTTTAGTTCTGGTATCAACCAAGTCATACGCTAAACCAAAAACACTGCATGAAGGACAAAAATACATATTGAAACAAGCATAAATCTGTGTGTGTGTGTGTGTGTGTGTGTGGTTCTTTGAACTTCACACTGCAGGATGATTCACACAGCATTACAGCAAGTCCTACACTGCATTGAGCTGTACCACTGTCTAAAATGTTCATGATTCCGTTGCTGCACAAGACGGAGATAAATTATAAGACATATGGTCTCCTGTAGAGGAGACCAACAATGCTACTTGCGTTTGTTCATAGTCACCTGCTGCCATCTAGTGTCTCGAAGTGAAGCTAATATAGCTTAATGAGCGACCATGATCACTGTTGTCGCCTGGATATACTCTGTAACTACATGATAATTCAGCTGTCATCACAGATTATGGTCAGGCATAGGATGCGGTTATAGCTGCATTGCAGTGCATGGTAATTGGTGACCTAGTCAGGAGGAGAAGTTTGTTGTGCTCAGGAAAACTTTTGATATAAAGTTGAATGGTATTATGCTCACACACACACACACATATACACACCTCGCAGCTGAACTCCATGTCTGACTCCATCGTGCAGATCCTGACGTTGAAGTTCCTGGCTTGCTTTCTCATCAATGAGTTAAATCCCATTTTGGCTGCTAAGGCACTTGCCATGGCGACCAGCTTATAGATAACTACTCACTTACTGAAAGTCGTTAATTCCTACAGTCGTAGCGCACTGTCAGGGCATTGTGTTGATCATACTCTGGAGTGTAGTCACTTGTTGGCATTCATTTGCTTAGTTATCAGAAGATAAGCACAGCTGTGCATGTGACTGTCCAGCTTCACGATAGCTCGGTCAGGATGAATGCCTTAAAGCAAGGTCCATTAAAGTTTATATGAAGCTCCCAGTGACATCTTCTTAGTTTATAACAGTCTCATACACATTATTTAAGGTGTTGTAAGTTCACGTTAGCTTCAAAACAAAAAGTTTACATTTAACACAGGCTGATAAACACAGTGTAGCTGCTGTCCCAAGCTCGTTGCTAACGTTAGCTAGGTTGGACAGAAACTAAGTTAGCTAACTAACATTAACGTTAAATGTCCAATATAAGCACTTATCTTGCGGTAAAGTTGTACATCTCTATACCGTAAATTTCGTTAACGTTTTCATCTACGCGTCCGAGAAATTATCAGTCCAGTAAATCCCCTCAGGACAGTTCAAAACACTTCAGTTGCTGCATGTAAACTGTGCTGGTAACGCAGCGTTAGCAACCTGCTGCTAACTATTTGTTCGCGAGCTCATCCAAATAACGATGCTGCGTTCAGGGGCCGTCTAGAATGTTGTAATAACATGGTAGCGCACATTAACGACATCATCATAACAACTCAAATGAGCTCCTGTTTTGTATGAGATCAAAATGCTGAGAGGCTTTATGGTATTATTGTAACATAAAACTGTCATAGAATTAACTTTAAAATGATTTTATTGGTTGTTAAATCACAGCATGACCTTGCCCCATCTTATCTGTCTGACATGGTCAAAATAAATGTGCCTCTGACTAAGATTAATTTTTTATCTTAGCTTGCAGTTTAACCTGTATTTTACTTTATCATTATTATCATTATTATTATTATTATTATTATTATTAGCAGTAGTAGTAGTAGTAATTTTTATCATCTTTTTTCTCTGTCACAAATGTTTGTGTTGCATGTTATGCATGAATTGTGCTTTATAAATAAATAAAGTTCAAGTCCAACATTATATTATGTTATGTTATGTTATGTTATGTTATGTTATGTTATGTTATTATACTAATATAAAAAAGTACAAAAAGTTAAGTCAGAACAAATCATTTCTAGGTAAAAAAATATATATATATTTTCGGTCTGAAATTATTAGTCAGTGAATTGCTACATAAATCAACAGAAACCAGAAATAAGAATACTTTATTGATCCCTGCAGGGATATTATGATTCGTAGCAGTCGCTACAATGTGAAGAATAGAGGATTATAAGAGTATGAAATAAAAGTATGTAAACACAAAGCAATAAAATAAAAAAAATTAATGAAGTATGCATTGAATAGAAATAAAATGTGCATTATGTTTACCACTAGTACTTAAGATATAGAAAATTAAATATTTAAAATAAAATTCAATCGTCACTGTGCTGAGTCTGTAAATGTGAAAATTTAACAATACATACATCAGTAGAATAAAACAACAATAGAATTAGAGTAAACATAAGTTACAGTATATGTACAGTGCATCTATTGTAAACTGCATCTGTTTTGATAATCGATTTATTGTTTAGGTCATTTTTCAAGCAAAAAAATGCCAACCATTCCCTTCTTCTAGCTTGTTAGTTGTAAGAATTTATTACTTCTGTTTGTCTTTTGTGATAACAATCTGAAAAGTGTTGGTCAGACAAAACAAGGAAACTGATGATGTCAACTTGGGCCTTTTGGAAACTAACTAACAAATAACTGTAATGACAATAACAATCATTAGCAAAACTAATTCTTTTTTTATTTGCAACACATTATGTAACAAGTTTTCTGTTCTTTGTTAAACCACTAATCACTTCAGTCTCTTGTGTAGAGGACATACAGTAGCGTAT
>JAPZEB010000022.1:13227681-13239239 GCA_029783705.1 Chaetodon striatus | reverse complement strand
GTTTTTATCACATTTTTTATGACATGCTATACTATGACGTTTTTTCATGATTTATGACGACAAGCTATACTATGACGTTTTTTCACGATTGTTAATGATTCAACAATTTTTTTTCGTGATTTTTTTCGTGGTTTTTGAATATATACTGTGCTACCTATTTTTCATGTATTTTGACTACATATTATGCTATACTGTTATGGTTTCAACCTGCTATATTAAGACATTTTTTCACATATTATACAATCATATTTTTTAGAAACTATAGTATGATATTCATTCTACCAAGACACACACCTTTGGCATTCACTCATCGAAACCAGTTGAGTAGGTGAAATCATCAATAGTAAACTACAGTATGAGCAGTTTGCAAATTAAGATGAAGATTTTCTTACCTCTTGCTGTCATTTGGAGGTGTCAACCCGAGCCTGATGGTGTTTAAACCCCATTAAAGGTATAAAGACTAACAACGTTGTTCTCATCCAAGGTAGTAGAGGAGCTTCTGTCAAAAAGTGGAGCCATTGGGCTGGAAGCTGCCAAGGCGATAGCAGATGCTGCCATGTTGGAAGTGGCGAGCACAAATGTGCCCCACATGGTAATGAAACTCACCAGAACTAAACTGTTAAAATAAATTCTCACAGTCTGATATCTGCAGCAAAGTAACACTTTCATTTGTTTCTTTATCATTTCAGGCCCCAGATGATTTCTATGAAGGAATTACGTTTGAGCATTTTGAACAGGTTTGTATGTTTACCATGTTATGGTCCACCTGATCAAAAGTATGACACTTTCTTTTCGCCTTGCTTATGGCAACATGTTATCTACCCACAGATTTTAAAAGGGCTTGAAATGGAGACCAGGATGCACATCCGCTTCTTGGATGTAGACACCACAACAATGCATTGTGGGAAATCAACCTCTTGAAGTTGTTTTTGTAAAGAAATGTTTATGTTGCTGCTGTTTTTAGCAGAGCCTCTCCGGTCCTTAAATGGAGTGAAGCCAAACACTTGATGTGCACTAATATATTTTTGGATGGAGTGAAAAAATTATAAAGCTAACAATACTTCAAGTACATTTGTATACAAATTAAAAAGACTGACAAGATGGTGGAAGTATCCGAGCCAAAAGACGCTTACTTTCATAGTTCACCTTAAAGCCGAAAGACGTCAGTTTCACAATGGTGTTTCAGTCCATTTTAAAACATTGTGATCCTACAAGAAGCAAGTGTCACATATTTCAAAGAGATTATTTCTCTCATCATTTATCACACTCCTATTAATTTTATCAGGTTTCACACTAACCCTCTACCTCTCTTGCTATTCTACAAATCTTCGTGTAACCAGCATGTAATGTGAATGATTCTTTGTACTTAAAAAGGTTCACGTGTTAGATGAAGTCAGTCATGCTCAGATGCTGCTCTGGCATTCATGGGTCATCTGTTATGGCCATCATCCAAAGAGTGAGACTGGAGGCACATAGCATTCCTCTGCAGCTCCAGAATAGTCACAGGTTTAATTTTCTGTTCCTCTGGGACCCTGTATAACCATCCACTGCTGTTCTGCCTTGAAAGTCCTCTATTTTTGGATGCTAGTGAGTAAACCTGACACTTTTCATGAGATGAATTATTACAGACTTTGTACTGAATTATATAAATGAACAAAATAAATTTAAGATATTATAATAAAACAAAAGTACGTGTTCAGTTGTTTTGTTGAGACTACTAACAAACACACTAAGAAGAATCTTACTCAGTAAATGAGGTAAAAATGTGACTTTTTATTGCTGTGATGATGCACAGCGACACAATCAAATCCAGGAAACCAATCGTCAATTAAAGAATAAATTTTACACGCCTGTGATCTTGTGCAACGTCTAACTAACTTCTACACTGTAAATTACAAATACCAGCAGTTACAGATAATATAAACTGACATGTTACATTTCCAAGAAGCTTGGCTTGACGAGCATAATTAAAGGAAAGTAATTAAATAAAAGAATACAGTTTGGAAAATCAAACTGATCAATGGTAAAAGTCTTTATCGTCCTTTCAGTCACTCACTGAGTCCAGTTACAGTTTGGAAAACTGCATGTCAGTGGGATGGATGGGAGCCAGACAGCCTGTCATAAGGCACTGCCAGACCAATGTTGTAGTTGTAGCCTGTTGACTCAGTGTAGTCGGACCTGCAGATGGGGAGGATGTGATCCTGTGACAAGGCATCCTCAGAGAAGTCGTAATGGCAGATGACTCCCCTGTGTCTGAAGGAGAAAAGCATATATATGAGCAACAATATTTACAACAGAGATATTACTTGTTTCACTTTTTAAAGAAAGTTCAAACTAGAGCAGACATAATTGAGTTTGTTGTGTGTGCACTTTTCGATTGTTTCACACTGGTTTGCCGGCATAAGTAAAACGATCCGACTGAGAGGAGCAGCAGGCTCTCTGGGAGATGTGGTCCCAATTTAATTTTGAGAAAGTGGGAAATTAATGACACAAGTGGCATGAGACAGGCTTCCAGCCATTTTAACAACTATCCCATTTGATATAACAAGGTACTGTAATTACTTTGACAATGGCAATTATATATCGCCATTTTAATAGTTATAGTAATAAATTAACATTTTGGGAAATGCACTCATTCGTTTTCTTGCCAAGAGTCATACCATGCTGTGACATTTTGTATACAGACTTTATGGCATTCTATAGTGATTTTTTTTATGACATGCTATACTATGACCTTTTTTTATGAACATTTTGCGCACTATACAATTACTTTATTTTTATGACATACTATACTATGACATTTTGTAAGAGAATTTTATGCTATGCTATAAAATGATATTTTTTGTGGCATACTATACTATGACAATTTTTATGGCAGTATAACATTTTTTATGGTATGCTATATTATGACATCTTTAATTAAATGTTTGAGGCACACTATACTATTACTTTTTTTTATTAAAAAAAAATGGCATACTATACTTTGATATTTTGATGGAATACTATACTGTTTTTTTATGACATACTATACTATGACAATGTCTATAAAAAAATGTATGGCATAATATGCTAAGACATTTTTTATGACATCTTTATGGTATATTACACTATGATACTTTTTTCTGATATACTATATTGTAATATATTTAATGCAAATTTTTGGCATACAATACTACACTACAATATTTTCTATGAATTTTATGATACACTATGTTTGATATTTTTATGACATATAGTATGACATTTTTGGGGGGAATTTTTATGGCATACTATACTATTACATTTTTTATTTAAAAAAAATGGCATACTATACTACATTTTGATGGAAAACTATACTATGTTTTTTTTCTTACTATATTATGACATTTTTGATTTACAGCAAACTATACAATGACATTTCTTTTGAACATTTTTTGGCATACTATACTATGACATTTTTTATGAAGATACTACACCATTACATTTTTTATGGCATACTATACTATGACAGTGTCTATAAAATTTGATGGCATACTATGCTATTTTTCATTAATTTCCATGGCAAACTATCCTATGACATTATATCATGAAATTTTCACAACATACTATATAATGAGTTTTTTTTAAGCTACAATACTATGACATTCTATGTAATGCATTTTGTATAAAACCTAAGGTACAGAGAAGCAGTAAATGAGCACACTGAGTATTTGTGACTCAGAGTCTCTTGTGGGAAATGGGAGGTGGATGTTGAGAAGAAATCCAGGTTAAAAAAAGAGGAAGCAGAAGAGTGTGGAAGGGAGATCAGTGACCTGCGGTGAGCTGTAAGGTCATCATCTGTGATGCAGGCCCCCCTTGGCGACTTGTCATCGGGGATGTTGGCTGTTACAAGGGTGCTGGTGTTGAAGTGTACATGCCTCACAGGATGTCTGCAGCCGAGACAGAAAACAACACCTTTAGTATAAAATAAATAAATATTTGTTTATACTTGTGCATGTGAGTCTTTCTGTACGAATGGTTCTTGAGCAAATGTAAAGATGCCCAGAAAAGATGTTCCAATTTTATTCCTTGCACGTGACCTTATGTGTGTCATTTTCAGGTTCATACTGTCATTAAACGCTTCTACTAGAGCATGTTTACATTCTTTAAAACACTTCATTTTCCTCATACTGTGTGCTGGACCATCTGTATTCATCCTCTGCCTGACACTATCTCTAAGCCCTCTTCAAGAAATTAAAGCCCAGTCTGCTCTAATTGGTCGGCGTCTCTCGGTCTACTGCATCTTTGCATCTCTGCACCATCATTGTGGCCAGAGGATGACTGCAATGGAGAATAGTGGCACTTTCTCTCATTAAAAATCATCAATAGAAGCTTCTAAACACAACCTGACATGAGCCGAAATCTGAGAGAAATAACAACATCAGCAACCAAGATTATATGTTTCACTGACGTTAAATATGCAGCTACAAGAAGCAGTGTAATTACAGCCGGGGAATGACGGCGTATAGCAGCACTTTCTCCTGTTAAAAATCACTGATAAAAGCTTCTAAACACAAAAGGACATGTTCCAGCACGAATATGATCCGAAATCAGAGAGAAATGTATAACACTGGCAGCCATGATTACATTTTCCCTGACGTTAGCATGTAGCAGCGTAGGCTATGTGATGTAAACACCTGCATTAGCGTGCCTGGAGCAGATGACCTGAAATACGTCATTAGCTCTAATAACAGTCACATCTTCCCTTAATTTGGATCATGTGGATGTGGATCTAAATAGGTTTCAAAATAAAAGCCTACATGCAACTTACATTTCTTATGCAAACTATAAAGAATTTGTCAAACTGCAATGAAACAAACACTTCACCTATATCAGTTAATGGGTTTAAATGCTAAAATAACGGATCTTAAAGGCATGAAATACAACTGCACTGTGACAGAAACAAACAGAGAAGCTCAGTTACAAAAACAGATGTGACGTCTTTGAAGACAGCACATGTGTCTCTTCGTGTTAGTGTCTCCTCTCAGTGGCTCAGAGGAAAGACAGTCCCACCTGTTGTGCATCTCCCACAGCTTTGCTCCCATCCTCATCTCCCACACGCACACCAATCCTTCGCCTCCGCCGCTCACAATCTTCCAGTCATCCGCCTGCACCGAGGTGACGCCCAGGTGGTGGGCGTACAGGGACGCTACGGAGGAGCCGGCTCGTAGGTCAAACACCCTCACCCTGAGACAGAGCAGAGATGAACAAAGGATTAGTCATCTGTTGAGAAATGTGTTGGTTTTTGTGCAATGTCAGCGTAATTAGGTCAGCTGAGAAACATGATGCATGTTAACGGGTCAGTACTACAACAACATGAGCCTATCACATGGTACGTTTTATATTGCCAAATACTTTTTGAGGAATTTCTCTGGAGTGGTTTAAAGGGAGTCAAATAAAAGAATAAGAAGCGGAGTGAGCACAATAGAATCAGTCATTTCCAGTGAAGCGTGGTAATTTTGGATTTCACTTCCTGCTTACAGAGACGCTTATCTCCAAGACCGCACAAGAGACAGAGAGTACAGTTTGTCAAAGAGTGCATTCATTTACAGACAAAAGGACACTATTCTCACTCCTGAAGAAACTTTCAACATTCAGCCAAGAGACCAAAGACAAATATCAAGTCAAGCAGATGTGCTAATGAAAGCTTTAGTTCCAACATTATTTACCCTGAACTTAATCCAAATATGACATTATTGAAAGATTACTGAGGAGACATAAAGTCAGTGTGACATAAAGACAGAAACCAGCAAAACAAGAACTGATGTAACATAACTGTAGATAAAGCTTGAGACATCCACTATGGTACAAGTGGAGCATTGCAACAGCAGGTCAGAGGAAAAGGCAAAAAAAAAGAAGCTGTGTAACGGCATTTAGATTAGAGCTGATCAAGTAGGAGGTGTTAAACATGAAGCAGAACATCTAAACACAGCAGAGCAGTGAATAAAAATGAATCAAGAAAAAACAAAAACACAAATAAAAGGTATGCAGATGCAAAACTTACGTTTACACACTGGCTACCTATCGATTACAGGATTGATTTGAAGGTTCTTATATTTGCTCTTAAAGCCACACATGGGCTGCCACTCCACTACACTGCTGAACTTCTCTGCCCCTACCCTAGCCCCTGACCTCTTAGATCCTAAGAGCAGTGTCCTTTAACTGCCTTGTGATCGAGGCTGATGGGTAAAGGAGATCGTGCCTTAGTGGTAAATCAAACACATCCTCCCCCTCCATTGACACTTTTAAGACAAATCTTAAAGCATACGTTTTCAATGGCCTGTGCTTGTTTGTAGTGGCTTTAATATTGTAGTATTTTAAAATTGTCTTTATGTATGTAATTGTTCTTAGCAGTTTTATTCTGTTTTATATTTGCGTACATTTTATATTGCTATATACTTCTGCGTCAATCTTTTAATTTGTACAGCGCTTTGGTCAACTGTGCTTGTTTTTAATTGTACAATATAAATAAACTTGATTTGATTTGATTTACATTTGCACTCTTTACTTCTTTGCGCAGCAGTTTCCCTCAGGATCAATAATATTGTATCTTATCCAATCATATCTGATATGCTAGTTTCAATGATGTCTGATATCACACACGTACATGAGAGCAGCAGACACTGTACATACAGAACAGTCGCGATGGTTTAATACTTGGCTGTTTACGATACTGTGCATCATAAACATGATCTTCTTTAGGTAACATAGTTATTAGTATTAGTAATATTAGTATTGTTTCTTTGTTATTCAAAAAGAAATCAAACATAAGGGAAAACTGATCCAAAGATCTGATGCTGACAGTTGGTCAGTCATAGACGTACCACCTCTAGTCCTGGTGATGCACTTTACCTTAAAGTGGCAAATGAAAAGATGCAGAAAATTATAATAATAATAATTTAAAAAAAATTAATTTCTTTCGTTAGTTCTTAATATAACATGTCTGTAACATCACAACCACAACTTCTCTTTTCTTATGACATTTTACAATGACATTTTAATCGCATACTATACTCTGACAGTCATTTTATGATTTTCATGTCAGACTGTACTGTAACTTTATTTCATGACATACTATACTATGATGTTTCAATGAAATTTTTATGGCATACTATACTACATTTGATGATATATATGTTTTTTTTACACACTACACAGTGACCTTTTTTCACACCTTCTGTGACATTTCTATGGCATACTATACCTTTAATTTTTTCAGTGACATACTACACTGTAACATTTTTAATTAAAAATTTGTGGCATACTTTACTGACACTTTGACACTATGACACTTTTATGATAGTCTGACATATTTCAATATCTAAAGACAGTTTATTTGTGTTGATAACTCATGAGCTCTTTTTCTTGTTTGCACTAAATACAAATAACAAAATGGATAAAATTAATAATAATTTTTTTGCTGGCTGTGTAGAGAAGGGGTGCGGGGGGTCACCAGGGGAAGCTCGCCTGCGGCGTCAAATGTGCTCGTTCTGGCACTGAGTCAACTCACAGTAGATAACAAACTGTTACACACACGATTCAAACCATTTTCAATACGTGCACATATGTCTCATGTCTCCACACAAAGGAAACACAAATACAGAACTGATTTGAGGATTTTGCTGATCACATTTAAAACACTGGTTGTTGTGGTCAGGAGCAGACAACCTTTCATTTTGAGCTTCCTCTTTGAAATCATTGTTTTAACTGACTTTAAACGTTTTTGACTCTGATTTATTTGTTTAATGAAATAATGATTTTATTTTAATGTAATTTTGTCTACTTTTTATTGCTTTTGTATTAAATGTGCTTTTTATTTTTATCCATGTATTTATTTTAATAAATAATTTTATTTGGACATTTGTTTTCAGTCCCTTTCCACAGTTTATTTCATAAATTCTGCTTTAAAATACTTCATATATGTGCTTTTATGACATTATGATTACTATGATGATGATTATTATTAGAACTAATACAATTTGTATTAATATTTATTATCTGAAAAAGGCAATAACAGCAGGGATTTTGCTTGCTGGGTTTTAGAGGCAGCACGAGCCCAGGGGACCTTCAGCTCCATCTGTTGTCATTGTGGCTTTATTGCAGCTGAAAGCATCCAGGACATGACTCCATCCAGGCTCAACCTTCTTCCAAGACTTCATTTCCATAATCAAATTCACTTTGGGGACTCAAACAGATTTCATTTCCGCTCCCACAAATGTTTTCAAGAATCAGAGTTAAATGGCTAAATGGGCACTGTGGTCCTGTTGTCCGCAGTTAGTTTTGCTTGTTTAGTAGCATTACGTGATGGAGGCACACGTTTAAACAATGAGGACTGAGCATTACTGGCAGACAGCGGGGAACCATAAATCTAATGTTGGAGGCGGCTCTGTCTTCAGTGAGCTGTCAGTGGCCAGACTCCTCTTCATTAATCAGGAGGAGCTCTGCCTAATAAGAGAAGTGTGGGAGAGGCTCCGGTAACTCCAGTTAGTTCCCTTCAGCTGGACCAGACATTAATCATTGCACACTGAGGATTATGTTTGACGTAAATCTGTGATTTGATGATCCCAAGTGCTCTTGTGTAGTATTCCATACGAAAGGATAACTTTGAGACTCTAACACATTTTGGCTGTTGCAGTGCACACTGACAGTGTTGCCAAATTTTGTTCAAGGTTTTCTGCTCTGCAGACTTTGTAGTTACAACCTGTGGGTGAGGAACACCTGGATCCTTCTCTATTCCAAGATCAAGACAAGACTGAGGCCAGATTAAACCAAACTCCACAACAGGGGAAAAGCAGTGAGTGACCCGAAAATATGTCACGTTTGTAAAATCACACTTAATTTTAAGTAGAGTGAATTTCCAGCCAACAGCTTTTATTTTTAAGTGCTGTTTCCTGCTGTAGAGTGAGTGAATAACAGACAGCTACTTAACAGACACAGCAAACTAGCCGACACCATGGGCAAACAAAAAGGATTACATATGAGGCTATACAGGTGTGTTTTATGGATAAAAAATAAAATATTTAAAAGGAAACAGAACTAAGAGACTACAGCCAGGCTAGCAGCTCTGTTAGCCTTTAAGTGGGCACATCGGTGTTCGAGCTAAAGACTAACATCAGCATGCTAACATGCTCACAAGTGATTATGTTATCATGTTGATGTGTAACAAGAATTATGTTTACCGTGTTCACCATCTTAGTTTAGATTGTTAGCATGCTAGTGTATGACAAATTATCAAAGTACAGCTGAGGCTTTCAGCAATGCCATTAGTTAATATTTAGTGATAAAGCAAAGAAGAAAAGAAAACTGTACCAAAGGGAGGATAATTCATTCTGGGGGAAACATGAATCTCTGTACAAACTTTCAAGGCGATAGTTGTGGAGACATTTCACTCAAAATCCCAAAAATGAGGCTTGTAGTGATGCTAAAGGAAAATACAGAGAAACCTGTAATCTTGGTTGCCAACGTTGTCAATTTCTCCTTGATTTCGGATCATGTGTTTACTTGAACATGTCCAGCTGTGAAGATTTTGGTTTACAGTCTTTAATTTGTGATTTTTCATGGTAGACAGTGCCGCCATACCAGGCTCGCCTAGGGGGGAGGTCAAAAGGTACAGATGACCCAGCCCAAGGCTAAGGAGAGGGCCCATGAAAAGGTCTATAGTTGACCTTTGAATTGGATCAAGTACAACAATTTACTTACTGACCCAAAGTGTTTACATGGGTGTGAATGAGAGGCCCACTTTGGAAAACCTTGTTCCCCTACCCATATGTCCTAATGGCTAGCCTGCCATACTCAGTAGTCATTCCCTGCAAGCACACCACAACATGTAGCTACATGCTAACCTCAGTGAAACCTGTAATCTCGGTTTTCAACGTTGTTAATTTCACCCTAGTTTTGGATTATATTCCTGCTGGAGCATCTCTGGGTGTAAAAAAATTTGGTTTAGAAGCTTCTATTGGCAACTTTCAAGGCAGAAAGTGCTGCTACACTCAGTTACAGTCATTCTCCAACTGCAGTGACAGTGCAGGCACTGAGAGCGCTGACATGGAAGACCCAGAAACGCTGACCAGTCAGGTGAAGGCCTTAAAGGGACCAAAGGTCTCAGACAGAGGGTGAATACAGATGTTCTAGCACAAAGTGTTTTTAACATTAAAGTGTGAAAACATGTTCTAGTAAAAGCCTTAAATACAAGTATGAACTTCAAAGTCTCTTTAAGTTTATAAATTGGCAAGAACAAGTTGAGTCAAATCCAAGACTTCAAGTGCTCTCATATCTGGACTCAAGAAGTGCAGACCTGCATAATGATAAGTGACCAATAGCCACAGGTACGCCACTCACTATGTCTTCCCTCTCTCTTTCTCTATCCAATTTTGCTCTTAACCCACATCTTTCCCGTCTGCACAGATGTGGCCTTTTTCCAAACAGCCCTTATCAAGACCGCTCATTTGCTCCCTGGATCTCCCAAAAAAACAGGGGGACAAAACTCATTTGGACAAAAAGAAGGGATGCATTAGGCTTTGGCCTTAAGCCACTCTGTCAGAGGGCCAAGATCGCCGACTGTCCCTCAGTCCCCCCCCATTTGTCTTTCGACTGTGCGCTGCATTAGCCGGGGCCAAAGTGGAGGAGCCAAGCTGGTGTGTGGCTCTCTCTCAACAAAACTACACATCTATCAGAAAGCAAAGACCAAAAGTAAAGCAGAGAGGAGTTGGATAAAGACTCTGACAATGCTCTGGCGAGAAAACAACCATTTCAATTCCTCGGTCAAAACAATGCTGAACATTTCCTTTTGGCACTTGACAAAACATCTTTAACTGAGTATTTTGTACAGTTGCTAGGAGTCATAACTAAGAAGATGGGAAAAAAAACAGAACCCAAACAATACGATGTGGTCTGTCTTTCGCTTTAAGCCAACTACTTAACAGCCAGATGGATTTGGTGCTGAATAGAAACAGCAGGGGCAGCTTTGGACGAAGACGCGCCAGGGATTTTTCTTTTCCTGCCAGCTCATGCACCGCAGCACCCGCTAACAAGTGCAGAATAGATGAGAATGGCTCTTTTATGTGTCTTTCCTCATCTGGAGAGCCAGGTTAGCGATGTGGCAAGTGTGTGTACATGCATGGATGTGTGTGTTGTCGCTGGATGCGATCAAGACAGCCAGATTTTTTCCTTGTATAGTATCCCAGGTAATGGAGGATGGAGAAAGACAGATATCTCGATTCAACACAAAGAACAAAACGTCTCACATCTACGTATGTCAACGCCTCTGTCTTCTTCTTCACTACGCTTTGTTTTTCAAGGCAACAGAGAGGCTGAGAAGTGTGACTAATGCACAAGTTGAATACAGCTTTGTCTTCTCACACACTTTCTTAACACCTGTTCTCCACTGCAAGTGCGCTAGCCTCAGCTTCTTTCATCAGGTGCCACTGTTGGAAAACTATTGAACAGACGTCCCTTTCAGCTTAAGTTCTTGGCTCAGTTTCAACTGTTTGTGAGGTTTGAATAAATCCAGAGTGTCAGTCTGTCTGAAAGTGTTTGTTGTC
>JAPZEB010000022.1:13193017-13207153 GCA_029783705.1 Chaetodon striatus | reverse complement strand
TGAGCGAGCACCTGCATCAGCCACAACAATAGCCCCCTTTACACACAGATTGCTCTATAGGGCTACAATAAAGTCCCCCCTTTAAACTGCCTTTGTATTTTTTACGCAGAACCAAACAATGCCAGCGTCATGCCGCTCCAGTGTGTTATTTTAGACAGAACCAAAAGAGGCATGATGGGCGTGACATGTAACACAACAGCGTCGATCTCTGGTATGACATAGAGCACCCCAGTGATGACAGTGTCGGCAGTCGGAATCGGGCCAGCTGATTTTGCCCAATTCTTGGGCGTTATTCATGCTGAGTCTCAGCAGAGTCGGGCAACCAGGCACAGCCCGGCTAATTTCATCTGGCATGCCGAGTTTGGGCTCATGCTGGGCCAGGTCATTTTTGATGACGGGTGATGGGAGCGTCGGCAGCTGGAACTGGTCCAGCTGATTTGGCCTGAATCTTGGGCGTCAATCATGCCATGTCTCAGCCGAGTCGCGCAACCTAACCATGTGACTCTGCCAGGGTTCACACCCACACAGAGTTTAAAGCATATTAAAGCGCATATTTTTGTGGATCATTTTCATCACATCCTTTGGATTCTCTGTCAAATTACATTACTATTGGCAATAAATCACAGCAAATACATGTAAAAAGTTACGTACAGCACCTTTAAAGATCACAGCAGTTACTAATGGACATTATCATTCATTCTGAGTCGTGTTTGTGTCCACCTCATTAATATAAGTCCAATATTCACTCTTCTTTTAGCTCTCCTGAGGGAAATATCTGTCTATGTACCTGATAAATTCTCCACTGTGTTCACCAGCAAGTCTCTAACTGTGTGCTGTTTGGTGCTGAGAAAGTGGAGTATAATACAGTAACAGCTGCCTGCTGCAGCTGAAAACGAGGCTGTGAGAGCTGTGAGAGGCGGACACACAATGAGCTGAAACTCACTATGAAGCTGCATAAAGCAGAGCTGCAGACAGCTGTCTGTAGGTTCATCACTACAAACAATCCCTTTCATATTGTCATTTGAGACTGTACATTAGAAAAATATAATTGCTGCTTAAAGAGTTTAGATAGTATTAATGTTTTGGTCTGAACTTCACAGTGCTTCAGAGTCTGGTGTATTTTGATACAGGACTCATCTTAGACATTCAGATCCCTCTCTAGTCTTTCTATCAGGTCATGTAAACACACTAACTCCCCCTGCAGGATATTGCACAGTATAAGCAATATCAACATGGGGGCAGGCAGGAGTGAAATTAAGACTTCCACTCAGTTTCCAGTCATTAGGATTGCTGCCTCTGCAACTGAGCTGCTCCAAAACTCACCACTAGATGGAGGTTGGTGCTTATAAGGGACCTGCAGTGTTACTGTGTTTGAAGACCAGAGAGAGCACTGAAATATTGTCTTATAAAAATGCTGTTTAAGTTAAAAAGGTTGGCTGCACACACTAAACTTTTTGAAGTTATACACTCCGATTATCTCCTCTCTCTTTTTGTAATCCCAAAATGCTATACAAGTGGTAAGAAAACAAACTGTAGTTGCCTCCTCTCAAGTGTTTGGTCTTCTTGGGTTGTGTAGAACTGATTTGAGGTAGAGACTTTATTTATAATGTAGGTTTTGTTATCATTACCCTCTGGAAAACAACAAAAATATGAGTGTAAGTATGAGTGTTGACTATTAGTTAGAGGTAGAAACATGGTGCTGCACCATGGCTATCTCCGCCCATCTGGATGAGGTCCCGCTCCCTATATAAGTGGCTTATTCAAAGGTATAAAAAACACAACAATACTTATTTTCAGTTGATTACACACTAAAGAAAACACATTATGTTATACTCCATTTTGTATCCCCCTAAATCCCACACACTGGACATTTAAAGGGCCATATCAGCATTTTTGCAAGTACTTTCTCTGCTGTTTCAGGCAGCTGTTACTCTCCATTCCTCTTATGTCTGTACATAAAAAAATAATTGTTTCACTGCCTTGCAGGAATAATTAAACTATGACAAATTTTCAAGCGTCACCGTATTAATTATAACAAAGAAATTAATGCAAATTGGTGGATGAATGAAAAAATACAAAAAAGAAAAATACAAATATCTACAACACAACATCAGTATCTGCATCTGTGGTTAATGTGATTTATGCTAAATGGATAAAGCTTGCAAAACTTGTTCTTTAAAGCAATGCCAGTTAGATCCTTTCCTAAAAATAACCAAGTGGTTTTTGTGCTAAATCACATCTGCACATTAACCACAGTGTTATTGAAACATTAAGAAATTTAAAGTTCCAATGTTCCTGGTACATAATGATATATAATTGTTTCATATCCATACATAGCCACTGGATTGAGCTGATTGTCATTGGCTACGTTTGCATGCATGTTAATATTTTACTATTATTCTGAATATGACAGTAGTCTGAATTACATGTGGGTTATTTTAACAGCAAATTTATTCATTCATTCATTATCCGTAGCTGCTTATCCTAGTACAGGGTATTCACCCTATCACAGGGCTGACACACATAGAGTGAAATTATTCATGCTCACATTCACAAGAGCAAAATTGGAGTCACCAGATAATCTAACCTGCATATCTTTGGACTGTGGCACCCAAGCTCCACACAAGCTTCATATTCATATTCAAACCCACAACCCTCTTGCTGTAAGGCGATAATACTAACATCTGTATGACCACACCACCCCCACAACAGCATATTCTCTTTAAATATTTTGAATTAGTTCTTTTTCTGAATGTAGCATTTTCCAATTACGACATGTTGGACATGCCGATGTTATTGAGGTTTTAGGAGCATTCTTTGTATGCAGCGAATATGTGTCTCAATTGGGATTTTTTCCTCCAACTTTATTTTTAGTGGTCACAACCCTTCAATAAACAGTCGTTTGACTGGTGTCTACTGTAGAATGGATGTTGGGGGTTCACTACTTCCCAGAGGAACTCCCTCTGTAAGTTATCATCCGTAACTTCATGAGTTTCTGATAAGACATTTTCCCACAGTTCCTTACTAACTCATGTCATTTGAGGTTTACTGTAATTTGCTAAACACAGCCTCTTGCCTGTTTACTGTCGGCTCTTTGTGTTGTCATGGAGATGTTGTACACAAACCAACTTGCCAGGCTGATAGACGTGCATACTCAAAAGAAAAGCCCGCATTTCTAGTCTGAGGAAGAAACACACTCACTTTAAACATTTTGAAAGACTTGCATATCAAGAGGTTTTTCAATATGTGCTAATATCATAATGCCGACCTTTCTAAGAAGCTGGTTAAAGGAATGAAAGAGGGAGGCTGTGTTCACACGATCAAACCAGCCTGTAGCCGGTGGTAAACTTTGAAGAAATCCTTTTTTGATGCAAAGAAGCAAAATGGCACAAGCGCCTCCAGTCGTTCCATTTTTCCACATTTTGATGTGATGAATGGTATGTTAGGGCACGTTAGTCGGAGTATGCATGGCTGCATATAAACAGTGTTATTAATGGAACATTCATTTTCAGTAGGAATATTGTCTTTTTTGGACTAAGGGCAAAAACCGGAATATATTGTGCATGTAAGCATAGACACTGTTTGAGTTTGTTGGGGAAATCTTAATGCTACAGCATTCAATGATATTTTAGACCAGGATTATTGACCCTTTTTGACTTGTGACCCCTTGAAATTAATCAGCCTCTGCTCATTACCCCTCATTATGGTCTCAGTGTGGACATGAGTTGAGCAGCAGGTCAACCAAAGAGTGATTTGGAGGCCTGAAGAAGTGAGACGTGGAGTGTATTTCAAAAAAATAAAGCAAACATCAACGATGAGTCAGAAAACTAAACATAACAACAATGTGTCTATGTCTTATACTTCTCTTTAAACACCTTGTGACCCCTCAGATGTATCCTTCCCAGGTTGGGAACCACTGTTTTCCCAGTTTGGGGTGGAAGATCTTGAGTGACCTGCACTGAGTGTTGACCTCTACCCTGTCCAACACCTCTGGGATGAAGCTGAACGCCAACAGGACCTCTTGCCAACATCAGGGTCAACCTCACTGATGCTCTTATGGCTGAGTGGGAGCAAATTCCTGCAGCCAGGTCCAGGAGCCTGGTGGAAAGCCTGTAACCCTGTGCGTGGTTTTGGATTGAGGGTGTCATACTTGCTTGTTCACATATCGTATTAATGCTCCGAAACATACACTATGCATGTAGAAATACAGTAGAGGTCCACACATATGGATCTGGTGGGTGGTGGAAGCATTATTCATGATGCAGAAACATTGTACAGAATGAAGTGAGGAAACATACATTTTTAATTCAAATCCTGAATGGAAAAATAAAAGTTTAATGCTGTGCTGTGAATCCCAGAGAGGTTATATTCATCATCGCGATTCCACCTCCCTGCTGCAAAGAATCACAAGGATGATGTTCTCTCTGAGTGCTGTCACAGCGTATAGCTTTCCACCACATACCACAAACAAACAACTCTCTGAAAATGACAACTGTAACCAACACTTTAGACATCTGTGGGGAGGAAACAAATGATGGCACTTCTGAAGTCATCATTTTATCAAAATGAATAATGATGCCCCTCTGTTGTGCTGTATGCAGTCTTCTGCTCCTTTCTGTTGCTCTCTCCTGCGGGTATATGACAATCCATATAATAAAACCATGACGAGACAGTTTCCTCCAGTATGAAAGCTTTGCTCTGAGTTAAATTGGAAATTAGCTGCAACTCACGAACAGAGGGAAAATTCTTCGTATATATGTGCGCTGAAGCTTAAATTTTTTTTTAAAAGTGACCCTGATCAATAAACAATTACAATGAGCTCATTTGCAAAATCCTTCCAGCAAAGGCTCGACTCAGTCAAATAGCAAATGCAATTTTAATCTGAGATTTGTTTGGCTATTTTACATTAAAAGAGCAGGTTAAATATTTAGCATTTATAAATACTACATCAATGCTTTAAGAGGCAATAATCTTTTTTGGTGGAGATCTTTCATGCTTTATTGACAGACAGAGATAGATATGAAAGGGGAGAGAGAAGAGAGGATCTGCAGCATAGGACTGGAGTTGAACCAGAGCCACTGCAGTGAGGGTGGGAGTGTCATTAGTTTAGTAGGTATTTGGTTCTCAACCAAATATACAGGACAAACTGAAAGTTTGCCACAGATTAAAAGATTCAGTCCTGCTAAAAAACAGCTGGTTATGGTGGTGCAATCATGGCTGTAAATGCCCCCTATGTCTTGCTAAAAGGAACCAGTTTGGGTGGCACAGTCACAGCTGGAAATGCCCACTGTCCTGCTAAAAAACAACCGGTTACGGTGGCACAATCATGGCTGAAAATCCCCCTGATTTCTTGCTAAAAAACACCCATATTTGGCAGCACACTTACCAGGAGATGCCCCCACTGTCTCCCTAAAAACAGCCAGTTTTGGTAGCACAGTCACAGCTGGAAAGACTCCGACTGTCCCGCTAAAAAACAACTGGTTATGGTGGCCCAATCATGGCCGGAGATGCCCCCGCTGTCTCGCTGTAAAACGACTAGTCATGGTGGCACAATCAGGGCGAAAGATGCCTCTGATATCTTGCCAAAAAACACTTGGTTTTAGGGGCCCAATCTCAGCATGAAATGCCCCTAATAGCTCGCTAAAAACAACTATTTTTGGTAGCACAATCATGGCTGGAGTTGTCCCTGATGCCTCGTCACAAAACAACCAGTCATGGTGACACAATCAGGGCTGAGAGATGCCCCTGTCATCCTGCTAAAAAACATTCAGTTTTAGGGGCCCAATCTTAGCTTGAAGTATCCCCATATCTCACTAAAGAACACTCACTTTTGGTCGTACAATCATGGCCGGAGATGCCCCCTAACAACACACAGTTTTAGTGGCACAATCTCAGCTCAAAATATTCCTGATGTCTCGCTATAATACAACAGTTTTTCTTGTTTCTTGGTCTTGAACAGTGGTTTGCAGCTTGTGATAAAAAATAAATGAAAAAATGAAACATATCTATTGTTTTCAGAAATGTACAATGCCAACATTTTCTTCTGCCAACTGGACTGATCGGACTGAGGCCAGAAGCACTTAAACTCCCACACACAAACTCATACAAACCTTTCTGCTGATCTAACACAGAAAACACAAAATGAATCAACATATTTTGAATAGTCAAATTGTTTTTGGGGGAGTAAAAATAATCTAATAACATATGTCGGATCAATTATAAATTCACTGTATAGGCTACGATTTAAATGCTCTGTCCACTGATTTAAAATTTGCTGATATATACACTCAGGGTTGAACAACAACAGACACACCTGACACTAACAGAATGAAATCCAATACAGTAGCCATGCAGTCAACGGTTCATGCAATCTCAGAGGGAAGAGGCTGTAATGAGAAGCACGGAGAGCAGGTAATGAAGTGATGAGGATGAAGGTACTTCATATTCACGCCTCATTTACTGCCAGACAGCGACAGTGTCCACAGGAAGTCTCAAGGCAGACGCGTAAAAAAGATATCAGGAAACTGAAACGGATTCCTCTCCTGATGTGTTTGTCTTGGTACACCTGGGAAACTGAATGATTTAGTGGATAACCCTCTGGTTTCTGGTGGAGTCCAACTGATATCTCACCCCCTCTCAGTCTCTGAGCGCTCACACATCCTGTACACACCATACATCTTGTGTGTTTTCAGCACAGCCAGTCAGGTGGCTGTCTTTAACGTCTGTCGAGAAGCCTGTAAAGGTTTAATGACCCTCCACATCTTTTACTGTGTCAAGGCTTAACTCGTCTCCTTGCAGTCAGCAATGTGGAAAATACAACTAATTAGAGATCTCTCGGGAATAAAATGAAGGTTTGGAGGATGGAACATGTTCCCCAAAATAATTGGACTGAGACAGTTGATGGCTTGCAGATATACTGCTGCTCAGGGGCAGTAAAAACAGACCTGGTGTCCTCCTCCACTTCCTTCATGCTGGTTGGTCTCATATTTCAGGATTTGTCAGGAATCCATCTTATTCATTTATTACAGGAGAGCAGTGTAAAAACAGCCTCCTATATCATCGCAGTGTCGAGCTTTACTTTCATCTCCCCAGCAGCAATATGGTTAGCTATATAGTGTACTACAAACTGAGAGAGCAGGATGGAGGCAGTGAAATTGAGAAAAACTGTGTAAAAGTTTAATATTAGTGCCTTCATTTGATGCCTTTAGGCTGAAAATCATTGCCTTTGAACCGGAACACTGCTTAAAAATGCAGATACTCTGCTTTTGCAAAGGACGCCAGAGACTGTGTTCTTTCATCTTTCTTGTCCATTTTTTTTTACAGCCCATAATGTGTCACATTGGCTGAATCCAAATGTCCACCCCTCATGGACTTCAATCGTACGTACTGTGACATGTTCATTGTTAACATGTCAAGTCTGCGAGGGCAGAAACTGCAAACCACTGATAGACAGCCCTTAAGTCAGTTTACTCGTTGCCGGGAACGTTCGAGCAATAACTACTGTGATGTACACACTGATAGCTGCTGTCACATGCCTCGCGTGAGTCGATGAACAGTATCTGCTCATCTGTCCCAGCAAATAACAAGATATAAATCCCACTGCACGGTGGTCATAAAGGGATGGACACAGTCAGCAACAATACTCAGGTAGGCTGTGGTGTTTAAACCATGCTCAGTTGGTGCTAAGAAAATCTCCCCCACACCATTACACCAGCAGCAGCAGCCTGAACCGCTGATACAAGGCAGGATGGATCTATGCTTTAACAACCATGCCACATTCAAAGTCACTTAAATCACCTTTCTTTTTCATTTTGATGCTCAGTTTGAACTTCAGCAGGTTGTCTTGACCATGTCTACATGTCTAAATGCACTGAGCTGCTGCTACGTGATTGGCTGATTAGCCATTTGCATGAATGAGCAGTTGAACAGGTGTACCTACTAAAGTGGCTGATGAGGGTACGGCTGTTGAATTGGTTTGAGGCTCACTCCTTTCTGTTGCAGCCATTTTTTCTTTCACTCTACTCTTACCTGTGCACAGCGGCCCAGCTCAACACAGTTCAGATACTGGAATATCTTCAGGGCTAACTCGTACGGCAACTCAATGTCAAAGAAGGGAATGTCATTGACTTCATTCTGCAAAAGAAATAAGTACAACACACATTATATACTGAGCTTATTCTGAGCAACCACCCTCCTCCTCCTCATCATCCTCATACCAGATCCTGAATGAGTTGATCCAACAGCTCCTCGTCTTTCTTGACCTTCCTCTGAGGCTGCTGCTGCTCCTGCTGCAGGGATGCTCTGCAGACATCAGTCATGTTATGATACTGCCTCTTTCTCCTGGTTCTCTCCTCCTGAATCCTGTCCAGCAGGGGACTGGTCCTCCCATCCAGCAGACTGCATGCAATGGACACATACTGAGGCTGGTCCTCTCTCTCTGCTGCAGCTTTTCCTCCTCCAGTATCACACTCCCCATCCTCAGTGCAACCAGTATCTTCTGGTTTTGAAGGGCTGTGGGCCTCGTTGAGATTATTTAGGTCTTCAAAATACCTGTTTTTCAAGTCTTTGTGGCCTGACTGACCTGGAACATCACAGGAAGGCGAAGGAGCACAAACAAGCTCCTCTTTATTACTCTTTAACTCTTGTTTCCAACGCTCCCTGAACGCAGCAAGTTCGTCGTCGGCCATGTTTTTCAATCATCGTAAATAAATATAAAAGTTTACAGTGTTAGAAAGCGGTTTAGTACAAGTTTCTCAGCTGTAAAAACCGGGTGAGTGAATTCATATATCGGCATCGTCGCAAAAACAAACATGTCCGTTTCCATAAGCAGTCCGAGGAGCAACAAGGCGCTGCTGCACTAAAGTTCCGCCAGCTTTTAATTCCGCAGTTTTATTATAGACGCGCATTTCTCAAGGGTGATATTATGTTTATGTGGCCACAGCAGGCTATTGTTCTTAATATAAATGCAAGTATTTAATTTTACATGCCAATAGGGTGGAATATATCTGAGGATAATTTCTTTTTCGGATAAAAAAATAACAAAGGAGAACACAATGTCCCAGAACACCCCACAACAAAAGACTCCTCCGATCAAAACAGACAGGAGAGATTCAAGAGTTAACCATTGCATCTCTCTTTTGGGAAAAGATGATGTAAACCCCACACCATGTGACACTGTAATGAATAATACAGTAGAGAGAGAGGGAGAGAAAGGGAGAGAAAGGGGGGAATGCAAACACAGTTAAGGTTTGATGAGAGGAGAGAAGGAGGGTCATATATCCTCAAGATTTAAACACAGAGAAGAAAGACGGCTTGTTCTGTGAGAGAAAGATGTGCTGGCTGCCGATAGACCAGCCTCTGCTCCTGCCCGGTGACTCCACCTGCGGCGCCCGCCGACACTCGCCGTGCTCGGTGGCTCAGCTGCTCGCGTCCCGCCTGCGGAGGATCGGGGACCAGCTGGAGAAGAGCTGGACGGCCGGGGAGAAGGACGGCGGCTTCGGCTGCGGGGGCAGAGGGACGGCGGCGGCGGCGGCGGCGGTGGTGACCGGGCGAGGCCACCTCAAGAGCTTCCTGTGCACTGCAATACATTTGACCGTGCTCGTGCTGGTCGTCGCGAGGCGACACCTGTAGGGCGCGAGGCGGCAACACCAGCAACAGGTGCGTAAACAGAGCACGTCACCGGCGTTGTGTTTACTGTCAGTAAGCTGTGACCTCCAGCTGTTAAGAGGGAAAATAACTCATATTTTAACAAAAAAACTGTTTTATTTCTTTAAATTAAAACGTTAATAACGCAAAAGGACTTGTGTTAACATTAATTAGGCTGAAGTTAATTGAACACAAAGCTATTAAAGTAAATTGCCAATGTGTACAGGTAGCTACTTTCTCTTCGTCGGTTAAAAAACTTCTACTTCTTCCAGTTTCTTGCTCTTTCAGATATTTTTTTATATGTAAAAAGGTGTAAATATATAAAACAAAAACTGCTTTATATTGTTATGTTCTTCACTTACATTAACGGTGATAAAATGATGAGCTGAACCACGACATGCAGTTTACCTTTACTGTTCAAGTGTAAGTTCAATCACACAGGTATCAATCCGCGGGTGTATCACTTAACTTATTTAACGGGTGTGCTGTGTCACACTGTGTCAATTAACAAAAAGTAGTGCCTTTTGAAAGTATGTAAATAAGTATTATTTTCTAAAATACATAACATATATTCTCTTAATATTTTAGAGATGTTTCTATACCACAACACTGCAAAACTTTATAATTATCAGGGGGAAAATATCAGACAAATTGTGTTGTAAAACACATGATGTGAACCACAAGAAGGCTTTAAATTATTTATAAATTAAGTTATATAACCACCTGTTTTTTGTTTTGTTTTTTTTACATAAAATGCGTGCTTTTAATTGATCAAATTTTGCAGTTATCAACCATATTGAATAGATTTACTCTCACACAAAACACAGGACTATTTAGCACATTTTACATTATGTTAAATTTACAACAAATAAAAAAAAAAAACAATTATACACATAAAACTAATTTTTTAGTGGATAAAATTCGCATTTAAATAATGCTTAGTGCAAATAATACTGTTTAAAATTAAATCAAATTGAACAAACTTGTTTCTTTTATCTGTCAATCATTTGACGTGTCTTTTGTGTGCTCTATATCTTCAAATATCCTTAATTTACATCAACTTTTGGACACTTAATGTTGCCAGGTTTGTTGGGAAAAGGTTAAATCTTCCTGGTTTAAATGATAAAAAACTACTTCTGTGTGAAGTAGATGTTAAATGCATTAATGACACGGAAATCACAGGAGGAATAAGAAGCTGGTGCATTTGTTTACACCGTTAATTAGAATAAATATTTATGTTATGGATGTTTTCTTGCTTATTAAGTGCATGCATTACTACTATCCCATATAGATGGTGCCTTTAGGACCATGCATGAGGAACGGGCTCTCATCATTTTGCACTACAAGCAAGGGATGCAGGATGCGGTGCAGGATGGACGGAAGGTGTGCAGCGTTTAAAGACCGACAGAAGCGGAGGAGGAAGCGGCTTTAATTGCGTGTTTCAGGGTCGGAACTTTGAGACTGACTAAACTCCATGTGTCACAAAGACTTCCTCGGGCCCCGACGTGGATGCACTGCGAGTTATAACGAGCCGACTGACACACTGAACCCCGGCAGCCCTGCAGTTGCTCGTCCTGCCCCTGCGTGACTCTCCCATTCTGTCATCCCAGTTACAAAACGGTGATGTAATCCTCCCCTGGTAGAGTGGAGGGAAAAGCTTACTAATAGGACTCCTTTGAATCTTCACCTCCTACGATGTGAATGCATCAGTGACAAAGGGGGTTAGACCGACTACTAGACCTTTAAATGTTTGTATAAGGCTACAACTAGTGCAGCAGTCCTGGAGAATGCACTGAAATAGACCTGTTTATGAGCTTCATAATGCACTGTACCTTTTTACATAAGCTATACTGTAAGTGTAAACGTGTAAATACTGAGAGGATGGATGTTTTATAGATGTTTTCTACAGTGTTTAGACGATGTTTACACATTCTCCTGTGCTTTAGCATTATCTGTTGGGGGCAGTGTTAAGTGGCTTTTTGTCATAAGCAAGATACAGGACCTGTGCATAGGGAGCTATGCTGTTAATGCTGTCTGTGATTTCTGGAAAATAAGCTTTCTCTGATATATCAAGTGTAACGTGAGCACTGAAACTGTCTTTTATAAAGTGTGTGCTATTTATACTGATTAAATATTTCATATGGATTTTTAAGCAGTTAAAGTAATAAAAGTCTTTCTGAAATAAATCCTCTGCAGGTGTCGTTGCAATCAGACGAGAGACACGCTCCACAAAGTGAGCTAAAGTGCTTTAATTTAAAACTGAAAACTTTCACACACTGCAGAGCATTCTGCATTTAAGTCATACTGGTGTCTATTATGCAACCGAAGAAGTGACTACTCGTACGGAAGTGATTCATATTAACAGTATTCATATGAAATAGCAATGAAATGACGATTGCAACATGGATGATTACTAAAAACGAGCTCCCGCTGTTGATGAAAACGCAAGTATGGAAATGTATGTAAAAAACAAATCCTACTGATTTCAATATCTGCACCACACTTGATACACAACCACAGAATGTAATTATTACAGTGCCTTGCTGTCACACACACCACCTTACGTTCATTACTCAATATCGAAACAACTGTTTGCTAACCGTGTTTTTCACCTACAGACCTACAACATTCTGATCATTCTCATTTAACATTTAATTGTGTTCAGAGGGAGAGTATCCCCTTTTTTAAAAATAAATATAGGAAAACTTGAAACTAAATACCAAATAAAAATTGTTAAACATAAATTGTATAATTAAAAAAAACACAATACAGCAATAAAAGTAATATAGACAGTATACAGACATGATAAGATCATGACATATGCAAAAACAAATTTACGACAATAGAGTGTGAAAGCTGTGACTATTTACATTATCACCACATTAAAGCGAAGGAACATTCTTTTATCATGTGTTTAGTGTCAAATAAAATGTTCACAGTTAACAAAAGTGGGTAATTCTACGTGTACACAAAGATCTGACAGGTACCATAACAATATAACAATAGTCAAATTGTAAAATTAATAATAGCTTTATGATTCTTGATACCATGTTGACAATTTGGTTTGTGCATGTGGCCTCTGTCACCAGCTCTACTTTTACGCACTGAAAATACTGTGAATGTCTAAAATGATGTACTGCAATTACGCCGACCCTGATTTTAAAGAGATACCGCACTAAGATAAACAGCGACAAATGACACACCATTGTCTAACTCGCGTTACAGCACAATCACACGTCGTCAGCGCTCAGTAGATCTGGAAGTGAGCCGAGGTGGTGCCGTCCTTCCAGCATCGCAGGGTCTCAATGACAGTGGAGCGACACAGCGGACATGTTCTCTCCCGGTCGAACCACAAACACAGGCACTCCTCGCAGAACACGTGCTGCAGAGGGACATAAGGTGCACGCACGTATTTTATTTTCAGGACAGAGAAGTACACAGCAAATGTATCTTTCTAAAATCAGCGGTTTAAATTTCTTTTTCCAGTCTTGTCTGGTATTTACAGATTATTTCTAACTAGGAGCATCACAGTTAAAGATCCACCTTGCAGGAGCATTTTTTTTGTCTCCAAGAGCTCTTTCGTAGCCAATGCTGACCTTTGACCTCCCTTAAAGGATGACTCATAGTATATATTATGAAATACTAAGAGTATGCTTGAAAAGTGCAAAAACAACTTTTGTTTTCTTTTTGATTTATGCTTAAAGAGCAACTTTACACCAGCTGAAAATACTTGTTTCTACTAACTTCCAGTGAACTTCTCACCTTGCTGCAGTGACATCAAATGTACTTTAGGGTGTCAGTGCACGGTGACATCACTATTATGTGTGGTTTCAGGTGCAACACAGCACACCCCTTATCACACCCATCACTGATGCTGACTGTGGTCAAAGGTCAAGCAGCCTCTGAGTCCTTACCTGACAAAGAAGGGCTATGGGGTCTCTGAAATCAGCCTGACAAATGGCGCAGACATCCCCCGCCTCGCTGCACTGCTGACTGCCTGCTCTCACGCCGTAACTCTGAAAGAGTGACACAGAAAGAGTGACATTTAAAAGATTAATCTCTACTGAATTCATTCTGAAATCTCAAGGCAACAACGATAAGCTAAGCGTGTTTGTGTGTATGTGTGTGTGTTTGCTGATATGCAAAGAGTAAACTTTGTCTGAACTTTGATATATCAGACCTGAGAGCTGCAGAGCATGACGAAGGCCTTGCGTATGGCAGACACACGTCCGCAGATGTCAAAGGACTGCAACACAGGAAAGAGAGAGCACAGTTTTATATTAGAAAAACAGTCACAGCTGCTTACGAGCCTTTCCTAAATTTTTTAGGGTTGTTATGATACATAAATCTGGACGGATATCTCAATTCAGTGATCAACGATCCAATATCATTGATGCAAATCATCGATTCATATCATGGAAGTAGCTACATGCCCATTAGCCCACAGCGTCATTAACAGGCGGCTCGCTCAGTGTGTGACGTGCACTTGTA
>JAPZEB010000022.1:13144698-13156359 GCA_029783705.1 Chaetodon striatus | reverse complement strand
ATCTACACAAATATACGTTCTGTTAAAAACCAGTGAAGAAGGCAATTTCAATAATCTTTTATCCTGTCTGTCTGACATAAAGGACTAGATGTCCCAAAACCTTCTCAGGAATAATCCTCTTCAGCCCAAAATCCATCACTATTCTAAAAACCATCCATCTTCCTGTCTGCAAATGTCAAACCTGCAGCCACAAACTTTGCTGTGATATTTGACAGTGACCTCTCCTTTGAAAAACAAATTACAAGCGTTGTCCAGTCCTCTCTCTATTAATTAAGAAGCATCTCCAAAATGAGCTCCTTTCTCTCTCAGCATGATCTTGAGAAGGTCATCGATGTTTTAGTTTCCTCACAGTTAGATTACTGCAACTCGTTGTGCTCAGGGTTGAGCCAAAAAGCCATGTCACGGCTTCAGCTGGTGCTAAACGCCTTTTATCAAGTTCAGCACTCTGTTTATTTTATACATGTCTCATGTGATTATTTTATTGTTTTTATCTTGTGCTGTCATTGGTTGTTGTATTCTTCTATTTTGTATTACTCTAATTGTTTAATTGCTGTACCTCAGTGCAATCTACAGGACAATTAGTTGCCAACTTTGCTTATCTGCTCTCAAAATATACATACATATACTTATATGTATTGTATAAAATATTATCTCTACAGTTTAATCTTTGTTTTATTTTTATTGTTCTTTGTATTTTCTTAAAATTGCCTCATTTCATTTGCTTGAAAAACAAAAACATTTTGTAACTTTGTTTTGAAAAGTGCTTAATAAATAAAGTTTATCGTTCTTCTTATTATTAGTATCATAGTTCACTGGTGGGTTTAAAGATTTGTAACATCAGAAATATGGACTTTGACGCACAAAAGAGCTTGACTCATTTTGACAAAAAGAATTTCCGTCAGATTAATTAACTTGTCCCAGGCCACCATGACAACATCTGGATCATCCATTGGGGGCGCTGTCGGAAGATATACAGGTCTACTGTTAATTAAGTTAATTCATTGCACCACAGAGCGTACTCTGGGCACATACGGCTGAATGACAGACGCAGTGAAAGTGAAACAACTGTTCATTGCACTGGGTCTAAAAGTTTGCTTTTAGTTGCGTCTGCAGCAGCTGCTCCTCTCATCCATCGATCTGATCTGATCAGCTCTGATCAATTATCCACCCTGAGACTCAGACTCCACAAACTGCTGCTGAGAGAAGATCTAATTAAGAGTTCTGATTAACTATTTGTGGAAAGTAAAACATCAAAATTCAAATTTAGGACTATTTACTGACATTTAAGGCCTCATATTTAGACATTTTAAGGACTTGCAGACACCATGGTTTGGAAAACACTTCCTGTGTGATGAGTAAGGCTTTACACTTGCTACAAAGAACCTGCAGGTGGCGCCAGAGGACCTTAACTTCATCCTGTGAGAGGCGCTGAGAGTGAAGTGAATTCATGCATACTAATCCAGACCTCTACCTTCTTTGCCGTTCTTCTGGAGTCCGTTGGAAACATCTTGACAATGCACAGGGACAGACTCTCCTCCCACCTCCTTGTAGATGTTGAACTCCTCCTCCAGAGTGCTGATGACTACAGACAGGTCTTTCTCTCTCACCTACACAGTTTAGATGTGAAACATAAATATGTAGTCTGCAGCGAGTTTATTTGCAACACAAGGTCAGCATACATCACGTCGTTTCAGGCAACGTCGGCTCACTTTGAGGGAACACTTGAGCTCAACCGGCACGTCGACCATTAATATACTTGCTGACACAAACGTCTGTCAAGTTGTTATCTATTTTCGCCCACTTAACACTTTTGCATGTTATACATCAACTAACTTTTTAGTGCCCTCAGCTCTGTCGGGAATTAATTCCTTAACTGCAAAATTGGTGAGTGGACAAAATGCCGACACTGGCGTCTTTTGTCTGGCAGAGCTCAGTAGGTGAAAGGTTTGACTGAGAGATAAGAGAGGAGTTTTTGTACACTCAGAGTTTGAAAAATTGCTCCAGATGTCTTTAAATTATACAACAGTGAGCAGCTTACTGTGCCTCTTTCATTTCAACAAGAGGGGTGTGGACACTGATTAGACTGGAGTGCAGCAAAAGGCTGAAAGAGTAAAAAGACTGAAGAAGACGGGGCTCACCAGGATGAAGTCGGTCTGGTAAGTGGAGAGCATGAAGACGGAGACGTGCTGCTGGGCCAGAGGGGCGATGACCGACTTGGCAATCTTGGTCACGCCGACAGCCTGTGAGCTGCTGGAGGCGTTGCCATTGGAGACCACGTTGAGCGGCAGCCAGATGGAGCTTTCTACCTTGAGATGCTCTGAGGGCTGCAGCTCTGAGTGGGGTTAAAGAAGAGAGAAGTTGGTCAGTGAGTCATTGGGCAGAGACACAATATCACGACTTCATGATGATGTGTTTCAGTGAACATGCTCAGTTTGCAGGTCAAAAGATGTCAAGACAAAAACCAGGCTGAGTTTGATTTAAAGTCATGTCAGTTACTGTTTCAGTGTGCAACAGGTCACAACCACAGATTGAAATATAGTCATTAAATGCTGTTGTTGCAGTTTTAAAGGAGCACTTCACCCAATTATTTGCACAGAGTACAGAGGTCAGTTCTCTGAAGGGGGCTTCCTGAAGTCTGAGACAAATGTTTTGTGTTCTGCTTAAGATGTCAAATATTTGCCAGAGCACGTCCAGTATAAACTACAGGCATGGAGTTTGAAAGAAGTGGGTGTTTAACAGGCAAAGAAGGTCTGATGAAATATGCCGTTACATTGCTACATGGGAAATGTAGGATGTTGGAACATGACCTGTAGTCGCGACTAAAAAGTCAGGATATTTCTGCATGTGTTCCATCAATGTTGACAATTTATTTTTTTAGTGTCTCTTGTAAGTCCCCGATCTTTGTGGAAGTGCAGAACTGAAATGCTTTGGAAAAAGAACTCATTTATATATACTTAAAGGAGCTGTATGCAACCTTCAGAGCATATATAATGATTCAAAGTCTGAGCCTGGATTGTCTGCACACGGTTCTCAACATAGAGGTGGCTGAGTTATGGCTTTATAAGTACATGCCATGTACATGGAAAACCAGAAATTCAGGAGTATTTCACATAGGGCTGCTCAGTGTCAGTCTAGCAGAATTTCCAATATACCATGTTGAAATGCAATCCAAATTTGGCCCCACTTCAAAAAGTTGTGTCACTGATCATATCAGCTACCAAAGAGACTGAAGAACTAAGCCTAAGCCTACTGTTTTCCAGTCTTCTCTTGACCTAACTTGTGCAGCCGTAAAACCCAACAAGGAAACCAGAGGACATGGGGAAAGATTTATATTCATTATTGGTGAGATCAAATGACACACTTCCCCTGAAAGGACCTGACTGCAGGGCAGTGCCATAACATATGAATCAAAGTCCCCAAAACCACGACAGCAAAGATCAGGAGCCTGGATCTATTTCTTAATCCTGGAGGGTGTGATGTTAGCTCTATGGACAATCTGCAACTAACCACAATGCTTCATTTATACCTGTATGTTGTCAAACATTTCACCTTTATCATAGATAGAACCAGAATACTATTACTCCAACATATCTTCACATATCGAAGAGTTGTTTGCTGCTATGCTGATGCTCTGAGTGTTGCATTAGGAACCTAGAAAACAAAATTAACCACTCATAAAATAACGGCACAACCGCCACACTAATGAGAAAACAAGTAGACGTTCCCATGAGGAGGAGCTCAGTGTGCAGGTGCAAAAGTTTAAAACTCAGGGGGACGGCAAAATACTCAACAAGACTAATGAAAAACAACTTTGAAATCACCCCTGCAAACACTGCTAGTGTCAGCTTTACATTATATGTGAGTATTCAAAGCCAAACATGACAACAGAGCTCTAAAGAAGCCGGAAATACAGTTTAATCTGCGCTGTATCACAATAAAATAAAATAAAATAATATAAAGAAAATAAAAGAAAATAAAAAACAAAAGAAAATACAATAAAATGAAATAAAATGCAACAAAATAAAATAAAATAAAATATAGCAAAATAAAATAAAATGCAACAAAATACAAAATAAAATAAAATAAAAAGCAGTAAAAAATATTGGACTTAAAGTATGACAGCACACCTCAAACACAGCCAAACTGCACCACTGAAGAGGAACAGCTCTCACAAGCTAAAACAAACCACCAGGGATGTGACACACAAACTGTAGACAGGCAACTGTCACACACCCAACATTTCTACAGCAGTTACAATAGTGATGTTAACGTCAAAGTTAAAGTCCCATTTTAATGAAGTGTTCAATGCCTGCACCTCTTCACAACTTCATGTGCCTGGTGAGATCATCTTTATGTTCCTGAAGGTGTAAACTAGCAGCTTTCAGTAACAACTTCCTCTCGCCGCTCAGTGTAACATACACACACTTCCTCTCCCCCACCTCCCGTCTTCACCACGCAGGCCTAAAATGCCCCTGCTATTTATACTGCACGGTGACACGAGTCAAACCTTTGCGTGTGTGACCTGATACCAGTGCATTAATTAGCTCAGATCTACAGCTCCCAGTAGGTGGTAAAGGAGGGTCAAAGTTCAAATAGGGTGATTCCTCAAACAGAGCTGCAACACCCGGAGTCTCTAAGCCAAAATGTGAACGCAGGATATCTCACTCTTCGTCTTGAAACAAGACTCGAGCGGAGGCTGGCAGCTACCTGGGAAACAGGTGTCTACTCAGGAAGTGAACAAGATGCTGAAAGAAAGAGACAGCGGGGAAATGTGCAACCCAACCTTATCTGACTGTGACTTAAATATGGTGTGTACATTAGCGTCTGAGCTCTTCATACACGGCTCTACTTGTAGTGAAGAACTTTTGAATGCTTACTAAGAGGGAGATGTTTGAAACCAGAAATCTTCAGAGAAGGCACAAAAGTTTTTGGTTATGGTTTCATTACCATTCAGCAACCTTAAAACATTAACAAATGGCGTCCACCTCCTGCAGCGAACCCTCCTTTTTCTTTTTCTTTACTCCGCTTCAAAGAGCCACTGCTCTGGTTGGCGTAATTTGTCACAGACGGCCCCTTGTGGCTCCGCTACACTAGCGTTCACCTCTTAAAATAGGCTCTAAGTTAGAAGGAGAGCAGAGTAGACAGAGCGAGAAACAGAGCACCCGCGGGCGATGTATGCCTTTAACAACTACATCTGTATGAAAGGACGACACAAAAATGGCCTGATGAGGAGTGGATGGGGCTTTAACATGTGCACAGAGAGTCATACTGCGGACTCTGTCCCAAGAGCGTAGTCAGACAGAGGGGTACGTTCAAGAGGCAAAACATTGATGGAGGGTGTACCTAGCAAACACTGCAGTTCCCATTATGTAAATCCATAGCATCATTTCTAGACCTTCCCTGTCTGGTGTGGCTACACATTTTGACAAGCAGTTCATTTTTATATTAGTTCTTTGGATTTATAAAAACAGATTGTTGACCACTTGAGCGAACATTGGCTGCTGAGATTGCACATACAAATATATTCCTTAAAACTTTTATAAATATATGGAGGTGCTACACATTGTTAGCTCGGCCCATTTTACTGAAACCACGAGCACCATTCATTCATTCATTTTCAACTCCACTTCCCCACACCCCAACTAATGCTTTCACAGGCTGAATCGTTCTCTGCTCTCCATGTAAAACTGGTGGAGTTCCCCTTTAAGTTTCCAAATTTGAAGTTGGCAGTAGCTTCCCTAAATCTTGTTTGGTTGACGTCCATCAGTGCATGTCTTGCATCAGTTTGTATCAGAACAAAGTGGTTCATTCATTCCTTGTATTCTAGCTGCCAAACACTATTTTAAGTGGGTGATCAGATGAGAATGGCTGAAATTTGGGACAGGGGAGTTGAGGGTGGGTGTGGCCATGTGGTTGTGATGGGTATGGCTTCCAGTTAGGGCTGGGCGATGTGAAGATATTATATCGTTATTGAGATATGAGACAATATATCGTCTTAGATTTTGGATATCATTGTATCGTGATGTGGCATAAGTGTTGAATTTCCTTCATTTTAAAGGCTGCATTATAGTAAAGTGATTAAAATCTATCAACTTACCGGACTTTTCATTTGTATAGAGAAGGTATTTGGTCAGAAATATTGTTATGTTGGATTCTGTCTCCCATGTCTTAGCAATTGAGGAAATTAAAAAATATCGAAATATATATAGTGTATCGAGATATAGCCTAAAAATTTTGTGATATAATTTTCAGGACATATCGCCCAGCCCTACTTCCAACTGAATTCTGTCCATTTTTATTAATTTGTATGACATGTTGGGTATTTCTTGACTTTTTCAAAAGATATTTTTACATATTGTATTTATTATATCATATTTTTGTACATAGATGATTGTTTTATTGTGTGGTATGCTATGGACCTCTCTCTGTGTCCTTAAGAAAGTCATTATTATCATTATTATTAAAACAAAAGATGGATCAACTACGCACAGCTAAGACTGTCACTAAGCTGTATGTGCTTACATTCCTTTTGCAGTGGCACCTGCACTCTCTGTCTGTCAACATTTTTAATAACTAAAAGCAGGAATTCTAGCCTACATAATTGATTTTGATCACAATATTTTTCACTAATTTATGTAGGCTAATTGATAATTTAATGAAAGCTCTCATTTCAATTTAAAGGCTTCTTTATTCTGGTGACAGCAGCAGCACCTTGTTGGGCAAATCTCCGCTATGCTATCAATAATTCATGACACTCTGGCACCACTCCAAAATACACAATACATTTATTGCAGCATTTTTCGACATTACTGTGTGACCACGTCAGACCTACTCAGCATTATTGCCTTTAACTCTCAAGTCAAGTCGAGTCTCACAGACAGCTCTCATTTTAGCTTGTTCATATCGATCACACTTAATTTTCAGGACAACCGGGACAGGATTCAGGATTCGGGACAACTGCTTGTAATTCAAGGCGGTCACACATTTTTCAGGGCGTCTGATCATGCTAATACAAAGATCTGCATACAGTGTGTACTTTATGGCAACACTATGTGGTGTACAACTGAGACTAGAGCAGTCAGAGTGTGGGAGGACAAACCCCAGCCTTAAAGAGGATGTGTGTGCACAAGGGCATTTTACCTTTGAATCCTTCCTCGTCAAGGACGACTGTGTAGTTCTCTGGTGTCTCCGTCAGACTGAAAAACTTACATCTGAAACAGGAGAGGAAGTACAGATGGAGGAAGGCATGCGGTGGAGGATTGAGAAAACATGAAAGGAGGGAGAGAACAAGGAAGAGGAGAGCAGAAAAACAGCATTATTCATTTGCAACCAACAAAAGGTGGTTCGGATTTTCATGATAAGAGTTACCAGGAATTAAGTACATAGGGGTTCTCTCGAAATTCACACTGGTTTCAGGACTGGCTGTCAGTCAATTAGTGCAAGCCAGAGCTCAGTATTATGCCAGCATTGCTCTTTTGTCTACAGCAAATGGTGGATAACACACAAACTGGGGCACTGCTTCAGTTACCAACTGCTGCATTCAAGAAAAGACCAGGCAACACCATTGTTAATGTGAGGATATATGAGTTTCAGAGTTCAGAGGATTGTATAAATGCATCTGCTATGACAAGTTTCGAACTTGCTTAAATGTCTCTGCCCCAGTCCCACTCAGGTTTGGGTCATCCACCAGTCTGCGTTGTCTGAATGTTACATTTGCTGCTGTCTTCTACCTTGTTCTAAAAAAAGAGCCACTTTGGTTAAATATTTGAAAAGACGCCGTCAACTGATTCAGCCCATTGGGGTTAAAAATTTACAAGGAAAAGACAGAAAAAAGACCAGCTAGTGTCAAGGTGTTGTCATTTGGGATCCCAGAACTGCTCTCTACATGACTGAACCTTTAAATACTTCGATTACAACGTGCCATTCCTTCTCTCTTCAGTTTGGTATTCATCAGGCTTGGGGCCAAAAGCGTTTGCTTTCAAAGGCTGCTGCTTGGCCTGGCCACAGTGTTAAGTTCTATTGAATGTTGCCTTTACAAAAAAACAGTAAAAAAAGAAGTAAATAGGCCCATGGGATTTGGTAAAGGTTGAGGAAAGAACACTCATTTTCTTGGTTTACATCAGATTTTAAAGCCATTATTCATTATGAGAGATTGTTCTTGTTCTACATCCAAAGAAACATCTTTAATAAGAGAAGAGTGACAAGGAGACCAGGTAGAACTGAATCCTTTAGGTGAGGTGTTAGCAGAGAGAACAGATTACTGCGTAACCCAGGAGCTGGATTCGCCCCGCAGCATCTTGTTCACTTGGACATTAATGGCAACTTTGACAAGATACATTGGTGTTCAATCTTCACAGGTCAGTCCAGACTCAAGGTTTTCACTCTGTGCTATCAGTACACTCAAACTCCTGAGGGCTTCAAGGCCTCGTGTACTTTCCTGGGAATATTTTCTACAAGTGTCAGGACTCCTTCATTTATTTCAGAAATATCCTCTGTCCATACTACCGGCTGGAAATGAATATCATATGACCATTCACGTACACTGGGCATGAAAGTGCAAATGTCAAAAAGAAGCAGACTGTCTATCCTACGTATGGTTGCTTAGTAACAAAAAGTGCTACAGACATGGTGAAAAGTAAGACCAGGGTCTCTCATTTATAGACATTGCGTACGCACAAAACAAGGCCTGACAGATGTGTACGCCACTTCCCACAAAAGAGTTGTAATCTACAAAATCAGACTTGATGGGAGAAACTTTAACCCATGCTTATGAACATTTTAGAGACAGGAAATTGACCATGCAGATGGTGAGCTGAAGCCCAATTGCAGAAACCGTCAAATGTTTTTTGGTGCACGCCACTTTTGGCTTTTGTCCGTACGTACATTTTTAGTATGGATCCTACAAACTACTTTAGAAATGAGACCCCAGATATTTCTTTGCTTGGACTGATCACGAGGTGGACAGTAACATGAATATAAGGCAGTCAAGCCCGCGAAAAATAGATTGAGAGTTGGTGCAATGGAAACAGGATGACACATCAGAGTGGTACCGGGAGCATGATCCATTGGTAGAGGGAGCCATGGTAATGGGGATGTTAGTCGGCTAACCACCTCAACTGACTCCTTTCGACGCGAAGCAGCAGCGGCTCTACTCCGAGCTTTCTCCGGATGTCCAAACTCCTTACCCTATCACTAAAGCTGAGAGGAAACTCATTTCGGCCACTTATATCCGTGACCTCATTCCTCCAGAGCTCATGACCATAGGTGACAGCTGGGACATGGATGGACCAGTAAATCGAAAGCTTTGCCTTCCAGCTCAGCTCCTTCTTCACCACTACAGTCCGGCGCAGGGCCAATATCACTGCAGATACCACGCCAAACTGCGAATCCATCTCACGCTCTATTCTACCTTCACTCATGAACAAGACCCATTGTAATAAACAGCATTAAGGTGGATGTAATTATCTGTTGTTGTTGTTGTTTTTTTTTAAAAATAAAACTCAAACCTACAAGCCTGCATACATGAAAACATGAGAAGAAAACTCAAATTACAACCTCAAAGAAGCACTTCCATTAGAAAAATTCAACAAAATATTGCTGCGTGTGTTGCTAACGGCAAGCTGAAAAACCAATTAAACTTTTGGACTTCTTACGGTAGAGTGTTTGAGAGGTTTTGTTATTGAGTATTCTTTCATTTTCAGTAAAGAAAAGATATAGCCTAAGCAATTTCTGCTCAAATGAACTCTCCTTGTTTTCTTTGAGTCCCTAAAAAGGAAGCGCTCCATATTCCTGTTTTCCTAAAACGTCCCACTGGAGATACACCTTCCTCTTCCTCTGCTTATCAGTCAGCTGACGCTATTACAGTAGACGCCTGAGTGAGACTGCAATACTCCTGACTCAGCAAAAAGTAATCCCTGCCATGAGATGGGACAATCACCCCACAGAGAGACAAAGAGAGACAGAGCAGAACACTGTAACACTAACTACCAGCTGTGCTCGTGAGCTCAGCCAGTCCATTGTGTTATAATACCCCCCTCATTTCCTGTTGACCCTTCACCTTCCCCTTGCTCGCAGTTTCCTGCAGGTAGTGTGTGCCAAGCATTTACTGTGCAAATAGGACTGGGTGATATGGAGAAAATCAAATATCACTTCTTTTTTTTTTTCTTTACCAAATACCTTGAAATCAGTATTGCGACAGTCTTGATGCTTTCACAAAATATTTACACAATGAGACCTACGATAAATAGGCCTTATCATGAGGGCAAATACTAGAACAGGTGGTAAGTTCCGAAAATTGCATCACTAAATTGCAATGCGGCCTTTAAAACCAAGAAAAAACAACACTTACGATCCAAAATCTAAAACAATACCCAGTCTCCTATCACAATATAGATAGTACCTACAGACGACACAGATGAAAGGTGGAGATTTATCACGTTCTCTGTCTTTGGAAAAGATAGCAAAGGCCCTAACATTACAACTGCAAAGCAACCAAACCTAAACCACTTAAAGGTCGTGTTTTGTCAAGCAACCTGAGGGAAATCCATCTGTGAGACAACTGTGTTTATTTGGTTTCCTGTTTGTCAAGTGCAGATAGGACAGATAAGACGCCTCACCTACGTTTCATGACTAAATACTAACAAGCACAGGGGAAAATTAATTTGCCTGACGTTTTTTTTCAATATCTAATCCTCTTCATCACTCTCACAGTGTAAGGACGATTGCTTTTACCTGCAAACAGAACAACCCTGGCCTTCCTATGAAACGCAGACAAAACTCAGTATCTCTTGTTGCAGAAATGCAAAATACATTTCTGCAACAATATATCTGTCAGCAAAAGTAAGATATTGGTATCACATAGTAGAACTTTATAAAATTAATGCAGCTCCAGGAATTGTCGTAATGTCTCCTTACAACAAAGCTTTCTGCCCTTAGCATTACAACATGGCCTGCTCTATCCTCCACATCAACACATCAAGGGAAAAACAGACAAGTAGCGGACAAACAGAGCCCAAAGGAAACACAGTATGTAAGGGTGGGGTTAAGCTAACACAGAGCTACTTTGTACATGTTGTGCAACCCAGTTGGAAATCATATGTGTGTAGATATTTGTTCACTTGAAAGCAGAGTGAAAAGCAGGTTGTCGTGGAGAAAAGGGAGATGTGATATTTAAATGTAGGGATAACAGAGCGCATTTTCAAACAGTCTCTCTTGAAAGACATTGATAGTGGTGCACTTGGCTGATCACGTTAAAGGCACAGGAATAGTTTTGTCAGGAGTAAAGAAGTCAGTGGTGCAACTGCTTTCTCCGTGAACAATGCACCTGACCACACCTCTGTTTGGGACCAGCACGCCCATTGATGCAGAGATGGGCGCAAGGACATTTGGTACATACACTACATAGGAGCTGGCTGTGAAAATGACAACTGCATTGGTCCAAAACTAGCAATGACAGTTGTGCTGTGCACCACATTCAGCTGGGTCTAAGATATGGCCCCTAGAGAGAGAAATTCAAACTCTGGCTCATTTCTTAGGGTGCTTCCAGACCTAGAGTCGTCTCGCTTTGGTCTGAATCAGGGACTAATTTTGTTCCAAAGTTGTATAATTGCCTAGAGTTGGTTTGTGTTCTCACGGCAGCATTTACAAGCGGACCAGATCAAA
>JAPZEB010000022.1:13015045-13044470 GCA_029783705.1 Chaetodon striatus | reverse complement strand
GGAGTTTTATGGGGCCCTCAGGAACTTGGGGCCCTAGGCAACCGCCTAGTTTTGCCTAATGGTAAGTCCGCCCCTGCTTGTAAACTCAGACAACAATAGCAGCACCCATCAAACACACACACTGTAAATGATAAACTATCAACTAAACAACATAAATTATGTCAAAATATGATGCCAGTGTTATTGGGTCGCTGGTTACAGTAAACAATCTTTGAAAGTTATCTCCTCTAAACAAGTGATTCAGGAAAATGTTAAAAATGCCAAAGGAAAGAAAAAGTTCCTGTGTGTGTACACCTGCCAAAGAAACATCAGTTTATCAAGATCAGCTGTGGTTTTAGTTTACGCTTGGCATTGCGCTCATGGAACGCTTGGACGTTGGACATTTCAACTGGGAAATTCCAACAACCGACTTTGACTGAAACAGCATTATACCATTAACAATGGTTCCTCTCTATCCAAGTGTGCTAGTATGCAGTGTCAGTGTGTTGGTAGGCCAGCACGCACAATAGGCCTTTCTCACAGCAGACATTTTGACTTGTCATTGTAGGAAAAGGAAAGATGGTAACAATAACAATGGCTCTGTTTTATTCAAGTGTTCCAGTAAGAGTGAAAGAGAGCTAACATGCACGATACCAGGACCCAAAAATAGGCCAACAATATTTCATTATTTACACCCGAGCTTTCCCTCCTGTGACAAGTCAAAATGTGTTCTGTGAAACGGGCCAACAGGGACCTGAAACTAAAACAGATAACTTAATGTCATTCTTTGTTAATTTGATTATTTACACCTGTGCTTTTTATACTCTGACATGTCACAATGACTGAAAAGGCCTCTCACCTGCAACAGGTGTGATTAAATTAGCAATCAACAGATGAGTCAGCTTGACACGCTGATGGTTTCTTCTATATTTGTTCACTACAAAGGATCTCAGAATGCTCCTAGATTAATCTAGAGAGTTTTATTCCTGACACACCGTCAGAGACAACTTTGTTTTTTGTCAGATGTCTGAGAAATCAGTACAAAAAAAATAACAGAGTTATAAATCAAGAACAAGAATATTTGAAATGATGGAATAAATATGAAGATAACAAACAATATGAAAGGATTCAACTCCGAAGAGTGTCAGCATTCAACTTTTTAAACTTTTGTCTCGGTATATATGTACATATTTTTATTTTCTTATTTTTTCTCTACACTTACTGTTATTTTTTTCTTATTTTAAATTTATATAAACATTGTAGGAATGCTATAAATATGAACAATATCATATGTAAGCAAATGCGAATTTACAGTAACTCCTGCTCTCCTGTAATAAAGTTTTAAAAAATGTGACAGGCACATTGTTAAATGAAAATTGAGCATTTATGTGTCAGAGGAATACATATCAGCCCCTGATTTAAAATTAGTTCTGAAAAATCCAAAAGCATCTTGCATGACCTTTCAAAGAAATGCGTTTTTTGAAAAAGTGATAAAGCCTCTGCACAAATCATTTGCTTCTTGAGCCCTTCAAAGTGTTTCTTTACAAATTCAAAAGCAATAGTCTGAGCAAAGACTGTGAAATCCTCTTGCAATTGTAATCGCTGGACATGAAGAAAATTTAGCACAGAAATCTTTTAGTGGGGGTCCCTGATGACTCCTGAGACTGAGGTGCTCGCCTGGTTTTAAACCGTCTTTCACATCATCGTCCTGAGACTATATGACCATGAACACAACATGTCCGGGTACATTATAGTCCACATGAGGCTGCTCTGACCTATTAGATGTTTTGTTTTTAACTGTATTAGGTGTTGAAATGACTTTCCCAAATTCCACTGAAGCACAATAATGTGCTCCATGGGAGTGGCAAACAATTTCAAATTCCTAATCTATAAGTCAGAGGATGAGCCCACTGGTGCTATTGATCTCTGCAACTTTAAATTAGCTTTGCAAAAACTTCCACCAAACGAGCGCGGGTATGAATTCTGTTTTGCAATGGTCTTAAACAATTGATGTGGTCGTAGCAAAAAAACATAATGGCTCCTGCATCTATAGAGATGTGAGAATCTCTGTGGGGAAACAACAACAACAACACAAATTATTAAGACAGTGTGTACAGGCTAATGCCATTATCCGATGAATGCTTCACATTATCATCATATTTTGAATGCTACTTCTTGATAGCTTGTGCAGGGCCATGTTCATTTTCACCCCACCAACAACCTCGCAACAAGAAGAAAGCTCAGTGCAATAGCCTCATCTATCTGTCTTAATGTAGATAATTAAAGGCTCTTTTTCTGCCTGTGCTTTTTAGGCATGTTCCCATCTGCTCCTGCCTTCCTTTAAAAAATGCTGCCAGGAGGAACGACGACTCCGCTGGTATCTTCCTCGCCCCGAAAGGTCAAACTTGTCATTAGCTGTGAAGTTCTTTGCTGCTTCGTCTAACATAATTCAGAAGCCCTCTGCAAAGTAATTGCTGCAGGAGTTCACCCCAGGCTCAGTGAGATTTGCATTGTCATAGGACACAATGTCTTTTATGCATTTTGTTTTTTTTTTCTCAAATATGTTGGTGCAACTTTAAAGAAGAAAAAGATCAGACTACGTGTCTCAACAGCTCATCCGTTTATTAAACAGTGTGAGTCAGAGCTCTCTCTACAGTTTACCATGTATCATCAACTTACTTAATGTTAAGAATTACTTTTATAGAGTGTTCGTTTGCACCCGGGTGAGAAGAGTCACACTGCAGCTATTCGGCTATTTACACACATCTCTACATCACTGTATGTTGTGATTGGCTAGTACTTGTTGTGTAGAGATCCGCAGCAATTAGGATTAGGGCCAAGAGGTCATGGTTAGGCCTAGCACCAGCCAATGTCCGATATTCTCTGAGATTAAAGTGATAAATTCCAAAGAAACTAGAATTTCCACCTTGCGGATGTTTGCCTCCTCGAGCCAGTCAAGTTGCAGATACAGTTTTTATCTATGGCTGTCTAGACTTGTATGTAGCTGTGACAGTTGACAACACTTCAAATATGAATGTTGATGCAAATAAGCTACATATTTTAAAACACAAATGCTTCACACACATCTTAAACTTGGCTGCACAGAAAATCTATACAATCAGCAGAGTTTTTTTCAGGCTGGTTTTGTGGATCACAAAGGGGCGGGGCTTAGCAAAAGGGTTATTATGTTGAATGCTGGCCAGAAGAGTGTTTTTTGAAGAACATTACAATGTCACAGTGAAGCTGACCTTCGACCTATTTGATATATAATGCCATCACTTCATCATTTTATTCTGTTCGACATTTGTGTAAAATCTTGTCACAATTAATGTATGGCCAAAAACATGTTTTGTGAGGTCACAGTCACCTTGACCTTTGACCCTCGATGACCAGAATCTAATCACTTTATTGTTGAGTCAAAGAAGATGTTTGTGCTAATTTTGAGAAAATTCCCTCAAGACGTTCTTGAGATATCGGATTCAGAAGAATGGGATAGAAGAGGTCACAGTCACCTTGACCTTCAGCCACTAAATTGTAATCAGTTGATTGTTGAGTTCAAGTGGATGTTTGTGCTGAACTGAAATTCCCTCAAGGTGCTCTTAACATATGGCATTCACAAGAATGGAATAGACCAACAGACGGACAGCCTGAAATCATAATGCCTCCAGCATTACTTAAGTCATAAAGAGCAATACAGTCCCCAGGGCCCAGTTGCTCAGGAGTAATCTGATCAGAATTCGAATATTGGTTTGGATTAAATTTTAAAAATGGGTTGTCCAGATGAAGAAAATGATCCTGAAATCAGATCATGTTATTCAATATTGTTTTAATCCAGATCAAACCTTCAGTTTGTATTGTTCAGAACATTTTGGTAGGACTTGGATACTGGGATACCAAGTAGATAGCCTTTCAGTGAGGTTAATTTTTTTTTTTTTAAATTGCTGTCCCCATAAAATAACCCTATATATGGCTGTCAATATTAAACAACAATTATTTAAAGTTACAATAGATGATTAGTGGTAATTGTAGTGTGTATGTTGGCAGACCAAGTCTTAAAACCAGGCTGGTGAATTTATTTACATCAGACATGCTTGTTCCTAATACTGCAAATGCAAGGGCTTTCATTACTGGGCCATAGGCTACCATTGTATTACCTCATTCGGTGATTGATAGTGACTTAACAGACATTGATTTACATGAAAATCTCAGAGAGAACACTTAAAGTGAACCCATGGTGGCTATTCTACCTGTTCGTTACACAGCCAGGAGCGTACATTGTCATATGCAGTTCCACTTGAGTACTGAATCTGCAAATTTGGTAGTCTTGAAATGTTTGTATTTGGATCAGGGTGATACAATCTAATATTGGTTTGAGAAAACGATATAAAAGTAAGATGGATTAGTTGATCTTTGGTAGCAAACATGGGTTGTTGTTTTTTTTCAAATCTGTATCATTGTGATACAGATTAAAGTTTTTAACAACTGGGCCCCGAGGCGGTAAGATGTGATGTGTAAGAGAGGTAAGCACAGGACTAGGACTTTCACAAGGCCTGTAAGTCAGCATTGTCTAATTATTTTTGGACTTGGCTGATTTATTATTTTCAGTTTTTAGGACGTGTTAAGCTGCTGAATGCAAACTGTGAACATCACCTTTAGCAGAATAGTTTAATAGACCCATTCGTATTAATGTCAGATTTTCAAGTTGCTAGGACACTCAGGAATAAATATACACCTAGGTGTAAATAGAATTGTTGGCCATGGACACCTGTGTACCTGCCTCTGCCATGATGCCATGTACACCCAAGTGTAAATAGCCACATTGGCTGTTCCTCCCTGGGTGTAAATTGCATTGCTGGCTACGGACACCTGGGTGCAAATAGCACCTACTTTACTTTAACGTCTAAGATATCGCTCAGCAATGTGTTTCAAATTCAAATGTTTCTTTTAACAGTGCAGCTTTAAAACAGCACAAGTGTTTGTCAGTCATTGTTAGTGTAAATAATATTGTCATTTTTTGTGGTTTTCAACTCTGATCCTGAGACTCAGGAGTCCTGCAGGTTTTCACTTGAGATATCTCATCAGGGAGTGGTGGGCCCAAGGTGAGTACAAGGTGAACCCTAATAACTGCAATTAAGTGTAATTACTGTAATTAAGTGAGTGGAAGGACAGGAGCCCAGCAGTAATCAGGGACAGGATCGAAAGCCGCCAGGTTCTACTCTCTGACTTTCAGTAACAGTAGCCCCACGAAGGCAAAACAAAAACACTTTTCATCATCATACTTCTGTGTATTTGATCGAAGCAGATTTATCGCAAAGCTATAACTTTTAAACCTCGAACCCCCCCAAATCGATTTTCATCAGACGTTGTTGTGCTCCTGTTTCAATCAGTAGACATGTGGGAGGGATGAGCAGTTTCTCAATATTGATCCCCTCATCGTTTACACAGAATGGATGCTGATAGTCACGCAGACAACAAATTACAATTATGGGAGCTTCGGGAGCAAACAGCATACAGGCCTGCAGAGTAGAGTAACTAATGACTTCTGCAAAATGATTACCAGTACAGCAATATGATTACTTTTTAAATTAGAAGAACCTGCTGAGTTATGTGTTGTTATTTTGAGTATGAAGCCTAAAATGTCGTTATGTCACAGTACTGCACACTCCACACTCCACAGGTGTCTGAAGCCCACTTTAATATAATTTAGTGTCTGCAATGTTCATAGAAATTGACATTTCTAATTTATATGAATATGCAAACTATAAATCCATTCTTTGGGCTTGTTATGTCGTTGTTAGGGCATCAACAACGGCAAGATTATGGGAAATAATGGGAAAAGAGGTGAGCAATGACACGCGAGAAGTCCCCGACCAGAACCGAGGATGTTGTAGTTCATGGGGTTCTATGCTTCCTACCATCCTGGCTCCTCGCTCCATCATCCGCCAGCCTGTAACCCAGAAATCTGACTCACTCTCACCCCCAACTTATCAAGTGCTGAGGCTTGGTCAATGGCCCTCGGCATCAGATACTGACGCACCGAGGCACCCTTTTGCGGTGGTTTAAAACGCACCAGGTGGCAGCAATTTTTCATGCACAAGGCAACTGCTGCACTTTAAAGGGTGAGCAAGTCCACTTATGGCGGGATGGAGGGGAGGTGGATGGGTCAGGCAAAGTCCGGAAAGTCACTCAGGAAACCAAAAGTCAGTCAAGTAATTTAATGAAGCTCAGCATAAGTTCAATCAGGAAGACTTTCTTTATGCTACATTCATTCACAATTCTCTCTCTATCCCACTCCCACCGCTTCCACCGAAGAGCTGACTGTGGGTGTTCCCTCTCCCAGTATCAAACTTTTCCATATTCTCCTACAGCCATTCATGTTGCTGCTGCCCAACTTTAAATCTGTTCCCCTCTCTGCTCCTGTCAGCTGTCATTTTAGGCGGACTCATCGTGCCCTCCTCCACCCCATCCACCTGCAGTCACCATATCCAGAGCCCAGGACCAGCTCATCAAAAGCCCACACCTCTTCACATCCAGATCCTCAGCTTCCTCTTCATCTCATTACCACCATTACCACCACCAGAGCCTAGACTTCACAGGGGGGGTCCCTAATCTACTACGTCTTTACAACCCTCCTGAAGTAGATGATATCACGATGGGGTCTAATCACCAAAGACATTTCACATGTCTCATTCTATTTACATGTGCACATGTAGATAAATATTCTTTTCTCTCAGAACAACTGAGGCGTTTCCCCAATGGGGTCTTTAAATGATCACCTGAATGTGTCATGTGACTCAAACACCCAATCAAAACAGTAGCAGCAAATAACAGGAGGATAAAAAGTGAATTACTCACAACCAACCACTAGGGGGAAGAAGTACTTAAAATAAATGCAAAGTTCATAGAAACATAATGCTTTCTGTCATTAAACACCTCATATTTACATTTATTTCCCTGTGCAACAAAAGCACGTAGTTAGAAAGAGTCATGGTTTGGCTCAACATCCACGCAGGAAGTGAAGAGTGGGCTCCAGGCTAAAAGTCCAAGGTTTGTTGGACCCATCCACCTCCCCTCTCGCTCGCTCTATAGGAACTTTCAGGCTCCTTATATCACTTTGTTTGCCCGCAGCATTTAAAACTGACGCCGTCCGACAGTGTTTCAAACTGACACCACCCAAGTGGCATATTTTACCACTGCAAAAGGAGGCCAACAGCAGCTCTATTGTTATTCATATTTATTCATGAAATAAAATATGAGCCGAAAAGGGAAGTCAGCCTTACTGTCACCTGTAACTGTGGTCTTCTACAACCTTATTAGGGCATAGACTTAATTTAGAGAAGGCATAGGTGTTTTTATTGAGGACAAGACAAGTGTGGGAAGCGAGGTGCCACTTCAGCCAAATTGAAAGCACCCATGGTCAGCGCCTTAATTAAGTATGTCAGCAGGGTACCCAGAACTTGTCCTTTCCTTGGTGAAAAGGGGAATAAATACTTCATGGAAAATATCACTCATCCAGGTCTTTTTGCTGGCTGACATTCAGTTTATGTTGAAAACTCACAGTATGACGGTAATAATCAGAAATGCTCTTATGCTCCTCCACATAATTCTGTACATTGTGCTTATGGAAAAACCACATCAAAGGTTCTTATTACAGAAACAATACAGCCTCCAGCACATGAAAGCAACTGAACCGTCAGTTGTTGGTGGTCAGAAGGCAAATGGATCTTTGCTTATGGTAAAATAAGATGCAAGTCCACACAGGCAGGGAGGTAGTTTCATTTTTTTTTTTCTTTTATGTCCACTGATTTGCATTCCCCCTCTGAGGTCTGAAATTACACTGATTGTATCCAACAGGGAGTTTCATGAGCCAAACACATCTCCAGCTGACACAGTTTGTGCCTTTCTCACAAGTGTGATGGCTACATGCCTCTCGGGGCTCCAGTTTCTGACCGAGGTGAAATGATCCAGCTGAAACCTGCAGAGTCTTTATTCTACAGAGTTGCTCCAGAGCTCCGGGGAATAAACCAGTTAAGGAGTTAGTACTGTAAAGATGTTTTAACATTGGTGACAGGGGCAAAAGGCTAATTGAGAAAAATGTATGTTGCAGTTTAGCATCTTTTTCTCCGCCAAGGAGGAAATCAAGTTTGTGTTCTACTCCGTGGTCCTATTCATCTGTCCATATATAGACCATGCTTCAATAGATAATCTAAAAGTTCTCATTTTTTTGCACATCTATTTTTTCACATTCACATTCACATTCACATTCACTTTGAGAATCCTGTGTGTTGGCAAGGAAGTGCTTCCTACATTTGCTCCTTTAAAGATGGCAGAAGTTTGGTTGAGCTGGGATCTTTACAGAACATGTTACTTGTCACTTGTGACATGATCTAATGAGTTAAAAACCGCTATAAGTGCAGTTTCCTATCTTTTTAAGTTTTCACATCATTATTTAAGTCACAAGACAATGCATCTGCAGCCTATTAGCAGTGTAACAACCAGTGCATTTGAGTGGACTCAAACATACTTCTCTGGAGACAGTTCAAGTAAAATAACACACTCTTTACTGGTGAAAAAGTGGTCTCTCTCCCAGACAGACTGTCAGTGAAGCAACCAAATCCAACAGGGATGAGGCAGAGGCAGAGTCAGTCAACAGGCTAAATCCAAAAAACAAAGAAAAGGACACAGGGAAACAAAAGGCTGAAACACTAGACACACAAGGAGCTAAGATGAACTGGCACTGAGAGAAAACAAGACACACACTAAATACTCTGGTGAGGGGACAGATAACGAGACACAGGTGAGGCTAATCAGGGCGGGGCCGACAATCAGACACAGGTGAAGTCGTCAAAAGGGAGGGAAAACACACAGGGGCAGGAAGTGATCTGAAACTAGATGTGAGTTTCAAAGTAAAACAGGAAACAACATGAATGAATGAAATAAAAAAAACTAAAATAAAACACGCTACAATGCTGAACCAGGCAACATGAAAAGGAATAAACCATATATATATCAAAATACCAAATATGAACATAGGTAAAAAGGATAAATAGTAATGGAAATTGAAAGAGTGCATGGCTAACATTTACTGATCAGCACTAACTACAAAGTACAAGTGAGGATTATGGCAATGTCATTAGCTTTGCAGGTATTTGGTCATAAACCAAAGTCTCAGACAAATTAAAATTTTGTATAGTCATTAATGGTCCCCAGAGGAACAATCCTAATGATTTTGGTGATCTTTTAACTTTTCATCTAGTGCATCCTCAGGTCAAATTTTTAATTTATGACCAAACACCTGCAAAGATAATGAGATTTCCTCATCAGCCTCGGCTGTAATTTGTCTTTAATGCCAATTGCCAAATGTTAGCAGGCTCACAGGCAAAACTAAGACTAGATTTGTTCAGTGTTCATTGTTCAGGAGGTTTTTACCGGGAACCAAATAATGTGCAGAGGAGTCTTCCTCTCCAAAACAAACTGACCAGGTGATTAAAACTAGTCCAAACACTGAATAAAGCAGTTTTAAATTTAAAATTAACATTTCTCCAATGCTGTTTGGCATGTCAGTGATGGGCACTCGCCCACCAAGTGCTAATATGTGCACCTTTTTCTCTGATAACTTAAGATTCCAGATGTTCAGGAGGTTTTTACCAGGAGCCGAATTTTCCACTAATGGACCCAATGATTGAAACCAGTAAAAACACTGAATAAAGGAGTTTCACATTACCGTCTGTCACATTAGCTACATCGAATATTTTTACTGTGTATGGTTTCACATTAAAAATCAGTGTTGTTCTGGCACTGCTTGTCACAAATGAGCTTCTAACTACGGTGGCCGATGCGAAAATGTGAATGGTCCTATCTAGAGCCAGTGTTTGGTTTGTCCATTCTGGGCTACTCTAGTAACGTGGCGGTGCAAAATGGTGATCTCTGGATAAGGACCGGTCTATGTAGACACAAATGGCTCATTCCAAGGTGACAAAAACACAATGATTCATATTTTCAGGTGATTATAGAGCACGGTCTCACTCCAAAGTTGTTGTAATCTGGCGTTTGGGCAGTGACTTGCAGCGTCAGAAACCAATGAACAAAGGCATCCTTTCACGTTGGCATGATAATGCAGCCAGTTGCCATTATAGTTTAATGGTGCCCAGCCCTGTTCTTTTCTCTTAAACCTAACCACTTCTAAGCCCAACCATGTGCGTTTGTTGTTGAAGGGAAAAAAACGCCAATTCTTAGTGTTGTACCAACATAGTGTGTTTATTTTGACAGAGACTGTATGTAAATGTTAAATTTCCTGTGAGATCGGAGATGTATCTTGAAAGAAGAGAGGTTGACATGGTGTCTCAGAACGTCAACAACATACGCACCCAGGGTACCTCGCACGTCATATTGGCACGTGGAAAGTCCATGACCAAAACATTAATATGTGACGAGGTCAGAGTGAGAATGTGTTGGATTATACAATAAATAAAATATACTTATTATATTACATTCCACTTCTATCAGTATGTCCCCCTAAATCCTACACACTGAACTGTTAACATGTTTGCATGTCTATTTTAGCATTTAGCTGACTTGTCACAGTGATTAGTATTGTCGCCTCACGGCAACAAAATCATGCATTCAGTACCACAGTGCGGCTGGAGCCTTTCTGTGTGTTTCTTCTGATGCATTCTCTCACAGTTCAGTTACAGTTGGGTTAATGGGAGACTCTAAATTGCCAGCAGTTGTGAATGTGAGTGAGAGTGATGGTCTTGTCTATATCCTACAGTATGTCAGCCATGAGATAGCCTAGCAACATGTGCAGGTTTACTGTGCCTCTTTTTTAATAGACCTTCATTTCACAAAATGGATACTTAGCGTTTTGGAGTTTAACAGATGATTAACATGCTTAGGAAACACACTTACAGCTTGACGACTGCCCTGTTTTTGAGATGCAGCATGTGTGCCATCCTTAAAATTACTGCCACAAGCTATAATAGAATAGCATCAGATGAGTTCAGTTGGCCTTCTTTGGTCAATATCAAGAGAATAATAAATTAGCTCTCTAAAAATTAATGTCAAGGCAACGTAAGCTGCATTAATAGCAACATTAATGATGTCTCGGGGCACAATATGAGTCAGACTGTTTGCTTTTTTTAAAAACATCAATCTTATCTTGCAGAAGAACGGGGACAAACGGAGACAAGGTCATAACACATGACATCAGTGAGGTCACACTCGGGTATTCGGATGTTTTTCAAAGGAAGTGTGTCACACAAACAACATGAAATTATCACTTAAAGTTTTATTGACAATTTTTCTTCTCTTCTGGACAGTAGAACAAACCCAAATGTTGCACAAAAAACACAAACTTTATAACAAGGCCTGCAAATCGTAATTCATTGACATTCAGTTGAACAGCAGAAACTAAATCATTTCTGGAAGGGTAGAAAACTTTTATAAACTTTTACTGTACAAATTATACAAATGAAGATCCATTACAAGCTTGAATGAAAGATATGCTCTTTCGAGTAAGGACAGCATTATGTGTTGTCGATGAGGATGCTTAATGTTCATGAAGTAATGCTTTCCGCTGATGATGGAGTTGAGGATTTTGTAAAATCAAAGTCAGGAACCTGGAGGGGGAATAGCATCATGGCGTTGCATTACGACTGTGTTGCAGCAAAGCGTTTTAGGTACAAAACAAAGGCGGAAAAATAACTGACATGATTTACAGAGGGATGAGCCCTGGACAAAAATACTCCTCCTATACAGCACACAGTATCCATTCAAAGGATGAAAGCAGATTCAGAGCACATTTGAATCAGCAATATGAATCAAAATATAGACCAGTTATGAGTGCTTGTCGTCAGAAAGGAGGATAAATTCAGGCTAATCTGCTCATATAGGATCAACTCTCCTCTTTTGGAAAAGCTGCTTGAGTTTGACATCATCCTGTACATTCTCAAGTTTTCATGACTGTGATTTGATCATCATTTAAACCTTTCCAAACAAAACTTGGAAAAAATAGTACTGATAAATACTGACAAAGCTATTGTGAGAAGCACTTTCAGTGCGCACCCTTGTATAACAGTCAAAACAGTTTTCATTTGTTTCTCAGCACCAAATGGCACAACAGACGTTCCTGTCCTTCTTGCTGAATCTCTGGCTTTAAAGGAACAATATGACATTTTGGAAGATGTGTATGCTTATTCTCTTTGCTGCCAAGAGTGGCATCGATCTGCTCATCTAACGCTCAGCATTACATATGCGTATTTCCCAGAATGTCAAACTATTGCATTAAAGCTAATACAAATGCAGGTTCTATAAACATATTTTGTTGCTTTTGTAATGTACTTTTAAAGAAACGGTTCACCCCACAATCAAAAACACATATTTTTCCTCTTACCTAGCTCTGTTTATCAGTCTAGATTGTTTTGGTGTGAGTTGCAGAGTGTTGGAGATATCGGTTTTAGAGATGTCTGCCTTCTCTCCAATATAATGGAACTAGATGGCACTCAGCTTGTGGTGCTCAAAGCGCCAAGAAATACATTTAAAAAAATCAAAGGCAATGTCTCTTTCCAGAAATCGTGACTTGGTTACTCAAAATAATCCACAGACCTTGTTGTGAGCAGCTTCATGTCGGAACTATTTTCTTTCTACCGAGCTACACCCACTAGCTGTATCACAGTACAGAAGGAGGCAAGCATCAACTGGCTCACCTAGCACGACTGAGCTAGCAAACGTTATAGTCAGCCAAGAGGGGTGCCATCAGTAGCATTTTTTGCACAAAAAATGCACCTATATAGCCGCTATGAAGTCCCCTCTTCATGCTGCCTTTGCATTTTTGCACAAAACGAAACAATGGCAGCATCGTGCCACCCAAACGTGTGGTTTTAAGTAGCAAGCCAATATCACAGAATCACAGGAGGCATGATCGGTGTGACATGTAACAACACGTCAGCCTCTAGTGTGACGTTTAACATGTGTTGGCAGTGCTTTATAAACAATAGCAATAGCATTATATGTCAAATAACAATTGTTTAGTGTCGCGGTTAGGACTCCCAGACCTCATTGTTTTCCCAATTTGCTGACATGTCTTCTTTGAGTTAGCCGCTAACTGCTATCAGCCACTTTTTAAGTCTCCCGCATTGGGTCGCATGCATAACACATCGTCCAAACGTCGCACCTGGGCTGCATGATCCCATCCTGCCAGCTGTCCTGTTTATACAGACATCGTTTTGGTGCTGTTACGACCTCCAATGCCAGCTTAAAGGTGAGACAACTCTGTATCCCCATTGTACCTTTTATACGGAACCATGGAGTGGCTTAACGGGTTGATATTCCCTCCTTGAAGAGGCAGTGTAAAAGAGGCTAATGTTTACATCTCGCACTGTCACAAGCACAAGCCTCTCATCCATGAGTAGATGCACGCTTCCTTCTGCACGGTGATACAGTGCCATCTCGTTCTATTATATTAGAGAGAGAGCAGACATCATTATGGCTGACATCTCCAACACTCTGCAACTCACACCAAAACAAACTGGATTGATAATTAGCACTACAGGTAAGAGGAAAAATCTATATTTCTGATTTTGTTGTGAACTGTCCCTTTAAGTCAGTTACACACAACAGGGTTGTACATTTTTCTCTTAAACCACAGGCTTTGGGAAACTTCATGTATGCATTAAGCTCATTTCTTCTTACATCTCCTGCAGCCTTTCATGTGCGTCTCTTTATTGTTGCTGTCAACAATGAACCATGAACAGTTCTAGGTAGGAAAATAAACATCTTTGCATCCACTCATCAGCTTGCAGTCAAATGTATTTGTCATGGAAAGCTGGTTTCCCACGGATGACTGTGCGGCCTGATGCTTGTGTCACCTGAAAATATTTTGTTGAGCTAGAGGGAATTACGTGAGCAGGAGAGCCTTTCTTCTTCTGTGAATTATGTCTCCCTCCCCTTTCCTTTTTTTGATGTCCTGTCACTGTGTTTGATCTCAACAGGGCCCTATTAGCCAAGTGCATGTAGGAAGGTTAAGAGGAATTGCAGAGAAATAGGTCTGACGGGGTTTGTCCTCTGCCCACACTGTGTACACTCATACAGAATGCAGAGCCTCATTGTCTACTAAGAAGTTTTAAATCAGCAGGAGCTAGTTAGGAAAAGGCTTTCAAACTTTTAACTAGTGTGGGCGCCAGGTTGGATTTATATTCACGTCGTGATCAAAATTATTTAGCAGTATGGACAAATCACAAGTCTCCTTTCCCTCTTACCACAAACACACACTTTTACAAGCACATCAAATTGAGAGTAGGACAATTATGTGAGCAGAGCAAAATCCATGAAAAAAGCCGTACACTGTAACACAATGCCCAACCTGTTCTCATTCCCAGGTCATCAAATACTGTAGGCTTTGTCACGCCTGTGTGGCATTTGATAGTGACGCACAGGGCACCCTTTAGTGTATCTAGGTGACGCACGGCTGAAACACATTGTAACATATGGTTAGTGTTGTAAAGTTGCAATTAGGTTTAGGCAACAAAAATACTTGGTTATTTTTGGGAGAAACATCATGTTTGGGGTTACAGTAAGTAAGTAAGTAAGTAAGTAAGTAAGTAAGTAAGTATGTGGTGCGGTGGTTAGCATTGTCACCTCACAGCAAGATGGTTCAAACACAGGGTGGCGGATTCAAACCCCCCACAGTCCAAAGACATGTAGGTTATTTGATGACTTGCCCGTAGGTGTGAATGTGAGTGTGAATGGTTGTCTGTCTCTATGTGTAATCCCTGCGATAGTCTGGTGACCTGTCCAGGGTGTAACCCGCCTGGGATAGGCTCCAAAACAGCATAAGTGGTTATGGAAAATGAATTAAATTAATGAATGTTACATAACTCACCGAAGTGACGTCAGTGCACGACAACCATATGCAATTTATATAACGTCACAATAAAAGGACGTGTAGTTAATGTTGTTAAATGGTTGTAGTTAGGTTTAAACAACAAAACTACTTGGTGAGATTTTTTTTTTTTTAAATAATGTTTTGAATGAAAATGAGAACATTACATTACAAAACGTGATGAAAATACGTCATGTGAGTGACTTTTACAAATTGTATAACATCATGTAAGAACAACATTGACTGTCGGTATTAAATGGGATGCAGGTGCATAAATTACATAAGTTACGTAACGTTAAGTTAAAACAAAACAGACTTTTGGTTTCACACCAGACACAAACTGCAGTATCGTGGGTGAATGTCCGGTTTTATTTGATCCATCCACCTCCCCTCCTTCCCACCCTTTGTGGACTCTCTTGCTCTTTATACTACATCAGTTGCTCGCAGTTTCAAGAACTGTCGTGGGTGGGTTTCAGTTTGTTCTGATTAACTGCTAGCATGTTTTCCTACAAAAAGTAATGTGCCCAAATATGTACATATCCCATGTACTTTGGGAGGCTGTGATCACGTGACCGCTGCGCTGACCGGTGTAAACGAGGAAGCACTCTCAAACAGTCTTGTAAAAAAGCAGGTTTGGGTGGTTGTTGGGTCACAAAAACGGCAACCCCCTCAAGAAGTGTGTCCAGAATTGTGTGAACTTTTGAGTCATTTTATAGTATGTCCTCACCGCGTTAAACCTAACCTCCACAACTTAACGTTAGTTACGTAACTGTATGTTAAGGTTCTATGAGGATACGCCAGTGGGTTTAGATTAGAGTCAGCTGACGGCCCAGTGCTCTCATAAAGACGCTAAAGGGTGCTGTTGGCTTCTGTATCACGTGCAGAGGGCCATAACAAAGTGTCGGTATTTGAAGACCTGGGAATGGAAACAGGTTGCACACATCACCATGAAATCCAAATCCCACAAACAGACCAAAGCCAACATTGAATTTATCTAGCTAACAAGTAATGCTATAGCTTATTCCTCTGTGCAATAGATCTCCACTGTTGCTAAAACCTACAGTACCCAGCTGTTTTTAGGAGAACTTTAAAAAAAAAATGAAAGTATATATTCATAACCTCTCTTTAGATATGTATGTCTTCAGTATGAACCAATAGGCCTGGGGCCAAAGAGAAAGTGGACTCGGAAAATGAGAGAGATGGATAAACATATTGTTAGTGTCGGTCTCTTTCTGGAATTTGTTGACAGTAATAAAAATATAGAATATCATCAGCCTTCTCCTTATCATGCCAGCAACATATGTGAAGCATGGTTGCAGTTTTTATAAGTGGTCAGGCTGCAGGTTTAACGCCAAGACATATGTAGCAGGAGTCTGTAAACATTATTCATGTTTGTACTGTGTGCTCTGCCTGGAGCTTTTTAACATGGAGCATACTACAAGAAATAGATCATTTTTAAAAAAAAAACCTACTTCCATGAATACTGATTAAGTATTCTTCACTTTGAATGAGAAATTCAGAATGTTGTTGTAGAGACTCATAGTCATAATTAATTTGAAATTGAATTAGCGGCAGGGCAGGGGGAAAATTAAGAAAAGAAAACCCTCCACAATCCTGTCAGAATAAAAAAATAAATAAATCACATCACTCGGGAAAAGTGTAATATCATTTAAAGGGAGCCGAAAAATGCCAATGGCTTATTCAGACTCTTGCTTTGCTCACATTATTAGTAATTGTTGCATTATTATGTGCATGTAAGAGTAGCATCTCCAACAAACGGATACAGGGCAACAAATAAAACAGAGGTTTTCTTATTAACTTTAAGCTCTGGCACATTTGAACTCTTTGCGGAGGGTACAGAGAAGATGTACTACACCATTACTGGTGCCTGTGGCTGTTAACTGAGTGCTACAGATCAACACTGAAGCCAATAAGTCATTTCCGGCTGCCCAAATTTACAGGAGGGGAGCTTCAAGTGCTCTCGCCAAAGACTGTATGGAGGCTGAATATTTAAATATGTCAGACCTTACTGGAAGATGTGTTCCCTATACAAATCAAAATATGCCTTAAATGTATGGATATGTTGCAGGTGTATTGTAAGACAAAAAAGGACTTTGATTTGCCACTAGAAAAGTGTTAAATGCATACTTATAACTGTCAAGAACGAGCAATTACATCTATTAAATCGGCACTTTAGTAAAATATTTACCTTTTCAAAATATTGAACTGTATGTTTCCTTTATCTTAATTGCATAGCCTTGAGGTCATTAGACACCTACGTGTGTGGGGGAGAGTTTGAGTAATCTATTAGCTCCCTGTCTCTCACAAACACTCATACCGGTATAAATATTCTGTCCAATTATCTGTATTTTAGCGCCTGTATAATTTGCTCACACAGCGTGCACACAAAAGAAGTCTCTCGTCACTCGGAGGTTTTAATATTTGAGAAGCGCATTCCTCAGAGAAAAAGAAAAGTCGCATTCATTCCACTGGATGCGAATATCAATGGAGATATTTTAACATTACAGCATTTGTGGAATTCATTTCATTCTTCCTCACTCACTGGGAAGAGATTAATTTGCCAGTCCAGACAAATGGGTGTGCCGATTTCTAAGTTAGCAGACCATGTAATAGAATCAATTTAACTGGGATATTCTCAATGGGAGGTTTGATTCCCTCCACCAGCATTTGATACCCCTCCATCTCTCTCACAAGCAGTGGCTCGCTTGAGCTCGTCCAGTCGAGAAACTTGTTTCAAAGTTTAAAATAGATGTGAGATATACAGATTTTCTCTTTGAAAGAAAAACAAAGCAGTGACTTTCAGTGTGCGCCGAAGAGACTAAACAAAATTGTCGGCTTTTCTCGTATTAATTGGTAGCATTGTGCAAGCAGAGAATCATATCTGTGTGCATTCAGAAAACAAAACCTGTGAAAAACTGGGTGACAAAAATAAAGAATCACTTTTTTCCTTGACAACCGCTGCTGCTGTGGTGCCCTTGAACAAGGCACTTAACCTCCCGACTGTGCAGACGAAGCTGTCTGACGATGTGCTGGGCAGCTTGCAGATCTGATGTGTAGCATTCACACAACTGCACAACATTCAAAGTGTGGGTCATGTCAACCCTGCCCTCTAGAAATAACATTGATATACTACCAACCTGTTTCCCTAATTAGGTTTTCAACATAATCTCTGCCTTGCCTCGGCTGTGTTCACTGCAGTGTTATTTTGAATGAATCTAATGCCACATTTTACTACTGACAGAGAAGTTGTAGGTAGATGGGTCAGGGTTGAGGGGAGAGTTTAAAGGGAAACTTTGGTATTTTTCAACCTGGACCCTATTTTCACACGTTTATGTGTCAATGTGACTGATGGAGGCAACAACCTTTGAAACTGGTCCGGTATTGAGTGACGAGACAGGCTACACTGTGATCCCTGTGGGCAATTGTGCACCATTTGTTTACATGCATTAAAAGTGCTTGTTTTTGCCACTGACCAACATGTTCTTACTCCGATCTTGTCACATGTCGACGTTTGGTCATGGAATTTCCACATTTTAGATACAACGTGCAAGGTACCCTGGGTGTGTTGGTTGTTGATGTTCTGGGATGGCGTGTCAGTACAGCACTGCACCGCGAATTGACTTTTTTTTTCCTTCAACCACTAATGCACCCGGTTAGTTTTAGAAAAAAGAACAGGCTTTGGCTTATTAATCTTACGGGATGTGAACACTGCACCACAGGGTGAAAGTCAGTATTTGTTGGACCCATCCACCACCACTCCCACCTGCCCCACTTGGACTTTCACCGCCTTAAGTTTCGTTCTTGTCCCGCCTGTTAACAGCAACCAGCCATGTATCATGCCGACGTTAAAGGACACCTTTGTTTGTCGGTGTCTGATGCCACAAGTCACTGCCCCAGCGCCGGATTTCAGCGACTTTAGAGTGAGACCAGGTTGCACTGCCAGGCTCAGATTGCTGACGACATTATAGAAAGGATCTCTACCGAGAAATGAAACTTTTTTCTTTAGCTTTTGCTAACCAAGTCTCACTGACGGAGAGGTCTCATTGTGAATTTTGAAATCAGCAAAACATTGAGCCATGATATAAAAAAATTTTTTAGGTAATGCTAAGTTACAATGTCTGCACTCCAACACAAAAAAACTCTTCTCGGCACTCTTCTCACTAATGATTTCACTGTCTTCCTGCAAAAAGTCACTTCCAGCAAGATTTTTAAAACGAGACTTCTCATCCTGTAAGACTTCGCCAAAATAACAGACCAGCAAAAGACAAGGAAAAACATTTCAGGGTCATGTATGATGTGTTATCTGACTCTAAAAAATTTGTTGTCTCCATCAATCACTAAGACACAAAACATGGGAAAACAGGGTCCAGGTTAAAAAATGCCACAGTATCCCTTCAAACAATAAACACATATTGTTTAAGATTAAGGAAAGCTTCTGTTTCTGTTGTGTGTTTCAAGTCACTTTTGAGTTTTTCAGTTCTCAACTAAAACCACAGTCTTTCCCTAACCTTAACCAAATGCTGAGAGAGCTTAAACATTGCCATAAAAATGCTTCAGTTGATACCAGCACATACTGACTGAGCTGCAAGAGTTGCCAAAACTTGGCAGATATGTCCTCAAAAAATATTTCTCGCATATGTTCAGTGTGCCTCGTCACATGCTTCAGGTTGCATTACATTTCTCCCCAAATAAAAGCTGTTGTAAATTAGTAGTATATTGTCCTAATTTCTAGGGCACAGGGTTGTGTGTTGTGGTGTATGGGACTGGTTTTGGTTACAGGCACAGGAAAAAACAAAGGAAGAAGAAAAAACTTGGTTTGAAAAAACTTAATGCAGTGCAAGTAATGCATCACATGGTAGGGTTGTTATCACAGAAATACACTGATATGGTCAAAGTCTCTGGATAAACTAGAAACTTAAATGTTACTGTCATGGTTGAAAGACAGTTTCCTACTTCTCAGATCAATAAAACCTCTTAAAATATTCAATTGTGCATCATGTCAAGATTTCAAATGCATTGTGACAGAACCAAAAAAGTAATTTGCTTAAATCCTCAAACGTCGACACTGCGGAGATAGAAGGTCTTCAAAGAGCGGCGACCAAACTTACTGACTTCAAAATGTGTTAAAATGACTCCTTTGCATAATTTGCTCCCTCCAGATGTTGTAATTAACAGTTTTGTAGCTGCTATGAAAATGTCTCTCTGGGGCTCCCTTAAAAGCGGAGAATGATATGTTGCACAATCATGGTATTAAAAAACACATTTGCAGCTTAGGATGACTTGCAGCATGGCATGAATGGTGCTGTATGCATGTTGAAATTCCTCAACAGAAATACAAGGGTGTCGTTTTGGGTAAGGGCTTCAGGCATAGAGCGGAGAAAGGCCTCTGTTTGAAAGTCTGCGGCGTGTTTGTCACCCACTCTGGCAAAGTGGGCCAATACTGACCGCTAAAGGGTCCAATCAGGCATATGGGGAAACATGTATGTGTCAGAGCTGGAGCGAGAAGGAAGAGCAGGAAAAGGTGGGGGTTGTGGAAGCAGGGTGGGGCAAGAGAGGGTGGGTGGGTGGTGGGGTAGGCGGGCGGGCGGTGGAGCAGATGTGAGCAGAGCTGAGGACGAGCTTCACGCAAAGACACAGTCCCATCGATGCCTCCGTTACAGCCTGGAGCAGGAAGGGGGAGGGAAGGAAAACAGAAACAACATTAAATTGAAAGCCGTCGTAACACACAGCCCTGCAGGAAACCACACTGTTAACAGGCTATGTTCAGACAGACAGCCCACAATGCAGAGCACATGCTTAAAACACATCCCCAAATTATGTTTCAGGTGTTTTAATTTTGCCACTCCAATCTTCAGAGGCAGCGAAAACAATATTATCTCAGTCAGCTTCTTTAAACAAAGGAGTCCCACATTTTCTGTCTCAGTTTGAACAGTTTTGGTTATTTCTCAAGAGACTGCTGTGTTTTTTGTTTTTGTTTTCACAGGTTTGAAGTGGGTGGGGCTCAGCTGGGAAAACATGATGTCACATAATAGTGTGAGTAATCACAATTTTGCAACATTTGAATCAAATCTGATGACAGCTGGGGGGTTGTTTGCTTATATTGCCATCACTGTCAGTCAAAGCTGCCAGGCGCAGTAACTTCCTGGACTCTGTACCGGTTGCCTGGCAACCTACACAAGATATAACTTGTTAATTAGTGGATTTTAGAGGTGCTGGTAGGCAGATTTGTTACCGCTGAACCGAGCCAGACTAGCTGTTTTCAGTCTCTATAAGCTGAGCCTACCATCTGCCAGTGTTGTAGTACATGAGATCGGTCTTGTTCTTGAGGCCACTTTTTTAAGGTCATTTCACTTATGCTTTCATATGGGTTATACTTATACTACTTCTTATATTTGTACTCATACTTATATCTTTACTTTATCTTGTCTTGCCCTGTCTAAGACAAAGAAAACTTTTACCTCAAGTCCTGTCAAGTCCCCAACTGTGTGGATATCACTGTGCATTGTGTGATTTATTTGTTAATATAATTACTGTGATTGGATGTAAAACCTCTAGTTTTAAATTTTTGTTACTGTTAATGGTCATCACACTTCTGATGGTATACTTATACAAACACACATATATGTTTATGGCAATTAATGAGGTGAATGATCAGTCACACCCCTTGGCGTGTAATGTCGATGCCTGAGGCAGCCTTCAGCGTTGCTTTAACAAACACAACAGACTATCATTTAAGTCCAATGTAAACCCATCCCTGGCAATAGCTGATGCCAAGTGATGTAGTAAAAAAGTCAGAAAGTCTGTGCAGGGCAGGAGGGAGGGGTGGATGGGTGAACCAAAACGGGACAGACAGCCAGGAGACCACAGTTTGTGTTCAGTGTGAGACCAAGTCAATGTTGTTTTGACGTAACATTGGGCAACATTTGGGCAACCTAACCAAGTAGTTTTGTTGCCTAAACGTAACCATGACCATTTCACAGCATTATTCACACGTTACAATGTGTTTCAGCTCTGTGGCCTTCATACTGCTGTGAGATACAGAGGGGGCGTGACAATTTGGCGGCATTTGATGACCCAGGAATGAGAACAGGCTGGTCTAGACTTAGTCATTATCCATACGCTCACAGGTATTTATAAAGACGTAGGTATTTCTGTGTGTTTTGGCCTGTCGTGCACAAACAAATTGTATTTTAGGTCACTGCAAACAAATCTTTTATGAAACTCTTGATTGTGAAGCATCACAAATGCGGCACCATTTTGTGCATTGGTGGAAATGGCCAAATTAGTGCTGGTTCCAACCTTGCTAACAGGACTTTTTACGTTTACACACAAATGTAGGCGTCAGAATGCGCTACACAGGTCACTGCTCCAGGTAGCCTTCTAGTATTAGCTTCTTTCAAGCTTTGACTGGCTACCATCTTCTTCCTTTTCTTTGCTTGGCCTTAAGGTTAAGGTTATATCGCCACCTGTTGCTTTTGACAGCACTATAATTGTGTCTTAATGGGGGGGTTTTTTAAACAGTGGTTTTGTGGATAGGAATATCTTTGAGAACAAAAGTGGGACAAAACCCTGTTTTCAAAAATACCCGTGTCCATGGAGACTAGACCTTGGTCTCCACCCCTCAAAATCTGGGTCTTGTCTGAGTCTTGATCCCCTTCGGTCTCAAACGTTAGATATTCGAAATGGAAACAATTACCATGAGTTAGAAATCAATTGAATATTTTTCAAGAAAAATGAGAAAAAAGGGTTGAGATATATAAAAGACAATGTTCCCAATGGTCTTTTATTATATGACAGCAGTCATGTGACAGCATAGAAGTGTTTTCTTGTTCTTTATCGTTCAGATAAATATGTGGGTAACTAGCATGTATGATGAGGCATGTTGTTATCATGCGTGCTGAGATTGGTGTGTACTTATGGAATGCCTAGCTGTTATATATTTTATCCTCTAACTTAAATTTAAAGTTATGGATTTATTTAACTACATTCTATAAAATAATGTATAAGTAATTTGTTTTTTTCTTCTTTTTAAAAATTTCTTAATTTATAATCATTATATTATTGTCACTTATTTCCTGATGTTGCTAACACCTTTACTTGTTTATGTATGTATGTATATATGTCTTTTATTTTTCCCTTTTACGTTATCTTTTTTGGTCTCTATATATGTTAAATAATCCTCAAAAATACAAAAAAAATAAATAAATTAAAAAAATAAAATAAAAAATACACTCGGGTCTTGGTTGTGACTTTGTCTCGGTTAAGGTTTTCTTAACTACAACAAGACATTCTTCTCATTTAATTCTCACCAAGAGAGCAGATAAGAGTATTTCTCAAACTGTTCCTTTAAACTATTAATAAATAATAACCACTGAAGTTATTTTTCTCTGTAAACTTTCACTAAAACATAAATTATGTTTGCCTGTTGTCTGAACATAACCATATCAGAACATAAAGGCCTGCAGCACTGACTCACTAATGATGTTCACACATCAGCAAAAAACTCAATTACACATCTGACTTTGACATAAATGCAAAAAGAAAAGAATTTATATACATCAGCTGTCATTTCTAAAAAATGAGAAAAGTCTGAGCTGTAGACTCTTTTTTTATATTCTTATATTCTTTGCATCCAGGGAAACCACAATGGATCTTAGCGAGTCTGAGTGGCACTGTCGTTGCACATTATCTGCCAGATGGGCCAGCACAGGGCCTGCTGGAGGGGAAGACAGGGTCACATCCTCCATCCTCTTGCATTATGTAAGATTTATTTTTGGGCCGTACAGTTCAAACCAGTGTGGGTTTGCCAAGTGGTTGTCAGACAGTCAACCACTCTCAGGCTCTTGAGCATGATGTGAAATCACCACGGTTTGACCGCCAAAAACTTCCTCCCCTGATATGTCAGACAGGCTGCCTCGCTGGTTGTAAATGTTCAGTCAGGAAGACGTTTCCACCTGATTTGATAGCAAGAGTATTTCTGGCGTTAGTGTTAAATTCATTTGCTCACTGAATCAGGCCAACAGCTGCGTGGGATTCACTGCGATGTACATACAGGTGTATGGTGCCAGCATGTTGCTTATAGCCGCAAGGCTGAACAAATGTTTCCTTACTGGCACGGCTTTGGGCTCGGTAAGCTGAACCTTCAGGACACCCCCCCTTATATGGCACACTTTGTAGTGCTTATGCTCTCTCCCTCTCTTTCTGTCTGTCTTCCAAACCTCTGGTCTAATGAAATACATCTCCAGCATAATAAGCCACGTGGGTGTCTTTAAATGAATAAAGAGAAGCCCACAGTCCTCAGAGGCTATGTGGCAGAGCTAATCTGCTGCTCTAAATTGGCTATTTTCAAAGACATATACCGCGTGTGTTTTTGTAGACCTGCATCATGTTTGTGAAGGTGAACACTGCCTTGATCTAATTAGCCTCATTAATCTAATCAAGGTCCTGGAGGAAGGAGAGACTCCCCTGAGATGGTTATGTGTTATCAGTGTGTGATGTTTGATGCACGCTGATATGAAGCTTTGATTAGATGTTTTAGGTGCCTTTTAACGACGTGCATTGCCTACCTCTACATCACTTAGTGATCTCCTACATTTCCCAGAATACCTCATTAAAAAATTGCTTTGTTCTTAGTTGTGAAATGTTACAGAGCATGTAGGTGGAGAGAACAACAACCACAGCCTCGTAAGACCAAGAGATAGAAAATGTGTGAGTCACACTAATGGATGTATTAAGAGAGTCATTGGCTATGTTTACATGCAAACTAATATTCCACTATTATTCCAAATATGACAGTATGCTGAATTTGATACAGATCATGAAACAGCATATTCTGTTTGCATGCTCCAAATTAATTCAAATGTGGCATTTTCTGTTCAGGAAGTGTGGGATGTGCTGATATTCAGGTTTTAGGGGCAGTCTGTGGTCATGTATACAGCGCATTCAGAATATGCTTCTTAGCTGTGGTTTGTAGCGTTTGTGAAATGCAGCCTCTTGCCTGTTTATGGTCAGATCTGCACGTTGTACGCAAACCAACTAGCTACTGGGATGCAAGGCTGTGAAGTACAGATGCATGCCCAAAAGAAAAGCCCACATTTCTGGTCAGAGGGAGATACTCCTGCTTTTAAACATTCTGAAAGACTTCGGCATCATCAAGTTTTTGGATATGTGCAAATATCGCAGCTCTGATCTTTTAAAGACGGTCGATTAAGGAATATAAGAGGGAGGCTAACATACAATAAAAATACTTTTCCTGCGATTCGGTTGTTCAAAAGGGACGTTGGAGCAGTGGGTGTTTTTTGGTGGGATAAATGAGCTTATGGTCTTTCAGTCTTATGGGGCATTATTCAGACTAACAATGGGCAGTCCCCCAAAACAATTATGTTTGCTAACATTAACCACACGAGCACCACACAGCATGGTGCAAAATATGTCATTCAGAAGGTACATAGTCTCCTTTATAGACATGTATCTGTAACTGTTATCTGTAAGGCAAACATTGCCAATATTACTCATAGTATAGACCCTTTGAGGGTTGATGTCACAATGACGTCAGTTTGTTAGCTGGAGGCAAAACACGACTCTCCGGCACAGGGCTTTGGGCTACACAGGAGTCTTAAAATGTCGTCTTGTTATGTTACTGGGAGCCAGAATAGAAGGAGTCATGGCTCAAAAGTTAAATTTTATCACATACCAGCAGCCACTGCCAGTCAACAAAAATGAAGACAGCTATGGTTAAATGAGATAAGACCAAAGGACTGGACTGAGATGAGACAAAACTACTCACATGTGCAGCACACACTTCATGTTGGTTTAGAGAAAAGTATTTACTGTTGTAGGAATGATTAATGTTATGTGTATTAAGGGTTATCATGTCCACTTAATCAGAAATTGTAAAGGTATTAAGAGGAATATTGGATTTCTCTGTAATGCTAACTTTTTAGTGCGTTAGCTAATGTTAGCTTCGATAGCAAAACAAACTTGAGGAAACTGTTCAAGTCTCGTCATCCTTTGTAAGATCGGTTAAAATAATCAACCACAAAGCTGACCATCCCTCCTTCAGCAATCATGTCAAATCATCCATTCACTGATTGAGAATAACAGGTCAGCCAGTCTGGTCCCGTTGGCACAGTGTTTACTTATTCAATTAACACTCACGGTCCTGGAGAGTGAGTCACCTGACATGGTTAAGTCGTAAATTCAGTTTGACGCTCTACACTAAAATGAGAGCCCTGTTGATCATTTTGCCCCCAGCTAAGCTTCACCCACCAAAAAACATTACATTGTTTACTATCAGTGAAAAGGTCTATTAGGAAAGCAAAAGATTTTTTTTGTTTGTTTGCAGGGGTATTTTGCACATGATGTCATCTCAGTGTAGAGTCTATGGGATAAGCAAACAGGTATCCAGTTCTCATGAAACAAAGTCCAAAGTCCATAGTCACAGCTTTTAAATTACAGTATAGCATTGATATCGAGTCAATGGACATTTTTCATGGCAGACATTTTGACATGTCGTAAAAGGAAAAGCAGGTGTGTCTAATACAATTTACGATAGCTGCATTCCACTCAGGGGAGGCTCTGGTATTGTGCGTGCTGGCTCACTGTGACATTTAATGAAACCAAGCCATCATTAGTGTCATCAGTTTCACCTGTGCTTTTCCTACTATGACAAGTCAAAATGTCTGCTGTGAAAAATGCGTCCTAAGGACTTACCGAATGGTTGGTACAAAGTGCCAACCTTTACATTTCTAAGTTTTAGAAAGCTGAAACTTTTCTGCAGTTTACCTTCAAAAGTTTTCCTACAAATAACTGCAAGCAGCATAATATTGTTAATATTTAAAGCTGTCTAAGGTGTTTTTTTTGCCTTTGTTCTTTTGTGGGAAAATATTTGATGTTTTGTTTTGTTTTGTGCCGCCATGAGGACCAGCTCCTAGGGTCTACCTCATGTTATATGAATAGCAGTCAGAATTGAAGTTTTATTATCTGCAGCCTTGTTGTGTTTGTATTTCCTTTAGGTCAGACTGAACAACAATTTTAAAAAAATGGATTAAATGAAAAATGGTGATGACGAACCAAATATGAAAAGATCCAAAAGGTTTTAACTAAAAAGGGCATACATCAGAACAAACATAAAGAAACATATTCTGGATGACTTTACATATTTTGCTTTGTCAAGGATTTTTTTTTTTTTTTTGCTACGCTACCATCCATGAATTTAAAGTTAAAGTTTCTTCCTTTCTTTTTATTTCACTTATTTCAGCTTTGATTATAAATACTGAGAGGTAAAATGATCTCAGCACAATTTGAATTTTATTGCATTTTATCCATTATTTCACAACTCAAATTATATGAATTACCCATTATAAACTGAGTCTATGAATGAAATAATTTGTTTAATTGTCTCTTGAATCCAAATTGTTTTTATTTTTTCTTCTGTGAGTCTGTATGCACTGTAACAAGAAATGTTATGAACCTCATCAGGTTTTAACACTTTTAAAAAACTCGACAGAATCCAAACATTCACGCTCGGCTGGGCTCCAGCCTCCCTGAGATTGGGTGATGTGGATTTTTTACGCTTCAGTGGCCGAGGCTGGACTTTGGAGGTGGAGGTGGAGAAGAAGAAGGACGAGGACTGGCTGTGCAGACGGCCTGAGCTCTCATCTATCCATCTATTTATTTATCGTTCCATTTTCCCGCTTCATGCCCTCACTAACTCACTTTCTCTCCTCAACGAGGGACTCGCCAGTCTGACACAGCCTGCCATACAAACACACACACACACACACACACACACACACACAGATATGCGTGCATGCACACGCCACTGTCGTCAGTATACCAGCTCATTCACAGAGATTTGTTGAGACAAATGAAGGACAGAAACACAGATCTCGGGATTTGTACTGTTTGAACAGCTTCGCTGATGTTAAATCCACCCTAAAACCAATGTCCACATGGGCACCAGACTATTGTTTTAAAACAGACTTGAAAATTTGTTAACACATCCTTTAAGCAAGCCAAGGTCAGCCATCAGGAATTATGAACGGGGACAAAATTCTCATTCATCCACACCCACTCCAGCACCAACACCATTAGCTCTAATTCCAACATGGCTAATTTCAAATGATCTCACTGCAATTAAATGACTTCTACAGGGAGTAACATGATGTGTATCATCACACATGCAATCCACAAGTTTTTTGTCATAACCAATGTATGTAATTCCAAGGCTGTTTAGAAACTCCAGTATTACTCCCTTTTTCCCTTTTTCCCTTGCCAAAATGTAAGCACATCACGTAGTCCCTGATATGGCTGGTGCCAATGGATGCCTTGTCATTATAATTTCATATGATATCAGTATCTTCACTCGAGCTTGATACAGCAGGTTTTATTTACTAGTCTGCCTAGCTTCTCACCTCTGCTACGTTTAGCTTCGCCTGTCATACTTGGTGCTTCCTGACCCTTTATTGAAGCCAGAAATTTGGCCGTTGCGTTTTTGTTTTCATTTTCTTGTTTACTCTGCATCCTGACTTTTCTTTTTGAGCCTTTGATATTTGGTGAGGCATTTTGACTTAACCATTCAGGCTGCTGTTCGCTTTACATCTAAAAATATTTCTTTTTCAAACTGCCTCCTCCACCCTGTAATGACTGCAAACTTAATCGTTTTAAGTAATCTTTTTATCTTTGCACTTTTTGTCTGCACCTTTGCTATTTCAATGGAGATTTTAATTAATGGTGAATTAATTTTACCTTATATATCATTTTTTCCCTTTACTCTTTTACAGTAAATCTGTATCCTTTATTATTTTTACTATTTTATTGCTCTGTAAAGCATTTTGAATTGCCCTGGTGTAGCACCTGGTGGTGCTATACAAATAAAGCTCTCTTACCTTCCCTTTACATTATCAGCATGTGTGTGTTATGTACTTTTGATCCTTACAATTATTTGTCCACATACGTAACTACGTGGTGTTTCAGATGACAGATGACAAATTAAGATGTGTTTTAAGGATAACAATAAGTGTATTTATCATGTAAATACGTATAACTTGTATTCTCAGTGATGACAGTGATCAAGGTCATTTAACCCATTTAACCATAGACGTTTGCAGCCATAACTGTAATGTTGACACATTTATAGTGACACACTGTGGTCCAACCTGTTGGATGTCTTCTCTGCACTGATTTGATGTATTGCGCTGCCTTGCTAGCGTCTGTGATAAGCCAACTGCTCCGAAGGTAAGCAATGCACTGCTGTGGCCCGGGGTTGCAAAAAAAAACGTAATTTGGCCACATAAAAGAATCAATATCAATGAAAGCGTACGCTAACTTTGGAATATTTTCACCGCTTTACCTTACACACTAACTGATGGAGGCAGCTGTAGATCTAAAATGCTCTAAAATTACTGTTTTTGTCAACTGACTCTGGTGGCTTTGAGATATTGCAGGGATCACTAACCCTAACCATCAAAAGAGCCATTTTGGCAAAAAAAAAAAAAAAAAAATATAAATATATATATATATAAATAAATGAATGAGTAAAAAAAA
>JAPZEB010000022.1:13002709-13014945 GCA_029783705.1 Chaetodon striatus | reverse complement strand
CCATTTTGGCAAAAAAAAAAAAAAAAAAATATATATATATATATATATAAATAAATGAATGAGTAAAAAAAATGACCTAATAATGTAAACAGTGTGTGAAGTCTTAATAAACCTATCAACCTTACTCAAAGGTCCTAATGAGCATTTATTGATATTTTTATCAACACAGCAGCTACTCTGCAGTGGGCTATTTCTAATCATTTGGTACTTTACCTTTACAGTGTTGGTGGTGACAGCAAACACATTTGTTAAAGACCTGTTAAATAATAGCCTAGCAAGGGAGACTCAAGACAAACCACAGCTATTAAGGTTCAGCAAAATTTGGAGGAAAAGGCGTCAGGTGGTGTGATGTAAGACACACATTTTAGTCGACAAAACGTTTTTGAAAAAAAATCTACATATAGGCCACACATTTTTACGAGTTGTCAGCATCACGTAAGGCCTACAGCAGTGATCAATCAAAATTAAAATATGAAAAAAAAAATAACTTGTTTATTTATGTATAGAAGATACAGAGAGCCAATGGAGAGGAGCTAACTAGAAGCAGGTGGCTCTGGAGATGCAGGTTGCCTACCCCTTAAGTACTGGCCTCAGTTCCCAGTCGCACAGGCTGATAGCAAGGTAAAGCATACACTTAAACTCATACAATTTTTTTTATATGGCTGTAAGCTAACCAATCGGGGCAGCGTTTGCTTGGTTCCATTTTACGTGTGTGACATGAGGTTTTCTATCCAGAAGTTACTGTAAACAAAGATTGAGATTCCATCTTTTACTTCTAGCCTTTGCCAGGCCTGTATGAGCCACCGGGAAAAGAAGGAGTTAACTGACCTTTCAACTTCCTGGCTTGGATGTACATCTGGCTGTGATCAGACTCAAAATGCGATTTGATCAAACCGATTACATTCTGACCCTAGTGTGTTCTGCATGTATTTACACGTGTATTTACATGTATTTTAGACGCTAGTTATTGAGATAGGATATTAAAATACAGATCCCAGGTTAATTAGTGGTGTAAATTGGATCTTGGAGATCGCTTTTCGTAGCTGTGCTTTTTTTCGTATTGATCACCCCTCTCAATCCCAGAGGGCAGCCTTAATGTCCACAAAGCTAACTTCTTAATGAACCATTACTACATTATGTGTTGGGGCGATATATTACCAGACATCTCTGTTGATTGATTAAATACGTTACTCTTTACTTTTAAATTACATATTGCAGTTATTTCTTAAAAGAAAAAAAAAATATTGTTTACAACAAGCCCTATCAGTGAAGACTGTTTATCTTGAAACAGAGGTTAATACGTTTATATTGTGCATTACTTAAAGCCATAATTTAGTTTGAAGGGAATCATATTTGTATTTTTCCTGCTTTCAGTAAGATAAACTTACAGAAGTCTTTGTAATGTTACTGCCTGGAGGTTGAAGCTCGCCTGAATGATGAACCCAGCTAAGCTCAGTTCATGGATGTCATGGAAACTGCTGCTCTCAAAGGATGAGTAGAAATAAATTAACCAGTTAAGTTCAAATATAAATCTCTAACCTCGACCTTAAAGTGACAGTTTGACAAGTGGAGCTCGTTGAGTACTGGTCAGTTCCATCACGAGATGTTTGTGTTACGAAAACCAGTTAAAACCTATTTTCTCTGTTTGTTTTCTGTTTATTGATACTAGAGGACACTATTTTTCTCATTGCATGCTTAGTTTTCTCTCAGTGAGGACAGCTCTGAATATGTTTCAGCTAATAGAGAGTGAGTAAGTCCTTTAAGGTCACCGTTAAGTCACTTTATTCATTCAAAGGAAAGTGCAAAGTGGCTGCTTGCTGTGTCATATGTTCACTGCACAAACAGCAAGGGGAAGCAGTATTTTTAGCCAGTGTTTAAAAGGACAGTTCACCCTAAGAATCCAAAACACATATTTTTCCTCTTACCTGTAGTGCTATTTATCAGTCTAGACTGTTTTGGTATGAGATGCAGTGTTGGAGATATCAGTTGTAGAGATGTCTGCTGTCCCTCATATATAATGGAACTAGATCGCACTTGGCTTGTGGTGCTCAAAGCGCCAAAAAAAAAAAAAAAAAACATTTGAAAAACTTAAAGGCAATATTTCTTTTCAGAAATCATGACCTGAGGCCTGTACTAAGAAGCAGGATTTGAAGTTAGCGAGGTAGCATCAGGGTTAACTCTGGATTTTCAGTACGACGAAGCTGGTTCTCTTTTTACCGGAATAAATCACAGTGGCGACTTATGCTGACCAGCTAAACTGCACTGGAGCAAGTTAACGGAAAACCCACGCTGACATGGGGAGTCCTACATCTGTCAAACGTGCATATACTACTAGCACAGTTAACACCACTGAGCTAACAAACATTACAGCTCAGCTGAAGGGACGCCATTAATGTTTGTATCTCACACTGTCATAAGCCTCTGAATCGTATCAGCATGAGCCTTCATCCGTGAGTAGATACATCGATTGAAATTGCAGGTGTTGAAAGAAATTTGTATCAACATATATTTTTGGTGCTTTGAGCACCACAAGATGAGTATCATCCAGTTCCATTATATTTGAGAGAAGGCTGACACCTCTACAGCCGATATCGCCAACACTCGGCAACTCACACCAAAACAATCCAGACTGATGAATAGCGCTACAGGTAAGAGGAAGAATATGTATTTTTGGTTTGGGGGTGAACTGTCCCTTTAAGAGTGATGGGAATGTACAGAGTCTATGGACTGACTGGTGAGGAGAAGTTGCAAGAATGGTTGACATGCTTAGAAGTATGCTTATTTGCTTTCTTGTGAAGAGTTAGATGAGAGTATTGATAACACTCTCTTTGATAAAAGGCTATTGCATGTAACAAGTTAGCTAAGCTTAGCATGAAGACATGTGAAACAGCTAGCCTGGTTCTGTCGACAGGTAATTAGCCCAATGTATAATATTTGTGAAATCAAACAGTGTGGTTTTGTTGTAGAAAAATAGTGCAATAACAACAGATTGTGGTTCAATGTCTCCGCAGGTTGCCTGGCCACCTCACAGCGACGACAAGACTACTGGAGTATGACTCTTATATTAGACAGACAATAGAGCGGCATCAGTCTTCCTATCAAATTTCTTGGAGAAAAAAAGCAAATAACCCCATTTCCAAAAATGTGAAACTCTTCATTTAACAAATTTATATGGATTTTTTTATGTTATGGAAAACATTGTAACAGATATGAATTTACTCTGTTCTCGCCTTTTAATAGCCACCTTTCAAGCCTACGGGTGGAGGGCATTTCATAGTAAAATTTATTTTGTATGGAGGATCACTTTAAGTATTTTGACCTTGAGTACACACAGCTTCAAAAGTTGCACTTTTTAAAATCCGAACACAGATCACATAATGCGTGGGACAATTAATTAGGTGGTTAGCGCTACATCTGCTCTTTAAAGACGTGGTAAAAATTCCAACCAAAGTAAAATATGGAGAAGGGTTGACTAAGATAAAAGATGACATAAAGGAAACAGAAAACGTCCAAAATGAAAACATCTTTTTATTGTCATACACTTTGTAAAGGATGAGTGCAAATAAAAGAGCTTGTGATCAAAAATCTACTCATCACTAAGCCATGGACCATAAGGCATCATTAAATACAAGCTTTTTGGAGCTATCATCTACAATACAAGGACGGAATCAAGGAAAAGAAACAACACAGCATCAATGCTTATGCAATTAGAAGGAAAATGGAGGAAAAGAAATTTAAATGAACAGAAAACAGAAACGACAAAAAAACACAACACAATTTGTACATTCAAAAGAAAGAAGTCAAAAAATTCACAAGGAATATTGATATTACGGCAAGTGACGATAAAACATAGTCTACAATCTGTTATGTACACTTGGCACTAATGTTAGATCTTTGATTGTTGTCCAGTCAGGTTGTTGTCAACTCTAGCATGTGCACAGGTCGCAACTCTTTTTTTTATTTATTTAAATTCTAGTCTAATCATTTATATAATCTATAAATATTCTGAAACAATCATTCTCTCAAACAAAGCTGTTGAAAAGTTCTGCAAAGCCTGACGTAAAACTTCATTAGGTATTGAGATCAAACTGCTCAATGGACAACAGTTCATAAGAAAAATGCTCACATAACTTTTTATATATAGTGTAGAAGGATTATTTTTTTCATAACAAGAATCAATCTTTGATAGTCCATCTCATGCACTTGAAAGTTGTAAACAGTACAAATATAAATGATCCACTTACAATATTTGAATCCCAGCAATTCCAAAATAGACAGACAGACTCCAAAAAACAGCAGCAGATTGTTTGTATGCATTTTCCAACACTGGCAGATGTGTATATAATGAGGTGGAAAATGGCTATTTAACATGATTGGATTGTCTCTATCTATTCCACGTGGCTAGAGAGAATCAAAAGCAGTATACAGCTCGAATGATGCCACAGCTTCCAATTCATGATGATATGACTCCGATTCGCTAAATCTCTAAAACACACATTTAAAATATATTATGATATACAGTATGAAGTAGAAAAATGGCCTGGGGTGGTCTTCAGCATCCTGATATGTCTTTTCTGATATGTTAAAGGGAAAGTTCAGCCAGATTTAGGTTACTTACTTGTTACTTTAACTTTATAATCCAAGAACTCAATAATTCACTCTTTAGGTTTGTGTAAATAAAATAATTCAAGACTTAAAAAACAAGTAGGCAAGTTAAAGATTAATTTGTTCTCCATGGTCACTTTTCCAGCAGTGTTGTAGTCAAGAGTAGCCTAGATTATACCGAAACAAGAGAATGGCTGTTTTGTTAAATTAATAAATAAAAGATAAAAACGAAAGGCTTGAATAGGGAAAAAAAAACAACAGAAAATCTAGCCAATTAATGCGATAGCCAATGACAGACATTCATTTTCTCTTCGCAGTGCTTCACAGGGGACAACACAACCCCATGACGATGATAACATTGTCATTCCCTACTGGACAGGTTTGCCGTTTTTAAGGTGTGTTCAGACTAAACACAAAGCTCCTTTTAACCTCACTTTCTCTGTTTATAGCTATAGCTACCTAAAAATGTGCACAAACGGTGTGCATACTTGTACGTCTACCTTTGTGCGAACCAATTTGAGTTTTAGACCTTGAGGGTCAGGGCGTTTTTTGAAAGTAAGAACATTTTGGCTAGCCCTCACCTTTGGACCTTTCAAGGGACATTTGCTGATTTTCAACCAGCTCTGTGTTACTGACTGCATTGTGGGCAGTGTGTGCTGATGAAGGGTGTTAAGGCGCCCCCTGTGCCACCAGCTCCTGGAGCTTCCTGCCAGTGAGCCAGACAAAATCTGCCTCATGACATGTTTCACTACCCACGCTGCAGTAACACAGAGCTGGTTGAAAATCGGAAAAGTATCCATAGGGTTAGGTTAAGGTTGAGTAAAGGGATGGGTTCAGGGTCTCTGATTGGCTGTGTTGCACTGGCCTATGAATATTAACTCAGAGTTCTCTTATGGAGAACCAGTTAATGGGACTGGAACCGAGAACAGTGACACTGAGCTGGTTGAAAAGTGGGACTTTTCTCTAGGCTTAGGATAGTGGTTAGGGTTTCGGTTAGAGTAAGTCTCCAGAATGTAAGTCAATGTAATTTCCCTAAAAGTGACGTGTAACGTGTGTATGTGTGTTTGTGTACACTACAGCTCATACTGATATTATCATCCATACTGTGGCACTTTCCCCTGTAAATGTACTATTGTAGGTGGACACATCTTTGCTTTAAAGCGAGATTATATAACCTTTGAGAGGAGAAATAGCAGAATATTCACCTTACAAATTAAAAGTTGAATTCATAAAAAACAAAAGGCACCACTGTTACAGTTTTACTTGGCCGTGTCTGGTATGACCATAGATATGGTGGCTATCTATATGACTTGTCTCCTCTTGTGCTACCCCTACAATAGCTTCCTGTTTTAGCTGAATACTAAACATAGTGGTATAAGTAGTTTTGCCTTTAGCATTATCTCATAAATATCTCTTGTACCCTCATAGTCTCAATTTAATCAGCTCCATCTTGAGCTAATGTAGCAACTGTTTGCATCCCCTTCTTTCTTTCCAATTAGCTTTGAATGCAATCAAGGTGCCTCTAAAAAGCCACTGTGTATTCAGTCTGAACACACCTTAATACAGATGATTTCTAAATTATTAATTTCAATGATTGGAAGAGATTGATTTGGTAAAGTAAATCATCAAACTTTTCCTTTCAATGTGCTGTTTAGAGATCCAGGAGTACACTGATTCTCAAAATAATAGCACAGGAAAATGACTGCAACACTGCTCTTAAGCAACTCCGAACAAATTTTAACAAATAAAAAACAAACTTAAAGTTTACCTCCACTTCTCAGAGTTTTTGTGTTGCCTTTTTAAAGGTCATGTGCTCTCCCTTTACACATCTAACAGTCACTTTATTACAAAAACGTCCCTTTTTCCTGTGCGGACCCGAATCATCCCCTCAGACCCGGGCTCATTAGCAACAGGTCTTTCATCCATTTAGGTTTCCAAACTATTTTATATAACAGTTTCATACACTACTCAGAAAGCTAACGTGTCAGTTCATGTACCGATTGAATAAAATAACTTAAAATTCCTGCACTGACTATACAGTAGCAAGCTTTAGATTTGTATCTATTATATTCTGTATCTATCATTTGCTATTTAAAGTAAAATAATATACATTTATTTCTAGGAAAATGGGGGATGGGGGGGCTCAGTGATAGCATTTCTGAAGGGTAATTAGTTCTCCAACAGTTGACGAGATACATTTCAAGTGTCAGCGATTTCACAGAACAGCGTCAAGTGAGGGAGTCCTGGTCTGACCAGCGGCTTTGTTTCCCCAAAAGGCTGTTATTGTTCAGACTTCTCACTTTATGTTCACAGGCAATAATCAAAGCACAGGCTGATCAGAGAACAGTCTCCCCATCAAAGAACCATGCCAACACATCCCCACACAAACAGGGACGCTGGCGTCTTCACATTCAAATGGTACGGTGTAAATAAGAGGACTTTTTTTTTTTTTAAAGTTAAATAAAGCTTCTGAGACAAACATGTAACTTGTAAAGACATCCACACATGAGAGACCATGAGGTAACACTGACAAAATGGTCTACACAGTTGACAGACATAAGGAATGGCAAGACAATGCTATGAAAATATACAATGTGTGATGTACAACAGTTACATTCATTCAAAACAGAAAAGAAGACATGGAAAAAAATCTACATTTGTTCTCAAACGTGTTTTTTTTTTTAAAGTCCAGGATGATGTGATCAGTCGAAAGTTACAAGCAAGGTACATCCAGGAAATAAATCAAATATCATGAAGGGATCAAGTCAATAGTAAAAGACAAAAAAGATAAAAGGAAAAAATATCCAGTATGGTTTAAATCAAACCAAAGAAAATATGAGTCCCGACTGCTTTGAGAAGCTGGACAGTCAACTTATCTGTACACACACATGCCAACATTCCATGAAAATACACACAGCACGGGCAGTTTTCATCACTGGGCTGGCTTTTGGATTCAGTGCATTCTTTAAGGAGGTGGGTTATTTATGTAGAGTTATGGCGGCTGTTTTTTTTTTTTTTCTTTTTCTCTTTTTTTTTTAATAGTTGCTGATTGTTTGCTGTTTTGTGTCCCTAACTCATTTGACATACTCAGCTGACTTCCAGAAGTGCCCTGGGTGGGAAAGGCGACGGTTCCGTTTTGGCAACTTTTCCAGTAAATCTACCAGCTTGGAGAAGCTGGGCCGCTCTTCCTGCTTGTACGCCCAGCACAGAAGCAGAATGTCCTGGAAAAAGATACATGGAAAAGGGGCTTTTAGATTTTGCATAATTATTGAGTGAATAAATGTTGTCACATAACAGTCCCTGTGTTTACTGAGCCAAAATATACCACATTAATTCAGCCTAGAACAAAGGTTTTCAAACTGTTTGGATGTGTGAGGAGATATGAGGGAAAGATACTGTATGAAGTGAAAGGGTTACGATAGTTACCATAGTTTAGTCACTAATTTGGCCCACTCACTAAGGGTGCTTTCACACCTGCCCTGTTCAGTTCGGTTCAATCTAACTCAAGTTCATTTGCCCCCTAAGAGCCGTTCGTTTGGGCAGGTGTGAACATAGCAATCACACTCAGGTGTGCACTAAAACAACCGAACCGAGACCTTCTTGAAGAGGTGGTCTCGGACACGAGCATGTTACAGTCCTGGAGGATTATTAATGTGCGCCTCCTCCTGCACTGCCTTAATATGCACATTCAGCACATCCAGTGCATCAAAACATTGTTTTCTAGTTTCTGGATTTTTCCCCATGGGAAAATTCAACCAAACCAAGTGAACTCGAGGTCTGAAAGCACCCTAAAACAGTCAGCACATGAACAGCTTTAGTGACTAAAACTACAGAAGCTGAACCAACATGTCAGAAACATGAGAAGTATCAGCTCAGTCGCCAGAAGAAAATGTTGACATTGTACATTTCCGCAAATGATGAATGCATTACATTTGCACATGATTTATATGTATCATATCAATGTTTTGGAAATGATATAGTGTCAGACTTTGTCATCAGGAGGGGGAGAAGATATTGGATGCCAACCTGCAGACTACCATTCAAGACCAACAAACAAGAAAACTGGATGATTTCTGGGGGAGTCACTGCTGTTTTTCCAACCGCTCTTTAGGCACCAAACATTGTTTTTTTTTTTTTTTATCAACCGGTAACTGTGTTTCCAGCAGCTTTTTTGGTGATGAAAAGCTGTCTCTTTTTTACAGAGACATCGTTGCTTTTCTTACCAAGATAGTGGCATGACAAGCAGTTGTTTATATAAAGACATAGCTAATTTTCTTGCAAGGATTGTGCCCCCCAAACCAGGTATTTTAAGCCAAAGCATGGTCTTTTCCTCACCATAACTAAGAGAACATTTTGCCTAAACCTAACTGCATGTTTACCAAAGCATTGTTGAAACCTAAAATGTCAATATATCTGCTACAAAATAATGTAAAAATGTAATGTATCCATAGTTTGCAGAAATGCAATGCAATGTCAATATTTTTTTTTTCGTGACTGGGTTCAATGTATTCTTTGCTGGTTTATACTTCCTTTACTCAAGTGCCTCATCAGAGTCCTCACAGTGTGGTTTGTAAAGACTTGCTAGCTAAAAATAGATGTGCGACCTGCAAAACTTTGGGGGCACTTAGAGACTAAGCATGCCGAATTAGCATATAAACCTCCAGATCTATTCAGACGGAGGTGTTCCAAGGAGAGAGGTGAAGGCGTTTAGCAAGGTGAAGGCAACCGAGGACTCATACCATGTTGCAGTATGCACTGCAAAAACAGGCAAGGCCAGTACCTCCGTTGGACAGCTGCACTTGTCACAGTTTTACCCAGTTTTTAATAAACTGCACAGCCTTGTGCTGTAACTCTGTCTCAACTAAATCTATCTTTAATTAAAACGTTGGTCAGTAAAAATATTTTGTCACATCCAGTAACCACCAGGATCAGTGAAACGCATTTATGCAAAAATACATTTCGGTGGTTAAGACTTTTCTAATTGTTTCCTTTAGAATATTTTTAGTTGAAATTTTACTAATAAGCCTTCTTCTAAAAACTTCATTGCCTCTGGATATTGTCACTTTGAGTGCACTTCTGTGAATCCAGCCCTGCATTGTTTATTGTCGCTATCAGGCAAAGTGGATTTTTCAAAGTTTCCAAACTGGTCTGGGATTCAGAGTGCCAAACATAAGAAATATGCAGAAGTTCACTTACATTTGAAAAAATAAAGTGAAAAACCCAAAAAGCAAAAAGCCCTTACTGATATCTCCTTCCCCATGCCAGTTTGGGCGAGGTTGGGCTTCATCCCGCTGCCAATCTGCCATATGATCACCTCTGCTGGCTGACTCTTGTAAGGCCACTCACGTGCGTGTAACTCATACCAGATGGTGCTGTGAGGAAAGAAGAACAGAGTGATGGTCAGTGCTTTGAACTGTCTAGTTAAGAGATTGATACCACAGCTTCAAAACACACCTACGGTTCATATCCTGCACGGTGTTAACACTACCAGGCAAGATTTCAGTCGCAACAACAATAAACCATCAGACTGAATGTTTGTGATCAGCTTTCAGATTCGTGTACAGCTGCAGATGATGCTTCTGCACTGTTGGACCATCATCTATGCAAAAATTTGCATTTTGAGGATGAATTTTGTCCTCTCGTTTTAAAGAACAATTTCAATCAAGAAGTTAAGGAAACGGCACATGTTTAATTACTGCTCATGCAAAACTAGAATGCCACCTTCTCTGTGCAAGGAAGCAGTTGTTTTCACTCTGCTCCTACATGTCAAGTTTGAGGAGCATAAAAATAGCTCTTTGCCAGGACTATGGAAAAAAAAATGACAGCTGATTGCCGATGAATATGTAAATCAGGCATAAGGGTCACCTCTAGGTAACACAAGAGCTAACAGAGCAGCTGGACACTGTGCGCCAGCGCCGCACTCTTCTTCAATTTGGAATGATACAGCGACAAAACCTCCATATGGGGGACCATCTGAAAATGCAATTGTGCTAAGAGTCAACAAAGCAGGGTCCACCCCCACAAATGAATCAGTAATGGCAGCTGAGGAAGAACAGGAGCCATGGGGATTTTTAATCAACTTAGGGACAAATTTAAAATTGGACTTTAGAGGAGGAGAGGGAGGACACCTTGATTTGAGAAACCAGAGTGGCACTAAGAAAAGCTATCTGTGTGAAATAACTAAGGGAGTCGAGGAGGTGATTTGGGTCAAAATTGGTTACATATCACATTATTTTGAGAAAGCAATTTAAGATAAGCAGGTGCATTTTGCAGTTCTGCAAAAAAACAAAAAAAAAGATAAGAAATGTGTGAGAGCCAAGCCGGTCCCATAAATGCATTTATTTTATCCCTACTATCTAATATCAATAGCTATTGTTGTAAGAAACATCTTTTTATGCAATGTGTTTTTTGTGTGGTATATTGAAAGAATAGTTTAGTTCAGAGAGCAAACAAGAGATTCAAACTAGAGTCTGGATATCAGTGTGTGTCTGAGACTGTGTCAGTGCTATTTACTTGACCTGCTGGCAATTAGTTTCATGTGTGTTCAATCAAGCCCAGGGTGATTGATTGGGTGCACCTGTAGAGTAACCTACACATGGTGTGACTCATCATGCAAGCCTCATGTTGCACTGAGAAAAATCCAACATAAATCTCTACACTTTTTGCACTCTATGCGCTTTCTAACACGTCTGAACAGCCCTCTAATGTATCAAATGGAAGCATTTAAAATCCAGACTCTAGTCTTAATGCACTATACATTAACTCTGACTGTCCAACCAGAGGGGGGACAAAGAACAGTCTTTTGAGGTGAAGCTCAACCCTTGCAACCATGAAAGGAAACATTTGACATTTTATTAGCTGTAACTCATTCATTGTCTTGCCGAGAGTTTGATGAAGAGATCAACACCACTCTAATGTGTGTATGTTAAATACGAAGCTACAACCAGCAGCTGTTTATCTTAACTTAAGATAAAGACCAGAGACAAGGGCGAACGCAGAAGAACCTTGCCTCCTAGAAATTATTTTTATGTCCAGACACCTGTCTGTGGTTTAGTCAACAAAAGCTTGTTCATTAAGTTTGAGGAACAATCGTGATTTTGGTCAAATGTTAATGAATAAAGTACGAATGAAAAGTAGTAGTGGTGCCACAAGTGGACGGAGCTTTGTAAGATAAATTATTTTGGCCGAAAACAAAACATTTTAAAGGCGGCACGGTGGTTATCATTGTTGCCTCACAGCAAGAGGGTTCCTGGCATCTGTAGGTTTGCGTTTCTTCTCATGTCGGCGTGGGTTTTCTCAGGGTACTCCGGCTTCCTCCCACAGTCCAAAGACATGCAAGTTGGTTGGTGACTCTAAATGCGCCGTAGGTGTAAATGTGAGTGTGAATGGTTGTCTGTCTCTATGTGTCAGCCCTGTGATACTCTGGCAACCTGTCCAAGGTGTACCCCAAATCGCCCAGTGTCAGCTGGGATAGGCTCCAGCCCCCCCTTGACCCCTAACAGGATTAGTGGTTACAGAAAATTAATGACAAAACACTTTGCTGACACATTTAGTGTCAACATTTTTGTGACTTATCTGGTACGTTAATTAGCGATTTCCTCATTTTATTAATAAAAATGTAATTAGCTCTG
>JAPZEB010000022.1:12922293-12933716 GCA_029783705.1 Chaetodon striatus | reverse complement strand
ACAGTGTTAACAATGTTACTGAGACTATTCTTTCTCACACCTTCAACTCAAACCACCAAAATATATCATTTAATAATCAAATTAATATCGTAAACATGTGGGCGACTAGTCGACTAATGGCCCTAAATTATGACAATTAGTTGACTAGGAAAATGTGAAGTTGAGGGCAGTCTTAAACAATAAAAAATAACATTGTGGGTTTTTTTTTTCGTTGATCGACAAACATGGGGCTGCATTACAGCAAACTCCTAAGCTGCTTTTTGTCACCAGCTCAACCCTGGAGATATGTCTCTCTATGTCTTCTGCATCACATCCTGTACATGCATGCATCATTTCCTGTGAATCCTCAGTTAGTCAGGCAATCCAAATCCAGTGCAGGAAAGACCAGTGACTAACTGACTGAAAATTACTATATAGAGAGGCAATTACAGATTGCATTACACTGAAAAGCTATAGTTAGAAAAAGCCACAATGAGGCACACATGCATCATATTGGCATAATTTGTCAAATGATTACCATTAATAGGGGAAATACAGAGTCTTCCACTGCACTGCATTAACTGAAATGCAGACGAAGATATGTTGAAAATGATTTCCTAACAGACACCTAGAGTTACCCCTGTTCTCCCCTTTTCTCTAGCAGGACTATAGTGTTGATGTATCTCCACTGCTCATATTAGGTATGTCACAATACCAGAAATTTAGTGGTCAATACCAGTGAAATTCCACTATTTTCAATACCCCGGTCAAAAATAAAAACAAAACAATAAAACCCATTCAAACATGCACACATACTGCTTTATTAAAAGCATTTAAATCTGACTAAATTTGAATTTTATTATTGATCGCTGATGATCAGCTTTGAATGCAATGTACTCGTGTGAGTGGGTTCATGAGATTTTGTGGGTGAGGAAAAATAAATTAAAAGAGAGTATGTTGACATAGTTTTCCTCCATTGCTGCTGTTTTTCAGTACTTGTACTTGTACGTTGTGATGGTTGGTCTTTGTGGTAGGATATTTGTCCCGCCCCTCATTCACTGTGATTGGACGGCTGGGTCAAAAGTAACAGGGACAAGCGTGGCATTTACCCAAAGGTGAACATTTTTCCAACTCTCAGCAACCAGAATTAAAAAGTGCGAACACTTAGCACCTCGTCATGCTGTTGGTGTTTGTAGCATAGTGTAAATACATGCCACTCCTGTTGCAAAGATTTTGAAAAATATGCTGGTCTCAGGAAATCAGGATCAGCAGTTCGATCCCCGGCTCCTCCAGTCCGCATGTCAAAGTATCTTTGAGCAAGATACTGTACCCAAATTGCTCCTGATGATGCTTCCATCGGTGTGCAGGTGGCACCTAGTATGGTAGACTCGGCCACTAGTGTATGAATGTGTGTGTGAATGGGTGAATGTGACTGGAGGTGTAAAAAGCGCTTTGAGCGGTCAGATGACTAGAAAGGCGCTATACAAATGCAGGTCCATTTACCAATGTATAAATGAAGGCCTAACTGATTGGCATTGTGAATGTGTAATTTCTGGAAATGTAAATGAAAGTTAGACTTGTCATAGATTAAAACTTCTTGCACAAAAGATACAAAATAATCGTCTTTTTATACGAGCAATCAGCGGCCTGAAATGTTGAGGTTTTATCATGTTCCGTCCTCCCTCTCTTATCTGTCACATGCACGCCAGCAGGTCCGCGCGCACTTTCCCCAGCATCGCATTGAATAAGAATTTATTCTCTCAATTCAGTCAAAATGAAACCATAGCTCAAACCTTAAACTCTCTAATCCAAGTATTAAAGCAACAGGAGTGGAAGCGAGAACAGCTATCTGGCCCACAGCCGTGCGGGTTAAGTGGTAGTTTTGAAGCACAGGCAGAGCAGTAAAGTGACAGCGAGCCTAAAAAGAAGAAGAGGGGTCAGAGACAATATGGAACCTGGAGCAGATATTATCTGTCTTGACTTTACCATCACAGAGAAACACTGAGATGAAAGCCTCCACTTGATGGGCTGAATGATGAACGATGGTAATAACTCCCTTTATGGTTGTCGGACAGTGAAACAGTCATACTCCACAGTTTAATAAATCAGACGGCAGCTGTCAGTGTGGCCTGTTTTAGTCTGCCTGGTCTCTGTAGGAGCAACATTTGACATCATTTTTAACACTTTAAATTTAGTTTGATCTTCCTGTAAGACAGACTGAAAACTTTAATGATCATGCCGGGAAACTGAGGATTCATGTAATTAAATCGAAAGCAAAACAAGATTTCCATAAAATTAACAAAATGCTTTGAGCACAGTGTAAATGCTTTAAATCTTTCCTGTGTAACGCTCGGCTATTTCTCAGAGATCACTTTTTTTTCGTCTACTTAGAAAAGAATTACACAACTTTTAAGGATAACTTCTAATCACCCACTCAAATCCTGTTATCCGCCCCACCCAGCTCCCACTTGTTCACAAATTACCACAGAAAAACCATCAGCCTAATAAATCCATTCTCCACCAGCAACAGTGGCATTTGGGCAAACCGCCACTCCTAAACACTCATATAAATTCATAATCATGACTCCAATTTCTGGGCCGCCGGCGGAGGCCGCGATGAGCACTCATTACAGCCGATAGATGTGTGGATGGATGGAGGAGAGGGATGGCAGCGTCTGGCTGTTAAGGGCCTGCTGTTGACATCACCTCTAACCTGACTTGTCATTAATGGCAGAGGGGCCAAAGCCCTGATTAACATGGATGAGCTTTTGTCCGCAGAGAAAAGAAGATACACACTCACATTCCCCCCCTTAAGCCAAGCCGCTGCTTCCTCTCTCAAACACACATACATTATCTTACTGCTCCGACATACATGGCTCTGTGCAGTACATTCAACTGCGCAGTGGATGTCCTACGCAGCAGAGCATGTGGGACCAATAATCCTCAGGGGTCAGGGGTCGCCTGCTAATGTGGCGACGTGTGTGTCCCGGGTAGAAGCGGATCTGTATCTCAGCGGATCGTCTGGGGAGCAGCAGCATCGATTTGACGCCAGCTGAATTTTCAGGGAACACTCGTGAGATTTTTCCCTTTACAATGAAAGGCAATAAACGTGTCTCCAGATTACAGATCGCTCCATGGAACAAAGCTCTGCACCAATAAGGAGTAATTTTAGCCGACTGAGTTAAGTCATGGAGTTCCTGCATTTAATTGTGACATCTTTTACTCTGTGTGCTCTGGAGCTGCTGTTGTACCGGAGCTGGTGTATTATACGGGCAACCATAAGAAAAACAAACATTAATACGGACTGTTAAATGTAATAACTGTACCACAGCGACAAAAAAATGTTCCTGATTGGTTGTTAGATGTCTGTCCAATCCCATATTGCACAGCTCAAGCATAGCTCCAGCCAACAGTTTAATCCTCGTTCTAAACCAGTGCACAGGTGTACCAAACTGCAAGTAACCAAAGCAACAGCATTTCTGCTGCAGTCCATGATACCAGATTAGCCTGGTTCTAGACCTCTGAACCGTCGCCCACATCCCAGATTTGTTCAGCGCCTGAAATTGGTCTCGTGTGTTGTGCCCACTGACACAACCAGTTGGAGACACAGTCGGCCAATCAGAGTTTAGCAGCTGCGGATTAAGAATGGATGTCAGCTTCCTAAACAGCTAGCCAGCTAACTAGCAAAGTACAGACGTGAGAGTAAGTATAACAAATGGCGTTGAGGATAAATAAGATTAAGGCAGCTGTCCAAATTGTTAAATTATCATGAAATTTATTAGTAGTTACTCAACAGTCAAAAGCTCATCTGATCCGCTTCATCAGGACTGTCAAGGTGTGGTATATTTACAATGGCTTAGCAACAAATGTACACTCAGCCCTGCAGCTGCTTTTACAGCTGGGGGGGAGGGGTCACCATAAAGTCTGACAAAGCCAAGTCAAATCGTAAATGCAAGTTAGTAATTTTATCAACAGCATAGACCAAAATGTCTCTGGACACCCAATCAGAGCAACAAAACATGACATAGCACTGAGTGACTGACGAATGTAAACAGACTACAGCGTGCAGAGATTAACTGTGATGGTATAACATCAATGTGTCTGTGGAGAAGTGCCGCCATCTAAACAGGAAGTTCCACATCAGCTGCTGCCATCTTGGTTGTTTTCATAAACGCCTTAACGGCGCTCCTTTTCACTGAGCTAGGTTAATGCTCACAGTAATGTGTCCTCGGCACAAGGGTGAGTGCTCCAAAAATGACATTGTCACTTATTTTGCATTAAGTGCGAAGGCTCCACAAGTTGTCAGTCAGCGTCTGAAACACACCCCATATAAGATTTATATAAGAAATCTGTCTGAACAAGAGCAGGACCAGATGCGTTAGTCAAAGCAAATAAAACATGAGCTCACAGATTTGTCTGGTTCCCAGGCTACTGAGTATTTATCATAGACCTCGGAGTTGTGCCTATGTCATCACGGTGACAGGTACGAGCTCATTTTCAGCAGAAAAGATTATGTTTGTTTTTTTAATCTGTATTAATTTCATATGCCGACAGAAATCTACGTAATTATTTTTAGAACACAAAATCTAATAATTTAGTATGAGGTTCCTCTTAGCATCCTAAATATAAATAAACCATGATTAACAACTAATTATATCTTTTTTCAAAAAAATTTTTGGGAAAACCCACTAAAACGGGCAACAGACTCCTTTCACATTACCAGTAGACTGACGCTTTGTGCACAGCTCTGCCTACCTTCTTCTTATATCTCTTACTTATTCAGCCTCTCTCTCGAACTTGATGCCATTTCTAAATTTGGAGCGCTTTTCGAGCACTGTTTAGATGGAGACGGACGGTATTTTCTGGCGACCTGTCATAAATAGCATCAATTGCATCACCCTGGTAAACGGGCTAAAATTTGCGCGTCCACCCGGGTGTCATATTTTCACCACTGTCGATCGAAGTTGATTGGAGCTGGAGGCAGTACATACCCCTGACTACTGCAGAGTCATTTGACCCGGGAGTGAATGCCGATTGTGACATTTCCCTTGAAATACAGAAGCCAAATGTTAGCGTGTGTTAGTGGGTTTTTTGTCCAGTGGGAAAGGGTCTTCAGAGACATGAGGCTAGATATAAGATAATGTAACCATGGTATGGATTTATCTGATGACCACCACTTTTGATTATTTCAACTTCATTTGGCCCAAAAAATCCTGTTTTGGTGTGGTGTTAATCTCTAAGTACAACACCCATGGGCTTCAGCTGCCATTGTCATGCTACCACTGTAGTGTGGATGTTTTTTGTACTCCGTACCATGTTAGTGTGGAATTGATTTAATAATTCTACAACAGAATCAATTTTAAGACGGCTTTTCGTTTGTTCCTTAAGTCAATGACTGTGAAATACTCGCATAAGTCACTCTGGGGTATCCTGATCTTGAAAACAACAGGCTTGCCTCACCTTGTGTGCTTTGCTCTGTGTTTTATCTCATGAGGACATGTTGCTTACTTGCTTCATTTTCATCTTTTACAAACAAAACATTATTTTTTTACTACATAGATTAACAGCATATGCACATACATAATCATGAAGTTTGATTACTAAATGAAGAAGACCAGCTTCTGTGTGGTTCAGGTTTCATCATAACTGAAAATCAAACAATGCTGATGTAAACAAACCTTTAACAGCAACAGACAGGAAGACATTAATACCTATATTTAGTTGCAGGTCTACTGTTCTTTTTCTTGTAAACACCTGAAAATCAATTTGCTAGAAATAGCAGGCTCCAGCTCTCTGCAGGGGTTAACCTATTTGTTTAGATTACAGATTGCATCTTTAAGTTTGTCCAATCCCATAGCTGCCGTTTAGTGGATTCTCTCTCAGTGCTATTCAACGCTTGATCTCAGTCAACACCGTCACAACCTTGTCACAGTTTCCTTCGCACCACAGAGAAAACTAAATCCAATTAAAAAAAAAAAGTATTTTCTGTCTGAATTGGTAGCTGTTACGGATGACGGTAAAATAACACATTGACAGGTTCTCAAAAGAGACGCATAATGAGAGGGGTGAGGCGAGAAAGAAAAGGAAACAGAGAGAGAAAGGGGAAAGGAAAAGGGGGGAGAGAAATATATGATGTGTACACCAGCTCAGTGAAAGCAAACAGCTAAATTAGTCATGGAATGGATGCAAATTTGCTTCCCCTGAGCGTTGCATGGTAGAATTACCCTGAGAGAAGCAGAGGGTGAATCATGCCAACCCCCGGCGCCATGTGATTTATTAGCAAACATCCAATTCAATAAGAAAGTGCTTAACATTCAAAAAGCTGTGAAAGTCTCATAAGGTGGCATTAACTATAGATATTAGCATTTCCACTGACGGGGGAGGGGGGGTAAGACAAGAGGCCGTGGAAAAACAAACACGCCCACCTTCCAGAAACGATCTCGGTATGACGTGCCGAGTGGGACTGTGACAGACTGAAAACTCGCTTGGCCTTTTCCACGCATGCATGTTACTACTCATTAACATAGACAACGAGGTTTATTAATTGACACTCCAGTCCAAAGAGCCTCTCTGGTTTGAAAAGGGCACAGAGAGAGGGAGGAGAGAGAGATGTTGAGAAATAAAGACAGGAGACTGAGAAAGATAGACACACTGCAACATGAGCTAAATGAAATTAAGTTCGCACTCCTGACTAGAAATGAAAGGTTAAGTGGTGCTGGGTATCCAGCGCACTTGTGGTCTGTAAGTAAAACTATTAACATGTTGCAACACTAATCGTAGGCTTTGAAAAAATACTTCATCTGCTCGCACTTCAGTGTTGTCGGATATAATCAATTTGTGTGGATCATTGTATTTCAGAAGGTATTTTGTAGTGATAGGTGCATTTACATGGACCCTAATATGCCACAAATAATCAAAATAATTGCCCAATAAGAATAAAAAAGCCTTGTAATTTAAACGAGATTGGCTCGATCGGGAGGGATTTTTAAAGTGGGCTGAAAGGGCTGGTGTAAACCTTTGATAATCCCTTCAACAGAAGTTCAGACCAAAGATGGTGACCTGGTGTACCCCGCCTCTCACCCAGTGTCAGCTGGGATAGGCTCCAGCCCCCCCGCAACCCTCAAGAGGATAAGCGGTTACGAAAATGGATGTAACCTGGGTTACACTTATGTTACTTACTACTAAACTGTATCAACAGGCTGAACCACTTCTTCTCCCTTCTTCATTTCTCTATTCAATGACTTGAATTTTCTCAATAAAGGAAGAAAAACTTTCTTCTTCTTCTTCTGTTATGTTAACGGCAGATTATACATTTCACAGCACGGTCAGAGGGCAAATAAAGTTACTCTTATTAAATGCTTTGGGGCACGTAAATCACTTCATTTAGTGTCCATGTAAACCGTTCAATTGGAATCTCTAACCAGAATGATTTCCATCAGATTGAAGAAATAATGTCGGTGTAACCACAGCTAATGTCTTGTATCTTTTAATTTATTTTCACCTGGCCGTCTCAATTTCTACCTGCTGGTTTTTAATGATAAAAGAAGCAACACTAGACAAAGCCGCATATTATTGCTGCGTTTAATTCTCTTCAGATTCAGAAGCCAAGAAACCTTTTTAAGGAACTCATTGTTTCAGTTTTGTGCACTTTTGTGCCAAATTTAACTTTTCTGGTAAGTTTTTTGGAGATAATTGCTTTTATTCAGAAGGAGCCTGGAGTCTTTCTGTTATTAGGCAGCCCTCATCATAGCTCAAACACAAAGTTATTATCTGGGCTGCACAATTATTTTCATTTGTTTGTACAAAGATGTCAGATATGTTGAACTCTTCTTCTATCATGAGAGCGGTGTTGAATTGGCTATGAGAGTATGTTCCACCCACATGAAAATCAAACAATCAACCAGTATTTTGGTTTCTTCATTTAGTTGTTTTCTTGTTTCTGTGCCCTGTTATACTTCTGATTTGTTTCTGGTGCCGGTGGCCATTTTAATTCTAAAATGCAAAAAATGGTATTTTTAGTCACCCATTGTACTATCGCAAGACGCATCACACTCAGCCTTGTTTTTAGGTGATGATTTCTATCTTTCCTTGAAAGTCTTTACACTTAGATTGGAAGCATCTTCAAATCGAGGTCAAAGTCCTTCTATCTGTTCACACACCTGGCTGATTCTGATTGTGATGCAGTTGTAAATAACAAGGAACATGAGGTTTTGTTGTGTGCAAAAAATGTTTAAAATAGCGGTGTAAACACATATGTCTACAATATACGGATATTTTTGGATTCTCTCAACACAAACTCTGTTTTACAAAATACTTCCATCCACACTAAAATTCATAAATGACTTCAAACGCCCACTGGGCCAGTAGGTGGCAATAAAGGCGACATCAACGATTCATCGAACACCAAAGAAGGGGCTGAACATGCATAGTGAGTTTATGTCTTTGGGCAGTATTAACAAATCCAATAATAGTACATTAACGGTAGCTGATTACTACACATGAGTAGTGGAATGCGATTTTAAAAAATGAATCTAATTAATTAGAGGCTTTGTAATTAATTAAATTTGATTAATCGCATTTTTATCAAATAGCAATATTTGACACAATAAGTCAAGTTTTTCAATTCAGATACATTTTGGTTGACGAATGAATTAATGAATAGACATATACGTGAACCTAAACAACAAAAATGTTTATTTTTCATTTCGCCAGAGAATCAGAACCAGAATGTTGCTCGGGCGTTAATGCGTTAAAGTCCCAGCCCTACTATACATATTTGATATCTATTTATCTAACATCTCTCAGCTACACAGCTCAAGGTGCTATGGTGAATCTGAAACGTGACTCGTGTAGATGGATGCCAAGGTGGAGTTCCTGCTTAGCGTCCCCTCATCATTAGCTGTAGCAGTGCTAAAAAACTTTGTTGTGGTATAAATAAGATTTAAATAAAGAGGCTCAGACATGGAGTTGCACATTTGAGGGTTTACTCGCGAGAAAGCCAAAAATTTTTTTCATCACGACAATTTATAGCATCTGGCAAACAAGCAGTATTGACACACCTACAGCTACAGCTTTCCAGTACACATTAGAAAGTGTTTCCCGTCAGTTAAGCTACTGTTTTCCTGTAACTCAGACAAACAGCTCTGATAACAATTGCCTCTCCTCACATAACAAAATTTGGCCAGAACTGTGCCAGATCTTTTAGCGGAAGTCATGTCAGGATAAGTCTATATCCAGCCAAACACACCATGTATTACACAATAAGAGTTTATGCCAGGTCATTTACACGATAACTTAGTGATTACTTAATTAGATTTCTGGCTTATAGCTGAGGCAAAGGTTTCTATGAGCTGAGAGGATTACAAATAATTCCTGGTGCCAAGTCTATATAAGGTCTGTCCTATTTAATGAAGGAGTGAATAATGTTTCCATTGCTTAAGAACCTTATGAGGTGGTAATGACTGTTCCAGTTGTTTGTCAGATCCTCAAGTGTTAACTGGAAAACTGAGTCATTACTGTTGAAAAAGTTTATTTTAGTTTAAGTTAATTCCTGGTATTGGACACTTCGTCAAACTTTATCTCTTAGGTAAACAAACTGAGAGTGTGCCATTGTTGTTGTTGCTTCTGGTGCATGCTCAAAACACAAAGCAACCATTGACATGTACAAATTGAGGAGGTGATGTCGTCATTTCCCACACGCTCATTTTAACATATCTACACGGATACAAAGTGACCAGAGTTTTGAAAAAACTGCAACTTAGAGGGTGTTTTAAAAAATCTCAGTCATAGTGACTTAAAATTCAGTTTGCGTGTGGATGAGCTAAGACAAAAATATTTTCCAAAATCTCTGCATACATGTAGACAGGGCCTTTGTCTTTTATCACTGTAATATGTACAAAGTTTACTACTTTATATGTGTTGTGAAATAAAAAGGACTTACAGCTCCAGGTTTTAGTTTCCTTTTTTGTGCACAGGATATTGATATTTATCAAATACTACATTTTAATAGTATTTAATTATTATGTTATTATAGTGTTTCAGCTGGATGTTTAATTTAGTGGTCTGAGGATGGAGAATCAGTGTTTCTCAGTGCGACAGTGACAACAGGATAATCCTTGAAAGACAGATTACAGAATGATTAGCAAATCTCTTGACCGTGTCAAAAAGGTTGTTTGATTGATTTACTGATTGTGTGAGCATGTGATCTTTACATTGTGTGTGCAGTTAAAGTGTTCGCAGGTGCTGAGTGCCATGGGTAGAAACTGATTGCAGAAATTGGTTCTCACATTTCAAAGTCAAATTAGTAAATGTGGGGAAAGAATGGTGCCATTAAGCAATTCTCACCTAACTGACAAGATGCTAATGAAAATATATTAACAGAGGAAATGTTCTGTCTCTCCAGGAAATATGAGCACAGCATGGCAGGGTGTTTTTTATTTTATTTTTTCAGAAATATCCAGTAAGCCAAACCTTTTCTTTGAATATCAAAATTGATTTTATACTGGACGTCATCAATCATGTCACGTTGGGTTAACAATGATTTGATGACATTTTCGCGGTGTGCCAGCAGACACTTCAGTCATCACGGCAAAACAAACAGTAATATTGGCACTGTATCGATCCCATACAGGTGTGCTCTTTAACCCTGTCCGCGGCAGATCCCTTCTACGGGAACAAGCTGCCAAGATGAAACAAGATGAATGTGTTGACAGGAAGAACATGTTGACTGATGACCAGTGGATTGTAAATTGTGTTTAGCATGGAGATTAATTTATCATCCTGTTATAGATACTTTCTGCTTAGGTTAGTTAGTGATACATTTTAAAGTAATGTCTCATGTTTTAAGTCATGTAGATACAAATATCATAACTTCTTGTTTTCTTTGAATGGAGTTAAAATAGAATTTCCATTTTTGTTGTGTAACGGTTGTGTAAGAGTCTGTTTTTCACCCTGTGAACACTTCACTCTTGTTCATGAATAATGAAAATAAGAGAAATCACCAAAACTCTTTTTGCCTCAGTCAATGTTCATTTCACTTTGTTGGCCTTTTCAAGCTTTAGAGAACATCAGCCCAGTCGCCAGAAGAAAATGCTGGCACTGTATGTCTCTGCAAACTAGAATACGTGACATTTACACATTTCACAAGTATCACATCAATGTTTTTAAAGTGACTTAATTAATGAGCTGACTTCGTCTTGCAGAGATAGAGGGGATGGTGGATGGCGTGTCAGCTGGGGGAGACGCCTGCCAAGCTGCAGACCACTGTGGACCAATGTTTGAGACCAACAAACAACACCTGTTGGTTTTTTGGTGACCCTTTTTAAATATAAAAGTAATGCACACCAAGAATTATAAAGAGGTGCTGAGCACTGGCAGTAGACGTGATTGTAGAAAACAAGTGAAAACACTCTGGCTCCTCCGGCATTTCTTTTATTTTGATGATG
>JAPZEB010000022.1:12897077-12918630 GCA_029783705.1 Chaetodon striatus | reverse complement strand
TCTATCACACAAAACTTATTAATTAACTCATCACTGAAACCATGATGTAAAGTGCGGAGTTTCAGCAGAGACTGACTTAAATACTCGACAAAAGGTGTGGAGTTCCTATATCACACTTAAACACTATATCTACCATATATATTTAACTATATATATTTAAAATACAGGCCTGTTTACGATCATTAAAAAACTTATGACTGCATCCTTCCTGCTTTACAAGACATGTCAGTCAATTTGGGAGTGACAGCAGCCTCAGATCCCCCACTTTGAGTTTAGGAGGTGATTTGACCTTTGTATTATTATTGGTGTCATGGTGTGGGTTATTAAGTAAACACAAAGCATCAACTGTTTGCCATTTAAAATCCAGACAAGAGTATGTAAGACTTACTTTGGTGTCTGCGTGTCTTCCAAGCGGTTCCCCAGCTGGAACTCGTGGGATTTGCTGCGGTGCAGCGCCGTGAAGCCCGGCAGCAGATGGATGAGCTTGCGGCTCGGCGGAGGTGGCGTGCCTGGGGCCTTTACTTTGTTCCTTCGCCGCATAGGGGGAGTGCCAGGTGGGGTCATGGTGTTGACCACCAAGGGAGTCCGAGGAGGTGTGTGGCCAAAATGCCTCTGGCGGGGTGACGGGGGCAGGGAGCGATGACCAGTGTCCAAGGGAGGGAAGAGCCCTGTGGCGGGGCTGTCGACGGTCAGTCGATCGGCATATAAAGGGGGGGCCAGGGCCTGGGGGCTGTGGCACATGTGCTGGTTGTACTTGGACTGGACTTTGGGGCTTTGGGAGAGCTGGAACCGGATCCACTGACTGGCCTCTGGCTGACACACCGGAGTGTTTTCTTTGCCCGATTCAGAGGTGGGCCACTGGATGGACCAGTCCTGCTTCGCCTGGCTCCCTGTCAGAAGAGGACAGAGATAGAGGCTGAGTTAACGCCAACATAACACCTGGTTGTGACAAACTGCAGAAAAAGCACATTCACACTCATCACAAATGAACCTACAGTAATTTCTTGCTGATCTGTGGTGGTATCAAGCCATGCAGGAAGTTTGGGTTTTATGTTTTTGGTGGGTTTGAGATGTCTGTCTGTAAGCTTTCTGCCTTGAAACCCGTACAATAGAGGTAAATGGATTTTGTTAATGCTGAATAATGCCTTTTAAAAGTCAACTGAAAAGTAAAACAGCAACATTTCCTGAAACAATGTCCTAGTTACTCTGGATAATCCATAGACCTTATAATTTCCGCTGGAACTTCTTTCTACTTTCCCTATGAAAACTGCTGAAACAGTGTCGTTATGTAAAGAGATGTTGCTGTCAAATTTAGCATATTTTCTCTACACTGAGAGCATCTCCATTGTAGAAATCTCAGGAGCAGATGTCGCAAAACCTGGGCACATAAAACCCAAACTATCTGCAGTCTAGATACCACTTGTGGAGAGTGAGAAAATGTTTTTCTCACAATTTGGGCGAACATTTCTGTGTAATATGGTGTATCAAGTTAAAACTAAAGTGGTTCTTGTCATGCACTTAATACTAAAACATCCATTAGCTCTACTTCTTGATTGCAGCGGTACGAGTAATCCTGGCAGCAGGCAGACATTTATGACCAGCAAATGTGCTCAATTTGGGTAATGAAGAATTAACTCCGCCGTTATCTGATGTGAACGTATTAGTAGTGCAGTAGCGTTCAAATATGCTGATGTGGAGCAGATTAAGCATGAATGGATGGAGAAAGAGAGTGAGAAAAAAAGGAAGAGTGCACCAAAACAGAACAGGTCAAAGCTGCATGAGTCATAACACAAGCTGACTTCTACCGAAACTAAACTTTCTGCTGAATGAGAAAGACAACAGAGGCAAAATAATTGAAGGTGAGCAGCCAAAATGAGTGTTTTCTCGAGCTCAGATGACAATACTTTACCTCCGTTACTGTGCAATTTATCCTCCTCAAGTTGTTCTTCAGAAAGAAACAAAAAAAAGATGTGTTTATTGATCTGGCAGGGACACAGCTGAGATAGTCTGCAACATCCTACTTGCCTTTCCATCTGCATTTATGCATAGCCAAAAGGCTGTTCAGCAAAACAAAACATAATGCTGGTCGAATTGATCCTGGGTACATCTCAGCAGATGCAGTCTCTCATACATGACTCTGGGCAACATCTACCTCAGAGTCTTCAAAAAACTGCCATTGACCGTCGAGCCACATGCAATGCAAATTTCTGTCAACAACACTACACTTTCTTATGTTTTGTGTCATTATTTTTCTTCCCTGTGACATTGTCTCTAAGGAACTATAAGCATCAAAAACACAAACTTCAAACACAGTATCAACACCAGCAACATCAAATGAACCACGAAAAATATCTCCCATAAAAGATCCCGGTGGAATTGCTAAACTTGATGGAAAAAAACCCCGCAGCCTTTCCTATTCTGTAATGTTATGAAGAAGAGGCCGCGAGGAACAGCGAGATGTGGGAAGAGACGGCTGCAGAGACACAAGGGACATAATATGCAGGAATTTTCAAGGGTCTCATTTTCTTTTTTTAAATATACTCAAATCATCTTGACGGGGGGTTCTTAAATTCCTTATTAGAGACCAAAAAAAAAAAAGACTGCAAGTTTTCATTCACCAGGTTATATTTAGCACTACTGAAACACAGCAAAACATTTTGTTTTAACAGGCACAGTGGTGCAGTTAATGTCCTGCGGCTAGGAAGAAGTAATAATATTGGTTAATAAGGCAGCAAATTAATGTAGTTCTTTGACTAATTCTCAGAGAAACTCAAAAGCAAAGGTTAAAATTTATGTTTAACAGAATGAATGATTGTTTTTTGTTTAAACATGTCACATCTTCATTGGGTATTCTTCTCGAATAGCGCAGAAAAGTGGGAGGACTTTGAACGTCCTTGGTTCCTGAGGTAAAAGCCCACACTCCTGGTTAGATCATAAGTACAAAAGATATGATACGATACAACACTATATGACGTGATACAATACCACACACTTTATTGTCTCTGTGATGAGGCAATAATAATCAGAGGCTTACGTTACTGTCTCTAAGAGACTGTGGCATGCTCATTTTTAAGCTAAAGCAGTATCTTCTGAAACCAGGCAACCTAAGGCATCCTCTGGTACCAACCATGGTACTATGGCGTAGCTTAACGAGCAGTGGGCAAAATAGAGTTCCAAAATCAGACTAAATTTTGGTGAGGGAGAAACTGGCATGGCCATTTCCAAGGGGGTCCCTTAAACTCCCACCTCAAGAATGAATGTGGGTTCTCTGGGTACCCACGAGTCACCCAAAAACTTGAGAAAGCTTGTGCCCAGTAGATGTTCCTCGCGATTAATGTAGAAGCCGTTTATTTATCTTTTTGAGAAAAAGGACAACCAGCCTATTTGAAGAACTGTAAATCACTTCACATGTACAGATACATTGAACACATTAAAACTTGTGGAACTCAAAACGTTAACTGTAACGTCTATAAACATCAGATAATTACTTACATTAACTGTAAAAAAGAAAATAAAGTATATCAGTTTGAGATTCCTTAACACACCATATTGACATAGTGTTTAACAAGCCTATATACTTAAACAGCATATTCAAATTTCTGACAATCAGTTATGGCTTTTGGTTTTGGTGTGCCACCCAAGATTTCCATTTGCCCCATCTGGCCACCCTATGACAAATATGACTGCACTGAGTCCAAGAAAACCGAAAACAATACTATGCTGAATCTGTGGAGCACTCTGTAAACTACCCAAGACAGAACATTAAAGTATCAACTTTTAAAACAGAAATTTACAGTGGTAAAAATACTTTAAAAATCTGCAACTAATCTTTTTTTTGTGTATAGTTTTACCCACCAAACAGCAAAAATATATGTCAGCGGCTGTGGAAAAATATTTTCCAAACATAACACAACACTAAACCAAATGATGTCACTGCTTGGCTCCTGCCTTTCCCTCTGGCTGAAGGTTTTCTTCTTATTAGCGAACCTGCTGTTTTCTTTGGTTGTCACAGAAACCTGCTGGTCTTCAGCACTGCATGTCACATGGTTATCTATCGCCTGCACAGAGTATGTTTGTGTGAAAAGTCAAAGTACAAAATGTGAAAGGGAAAGCTTGAGCGCTGACGACTGATGCTCCAGAAGTACAGATCACATTTGCAAGAATTGATTAGACCCTGGAACATACACCCTGTCGGCTGTAATTCACACCTATAGATATTAGTCAGTATGGGCTCTAGATTAAAGCTGTCGCTGTCTCTCTGCCCTCAGTGTGGCTGCCTGAGGACCTGGCTAACACTTGATCCTGAACCCACATTAACAGGTCCACATCTCAACCCCTAAAAACCCTTCAGACAGACATCAAGATGCAGAAAAGATGAGTGGGCCCCAAAGACCGCTTATCCACGTAGGGAAAGATGATGGGGTTGCTCAATCAAGCCTCCTTTATCAGCAGGAATAAAACCACAACAGGCCACTCAGAAATGTAAAAGTTCAGCTTGACCCTGCGTGAACGGCTGAAACTAATCAGCGACCAGTGAAGAGTTCATACCGCCCAGGCTGAGAATACAGGTGAGAGGCAACAGAGAGCTTACTGCTCAGGTCTAGAGGTGCTTAATACCTGACACATGTGGTGCCAGTTTCTACCGTCCGTTTCAAAATTAATACCTTGTGAAATCTAACAAGATTTCAAGACAAGTTTTTGGAAAACGTCAGCCGGATCACCTTTGATTTAAATAATGAGCTTCCCTTCAGTAATTATATTCACGCACAAGGCAGCCTCGCCTTAGGAACGCTTTTGACAGTGCTTATCAAGCTGATACCCACATGAAATTTCTCTGCAAAAGAAGCAATGAAGTTGAATCACACTCATGAAAACTGTTGCTTCAAGTAATGAGTCAATTCATCAAGCGCACTAGTATCTTAGCAACTGCTTCAGCAAAATAGTAACAAGACTTGACTTATGAATTTCTTGTTTCACATGATCTCACCTTAGCAAAAGCCTCAGGCGAACCAAAAAAAAAAAAAGGCTCTCTGCTAAATGAAATGAAGAACACATAGACAGAGCATAACCCCTTTGAGAGCTGTGATTTAAGTTAATTTGTGTGGCTTGTGCTTGTTAGAGAGTAAGTTTTAGAAGTTAGTTTTCATGCAGCGCTTTGATAGGAAAAAATTATATTGAGTCTTGTAGTTTATCACAACTTCTCTGAGCCATTTCAACAGTGTGGTAGCCTGCTGATATCAAGGCTTTGCTGCGCTCAATCAATTTCTGTGAAAGCATTCCCACCACTGCTGAAGTCACATTACAATATTGCTTTTCTTTTACTTTATTGCTGCTTTTCTTTGACATGCATTCGGTAATATTTAAACTGTATCATAGTACAAAGTGATCCTGATACATTTGCAGCCAATTTTCAATTTAAACTGCATAAAAAAGGATGATGGTGCAATGAGCAAGCAATCAATGTTTCATTCTACAGTCAAACTACGTATAAAATGCTATTATTGTGCATCTTGAAATATTACCTTTTCACTAGACATTTCTGCTGGATGTTTGTAGTCACCTGGATTACTGCCTCTAATATGAGAATGTCACTTGAATGACAGGATTGGTGAACATGAAGAAGCTAGACGTGAAATGTGGCGATCACTTCAAAACACTGTAATTTAAAGCAAAAATAAAGAGTAACTTCCAGAGATCTAAAGTGTAGTGGGGTTTTTACTTCTACTTTTCTTTTTTCTGTGGTAACTCCTTACATTCAAACTTAAAGACGGGGAAGACTTCTTATAATCTTGCTTAAGTTTCTTCAGCTTTTCACAAATTTGTTTCAGCGTGTGCCTTATATTTAGCTACACCAGCTTGCCGGCTATTCTTCCATAGACTCGGTTGTTTCAAGTTGCCGACTCGAAGTCCTGCTGAATTTCTTCCTCACCAAATATGCTGGACCTCGTCGTCTGTCCACTTCGAGTAGCATCTCTTCTTTTGCTCCATTTTCCCTTTCCATTTCCATTTATTTAGGCTTATTTCATTGTAGAGCTGCACACATGTTCACCCAGTCACTTGTGGCTCCACTGTCTCTCTGTTTATTGGACCGCAAATGACTGGCTAGCCACCCCACTATTGCTCTGCCTTGCTTCCTCTGCTATGGACTGCTTTGCTAGAGGAGAGCACACAGCACCTCTTGAGATAAATTCCGCCAGTGCAACCCCTACATTGCCGCGCGCCATAGTGGGCTGGTGGTCAGTGACAGTACCTGACAGAACCAGACTAATGCTGGAATATCAACTTTCTCTACAGAATTCTCCATCATTGAATCAGGCTTTTTACTAAAGGGACATGCATGCATATTTTCATCTGTAGAGCAGCCAGTAGGAGCAGCCCTCTCTCTGAAATGACTGGTGATTGGCCAAAGTCTTTCATCATGGGCTAGATTTTCTTAAGCCTAAAAAAGGGAGTCAATAAAAGGTGCAGAAGTTTAGTTTTCTGTCAGTCCACTTGAAGTACAATATGCTCAAAGTTTACAATAGGATTGTTGTCCAGGGCAGGCAAAATGAAACTGCCTTACCAAACTTAATATATTTTTGCCAGATTAGCTTTGTTGTAAGGACTTTAAACACAAGCACAAGGTAAAAATTAGAATTTGGAAGAATAGTTCCCCATTTGGGAAATGTACTTCTCTCTGAGAGTAAGATGACAAAATTGATTGTGCTTTTAGTTAAGAAGGGAGCTTGAGCCGAGTGATTAACTTAGCTTGTTATTAACATGAGAATAGTATTTCCTCATTTCCTCATCTAACAAACATAAAAAAGGAACAGACATATTTCCCAAATGTCAAACCCTTCCTTTAACAAATCCTCACGGACCAGTCTTTCTTCCCATGTATCAGCAAATGCTGGTTGCGTTTATGCATAACTTCTAGTGGTGGGTAGGGTAAACAAACGTTACTAATGTAAAAGTATTGTTACTTTTTAATTATATTGATTCGAATAGAAGAAAAAGAAGTGAGTAACTTCATTAGATGCAATTTATTGCATCAGTCTATTGGGTTAAAAAAACAACCCTCAACAGGTAATAGCAAATGTGAAGCGCAAGAATATTGCGATTAAAGTGCTGTATCCAGAACCAGACAAATGACAAAATACGAGCTGTTGATTAGGAATTCTTGAAAGTCAAGATGTCCATGAGTTTCTGCTGACGAAGTACACAGCACATCATGTGACTATTGTTCCTGGTCATGTGATAGGCAACCAGGGTTTGGATGTTGGGTCAGGGATGTGCCCGTGCCTCTTCTGAGAGAGATGGAGACATTTTATCTTGTGTTGTGATCTTGAACTGTAGTCAGTTGAAGGGAGGTTGTTGAAAGGGGTAGGGTCACACCTCTGTTCCCTGTCCGTTCCATCTTATCTCTCGCTGTCACATATTCATGGTTCCCACTGCTTTTCTTGGCAAGACACGTCCCTGTACTATTCAAGCATTAGGACAGGCGTTCATGCTTGCACAAGGTAATGCTGATTGATGATGTTGATTTTGACCACAGCCACGAAGCTACTCCTGCCATCAGCGCAGGTTGTTTAATTTATTACATCATACTTTTCTAAACTCTTCATATATGTTTTGTTTGTAAAAGTCTGGAGGCTTGACTGAGGCTGGAGAGGTAGTCATAGCAGGTGAGGGGGGAGTCGCAGCCCACGGAACATGATGGAGGCTCCTTATCCAGGGGTGTGTGGACACTGGCGGACAGCTAAGAGTGGGCACCCAGCCGTGGGCACGGACCCAGCAGACCGTCCACCCTCTCTCTGGTTCTGCGACATGCTCTTCCGGCTGTGGCATGACTCTCAGCCGCATGGCTGACTCCTCCGTCCCACATTCCCTGAGCAGCCTCCTGCAAGCCCCACTGACTACGGCTACAGAGAACCAAAGGTAGGGCAGCAGGTTTTGTGCCCACAGTCAAGGGCCCTCTGTCGGCTTTCTTCCAGTGCTCACTCATGGATGTGGGGCTGTAGGATTTCATGCCCCTGCTTTCCAAACATTTGTTTGCAATGATTGGACAAACAATGTTTGAACTTTATCCAATCACAGCACAGCACAGCAGTGGGATCCATAATAACGTCTCACTGTCGGACAGTTGCTGTCTGTGTAAGTAAGATGAATATAAAGATTATTTATGGTTAAATGTATCGCTAAAAGTGACAAGAAGTGTGTAGCCCATGTATCAGAGTAGAAGAGATTTTATCGCAAAAACTCAGGTACATGTGATGGAGTAAATGTGACTACCAATGATAACTTTAGATGTCATTTTGGAGCAACATCGTCATCAATCTTCTGTTCTCCCCTCTCACCTGAATAACCCTGCATCTCCACATCAGCTGTCGAAACAAACAATGCACCTGAAGCATTTAGCTTCTCCTCTGCTGTGATTAATGCAAATGACACACCCCAACACCATTAATGGAGCAATCTTAACATGCGGTGAGGCTTTGAGAAAGGCAGATAACAGCCTCATAATTGGACTAATTACCTCTAGATGTGTTGCCTCTTTGGGCTAAATGGCAGTGAAATGCCACCGGGACAGTAGCTGGTTTATCTTACTGCCACTGTAAACAGGATTTGGCGAAAAGGGCAATGACTGCGTTCAATAGATGCAGTGTCTCTTTTTAATCTGGACTCTTTTAAGTTGAGGGTTTGCAGTCGTTCTTGCAGTGTAATCAGTGGGACTCAAAGTTAGGCTCTGCTAATTAATTAACAGCCAATAAGGACCACCCAGGGGTGCTCAGGAAGACGGGGGTTCGGTCAATGCTCCTTCTGGTTCGTCTTCCTTCCCTGTTGCATCTGCTCTTTTCTTCTCGACATGACAACGTTTCTTCCTCACCTCCTGTCGTCATCGCCTCTTTCTCACCCTAATTTTCTCTCATGTTATTCCACGTCCTCCTTCCCCCACATGCCTCCTTCACTTTCCTTTCCTCTCCTCCAATCTCCTCTTCTCGCATATTCTGCGCCTCCCTCTCCTCTGCCTTTCTTCATCTCTTTTCCTCGCTGATGGCATTTGAAGCCAATTAGGTGTTTATATGCATGTGAAGCTGTCTGAAGGCCGAGCACGGGGACATTCATTTAACTATCAAAGATTACAGAGGAAAGGCACCGAGAAGACCTGTCGCACTATTCAAGATCAACACTATTAGCCTGATCAACAGAAGAGCTCATATTCAAGAAATTGTCCATGTGAAAATGTTCGTATGAGTGTGTGCGCGAGTGTGTGTGTGTGCGTGTGTGTGGGGACTTGTCTAGAGGGGCGGGCTGGATAATGTGTGTATATTGCGGCACAAAGGACCGACCGGCTGCCTCCGAATTGTATGACTCATCCTCATTGCAACTCGTGGACTGCAATCCCAAGAGCCTGTAGTTAAAAATTCTATTAACTTGCATTAGTTTCCTTCCTCCGCCATTACACCACAGAGCAACATACATTCACGTATTATGTTCTCTATTGCTGTGGTTATGTGATGTATAAACTGCCAAGATTGTAAAGTATATGAATGTCCATGTCTGCCAAATTTAACATAAATCCCGATGACTCATAAACTGGAGCAACATATTTTCTTTGAAAAAATAAACGTGGCATAAATCTGTAAATCCTTTTCTGTGCTTTCATTCATGCTGGTTGAATCTCTACTTTTGCAACAACCTCCAGATTTTTAAGAGAAAAATTAAACTCTTTAAAAAGCCTCAAGATGTAAGAACATCCCCCGCCTCTTGCTTAGCAGTGTATAAATGAGGCTGTGTAACCCTTAAAAACACATGCACGTCTCCTACCCTTGCATATATACATGCTGACACACAAGTACTTGCACAGACGGTGCACACACACACACAGATGTGCAAATGTGACCATGTTTTGAAGCAGTGACATATCTCCCTCTCCAAACTCCATCTGGGTAAGAATATGAAGAGCGCTGCCGCGTAGCTTGTATTTCTCTCTAGGCTGAAAGTGGTCATGTTGCTGTGGTGCATTCACACGTCTCTAGCCAGCCCCCCTTTTAGAGAGCCTATTAGTGGCTCTGTGTGGCCAGACCCTGCCTTTGGAGAGCCAGATAGGGAGAGGGGAGCGAGGGAGAGGAGCACGGAGGCAACGGGCGAAGAGAGGAGGCAGAGGATAGAATGATAAATGATAAACAGGACGACAGGAAGAAGAGAGTAGACAGTGAAGAAATAAAACAAAAACAGAGAGTACAGAGAGATTTTGTATGGCAGTTTCTTGTCCAAACAAGATGTAGCCCCTGATATAATACTAATATGTTTAACAAAATAAAATTTAACGTACAAGCTTTTCCTGGAGCTTCCCACAACATCTTGTTTGCTTAGTGTGATCCATATATGGAGCTTTGGTCATTTGATAACAGGTGGTCATATATAGGGGGCTATTATAACCCATGTCCCTCCTCAAAGATGGTTTTGGGGGTAAGATGTGAACCCCTGTTAACCTCTTTCCAGTCTAAGTCAGGGTTGACATTTTCAATTTGAAATTCCAACTAAAAAAAAAGTAATTCTCAAGCTGTGATGATTTGTTTAAATTCAAAATTCGCAGTGCGTAGGAGCAGCGGGCTGCTTTGTACCTCGCTGAGGGGGTTTTCCTAAATATGGACCCATCAGGTGTCCTGCTGCTGCCATCTGAGTAAACTGACCACTCAAGCTTCAATTTATTCATGCATAAAAAACATGAAAATTACAGTGCTACCATCCGAATCAACCAATGCTGATTCAAAACGTAGAAAATGAATATTCAGTAAGGTAAAATCATATAGAAAAACACATACAAATATAACAACACAAAACTGAGAGGTATTGTAAACAACATCATCAATGTTGACGTGCTGAAAACGTGACAGTCCTACTCAATGCTGTGACCACTTTTGGTTTAGTAAAAAGCGTTGATGAGACCAGACCTTCACCTTTGTCACACCCTAAAGACAACGACTCCCCTGTGAGGAAAACTGGAGTATGACATGTCATGCTGTAAGGAACACCACACAGGTTAAGGACCATGGACAGAGACTGAATGAACACAGGAAACCGACAACATAAGCTGTCTGCAAACACCTGAGTAAAATCTAAACCAGTTACAGCATCAACTTGGAAGGGGTCAAAGGTTATTGAGCAGGAGGACACTGGTGGGTCGACCAATTTTTAACAGATGAGGGTTACCATGTTCCATGCTTAGGGCACATGATAACAGCTGAGCTGAGTGAAAAACAGAGACAGAGATACACAGAGATAGCGTGACAGGCCCGCTACGAAATCCCTTCCTTACGCCGCCTTTGCTTTTTTTCGTTTACAGAACCAAACAACGATGGCATCATGCCACTCCAGTGTGTGATTTTACACAGCATGCTGGCATCCCGGAAACAAAAGAGGCGTGAAGAATGTGATATGTAACATAACAGCGTTGGTCTCTAGTGTGACATAAAACATATGCAGTGATTTCTAAACAGTATCATTGGCATTACAAGGCAATGACAGTCACTTACTGTTCCTGTTATATGGCGGCTGATCTCACTCTCTGCTTTTGTCTTCCCAATTTGCAGACATTTTTGGCTGCTGTTCTTCATCTTTTGGTTAGCTGCTAACTGCTGCTAGCTGCGTTTTAAACCTCCCAGCAGTGGGTCACACACATAACACGTCGTCAAAACGTCACACCCGTCCCATCCATGGACCCATCCTGCCAGCTGTACATTTTAAACAGACAGGATAGGGGCTTCTGGAAGAAGACTGGATGAATCTCTTGTGTCTCAGCTTATTCTGTTGTCTCATCCCCTCTCTTCATATTTTGACTTTCAGACTTCCCTGTTTGTTTTTAGAACGTGCGTTGCTCTGAACCTCTAATAATGATGACGCAGATGGTTTATATAAGTTGTTTGAAAGCCTGGTGTGTCTCATACAGATGCTAAAGGGTGAAATGTGCATCCATTTCTGACGTCGACCGATGCCCTGGGAGTGAGGCCAGGCTGTTAGAAGAGCCCTGAAATATCGTTGTGGTAGGCAGGCGGGTCATAGCCACTTTATGTCTCTAAATGTGAGAGAGGGTCTGGGACTCTTGTAATAGAGCATCAGGTTACAAAGGTCAAGAATCTATCAGATAAATGATATAGCATTTAGTCACGGCCATGTAGAAGCTGGTTCTTCTGCACTCATTCTAATTTTTAAAAAAAACTCTGTACACCAGGTGCAAGAGGAGAAAAATCAAAACTGAGACATTTTTTTAGATGCAGTGTGAACAGAGCCAAAGTACTGGACAGTGACGGCAAAACAGAGCTGGTGTCCAGAAATGCTTGAAGCCTGACTGGTCTGAACCCAGCTGGACTGCGGCATGGGCGGCTGGGACCCCCTGACAGACTGTGCCAGGGGACGCCTGTCTGTCTTCCTGAACAACATCCGCCTCCGTCCCCAATCAAGCCGATGAGACAGAAAGGAAAGAAGTTAACGAAGCACACAGGAAGGCGAGCCAGCAGTCTGACAAACCAGCGACAGAAAGGTGTGAATATTCCGAGAGGACAACCGAGTACCTGCAGAATCACAAAGAGCCTTGTTTTTGGGACTGCGGTGCAAATGACCTGTTTGTCTGAACACCTGAATCCTTATTCATTACATTAAAAAATTAAAAACGCTTTGAAGAACAGCCAAGTTACACCTCCTCTTATAAAGCACTCTCTTAATAAAGCACAGTTTTGTTGAGGGCACATTGAAGAAAAACTACTCATCAAGTTAATTTGGTTAATTATTCAGCAAAGCCTTCCATCTGAAAGGACATCTGCTACAGAACAGTGTGTGTGTGTGTGTGTGTGTGTGTGTGTGTGTGTATGTGCGTGTGCTGCATGTGTGTGTTTGAGTGGGAGTAGAGGAGAAACAGATATGTTATCAAACGGGTTTACAAAAGGTTGTTACTAAACCCAACAACCCAGTTTTAGTGGTGATCTACTGCCCCCTCCTGGTTCATTTGTATCATTGCAAAAGCTGTGACCTGACAGACTGGAAGCAAAGTGCAGCCTGTGACGCCACCTGGTGTGCAACAATGACACAAAAGACAAGCACTTGTGGCATCCCAACAGATGCCTCAGCAAGTTTGTAAAAGCCACTAAAATGTAGCAGTAAGTGGGAAATCATGTGAGGAACATAATGGTGGAAAAACAAAGACCAGTTCAACTGTGAGACAAGATAAATATGTGGCTTTGAGGAATAAAATAGGAGACAAAAAGCTTTTCTTCACACCCGCATGGTATCAAATGTCCCCTGACCTGATAAAGCAATGTCAGCTCCTCCAACATACATTTCCTCATTAAACTTTGTAGAAATAGCACCCCTATTTGCACATATTTAACTTAGGAGGCAGACTGAGTTGTCCACTAATTCCCACTTCCTCCTCCCCACACGTCGAGGTGTCCTTGAGCAAGACACTGAACCCCAAATTGCTCCCAGTGTTTGGGCCGGTGCCTTGCATGGTAGCTGGCTGCCATCAGTGTGTGTGTAAATAGGTAAATGAGAGACTTATTGTAAAGTGCTTTGGATAAAAGCGCTACATAAATGCAGCCATTTACTTTACCCTTTGCGATGCGCTCCATTGTGGATAACATTTACAATTACGTCAGCCTTGTAAAATATTCTTCACTGTAGCTCATCATGTGCACATGAACAAAGACTTTTTGTTGCCATGTGTGGTAAGTGGAGGCTTTCACTGGCATCATAATGCTACATTACAACCACAGACAGACCACTGAATGGATACTACTGGATACCAGCTTGGTATCATAACAACATGGCCAGTACGTGTAAATTAACTGTGGTAAACCTCCCTCCATCTTAAAAGCAGCCAGATCACACTGCTCTAGTTTTAAAGCTGCTGCTGGAACCAAAAAGCGTACTTCCACATTTTCGTATGTCCACCACCACGGACACAGAGTTTAGAAGCAGATCATGAGAGAGACCCTCCCCTTTCTTTCTCTCACTTAAACTCAGAGCAAACTTGAATCGAATATCAAATCATATCTAATCAAATATAAACCAAGATTTTGTTACTGTATTGACTATTTCATGCCTACAATGTCTTCAAAGTCACATTTTAGTGCACTGTTTGGCTGTAATATGATAATCTGTAAACAGGAAGTGGGCGCCATACTGTTTCCTGTATTGTAAAAACATAGGCTGAAAATACTACAAGAGAAACCATCTTTCCAGCAGTGAAATACTTCTTTAAGACTGCAGGTCAGTGTGTTTCAAAATTTAAAGTTTCTTAGCAGTACGAGGTGAAAAGGTTTTCTTACTGTATTTATGTTGTTGTAAAGGAGACGTTGGACAAAGGCTTCATATACCAGCTGATAAAGTGGCTCAACATGAAGTTTCACTCATTTGTCTTTTGAATTATTGATAAATAAAAATATCTACGCTTTAGTTTGACTGCATATTGACAAAGAAATTTTAAAAAAAAACCTCTGTCTGAGGCAGGAATTAACAATAACTTGCATGTTGTGAGATTTTAGCACCAACAACAATACCTTGGTCGTCTTTGCTGCACTATAAACATGTGACTAACGCTTTAGAGTTTGTTAGTGGGTCTCTACAGATGAACCAACGTGCATCACTACAGGATAACAGAATAAATATTAGGGCTGTGCCGAATAGTTTGAATAGTTTGGAGTTGCATTTGTAACATTAACATTTAAATTGTAAATCAACATTCAAGTGCTGCCCAGCTTTTCTTCCATGTCTATGACTTCTGTTTAAACTCAGTATTTCTGCACAGTTGCATATCAAGATTAAGCTACACTTATTTATTAGTGTTATACTATTTGCAGAATAAGATTCTAGTGGTGGCTGTGTACGATTGTTGCCAACTTGTGTAATCTAACATTTTCAAAAAGATAGATGTACTGATTTCCAAAATTCACAACAAATGTTTCTATGACAAAATGTTCTGCTTCAATCCATATTTGTTGACATCTGCGGTCTGCGGTCTGTGGTCAAAAACTTTTTGCTCTCCTGCTTGCCGCACTTGTAAAAACAGGGCAGAAACAGCACTATAGATTACATTTATTCATTATATAAACTTGATTTAATTAAATTTAAAAAACTTAATCCGATGAATCACTATTCAAATTATGGACTTTGCTTGAGGATTTTTTTTTTATTTGGATGTCATGAAATATGATGACAGACAGTGTCTTTTGAAAACCTCCACAGAAGCTTCAAATGTAAAAAAACGAAGAGAAATACATTAGGTACAGCACTAATAAATATATTCAGTAAACTAGGGTTCTTGTTAAAGGCCCTGCACATCCACAGCTGTTTCCAATTAGTTTTAAGATTAAAAATATGGTTGAATGTGGATGAATTTATGTGACAACACTGATGTGAGTCCCTGTACTAATAAAGAGGTGTTAATTCTCTAATCCTAACTGGTGAAAGAAAATTATAATCATTAATAAATTGTGATATATTATGATAACAACAAGCTATTGTTTTCAGACAATGTCAAAAGAGCAAAAAGAGCATCATTCAGAGTACTTTTTGCCTCTGATTTGTCAGTTTCTACTTGGCTTTCTGCTTCACATAAATCATCGCAGATTATTTCACACGCTCACACGACTTTATGACCCAGGCATTCATAGTAACACCTCACAAATACACTAAACTGCCATCAATGATCGCTGCAGCAGTGATTCATTATAACCTAGTAGTGATTATCGACATCATGACAGCTGTCGCTCCAAACAGGCAGTGTCTTATTTGCTGGCACACAAGTAGTGATTCACCTTAATTTACAGTTTGTTAGGAATAAAAGAGAAGAACTGACCCACTGTGGCTGAACACATGAAGGAAACAGTGCCACCTACAGAAACACAAACAGCACTGGGCACAGTGTGTATTAGTCAGTTGTGTCTGAGGGCTGGCAGTGAATTCACAGCACAGCAAAGACTGAGGAGCATTACAGTTTTCTGTGTACACATGTCATGGCAGTTCAACAGCTAGAGGATCTGATGGATTTTAATGAATGAGTGCTGAGTGAGAACTGATACGGTCACATTTCCTGATGAGAAATAAAGTAGCATTTTTGAATTTTAGCCAACATCATAGACGTACATAACACGCATCAAACTACAGATGGTGACTGTTGTAAATTATGGTCTTGTTTTGATAGTCTGTGAATACAGACATAAATAAAAACATCATAAATATCCACAGTGGTTTTGGTGAGGGCATGAACGATTCAAAGATAATGCCAAGAATCATTAATAACTTTTTTTGTACCATGAAATAATAAACTGCAACATACAAACTCTGCATACAAAGGCTCCCCCACCCTGGGTTCAAACCATGACCCCTCTTGTTGTGAGGTGACACTAACCACTGCACCACGGTGCCACCAGCTGCAGCACAGCGACACTATATAACTATATACAGTATACTGTGGTGATATATACTGTATTTGTGATATGACATAATCATATATTACTGATGATGAGTGTCATATGTACAGTATTTATTAATGCTCCTGTCTGACCTGTCATATATAGTATATTATCAAAATTTGATTGGCATTGATTTTATGTTGATTTTATATTGATTTTACATATTCTATATTCCTTATAAGTAAAAGTATAACGTATCTATCTATCTATCGATCTTATGATAAGGTTCAGTCCAAAAAACCAACATCATATCAAAAACAAAACAGAAGAAACTCCATACACTTGTGTGTGTAACTCTGATGCTATGCAAGTGGGAATAGCTTTTGTTCCCTATCAGCTGTAGCAAATGACATAGGGAAGGGCACTCAAAGTGTGGGCCTCCTCCAGGAGTGATTTCAATACGTTGACCCTAACTCTCAGCATAACTGAAAAAATAAAGCCCTTTAGAGGATTTGTGTGTGTAGTAACCGTGTTCGCCCCAGCTTTGAAATCAAAATTACATCCCTGAACACAGATACACACATAAGAAAAGGCAGCTGTTTCGCACTCCTGTTCTATATCTCATCACGTCATCTCTGTCTCAAAAACAACTCCCCTTTTCTGAATTCATTAAAACTAACTGCATAATTGTTCTTACACATCTTACCTAAACACATTTCATAGAGCAGGATAATGAGGTAATTGTTGGCTGTTACTTAACACAGTCGGATGTAAACAAGCATCCTTCTTCTGCCTTTTGATTGTGCGTCACAACACCATCATTGTTTGTTTTATCTCATGACCTACTGAGTGTAAATACTTCACGTCAGTGTAAACCAGCCTCTGAACAATGCTGTTCCAGGCAGCCATTTGTTTTTAATTCAGTTTGTATAAAAATCAAATTGCAGATATTTGAAACGCTTTAGAGTGATGGTGCATTTAAGGACTCTAACATCTAATAAATGCAAGTTGGCTGCCAAAAATAAAGAATTAATTAACTATGTTGGGAAATCAGACCAAGAGGAGAGGCAGTAAGTAAACACACCTGTTGTGAAAACAAGTAAAATAATTTAATTTAAAAAAATGTAACACATTTGAGCCCACAACTAAAATTTTGAATTTTTTTTTTTTTTTTTTTTGGCATGTGATGACACAAATCTGACTAAATTTTCAAAATCAGTCAATAGTTTAGCTAAAAAGTGGGTTTTTCTTATCTTACTATATTTGAGTCTTTGAGTCATGTTTTTTCTATAGGAAAAAAAGTAGTCCCATGTGCTCAAAGATTACACATAGTATGACAGGAAAATGGCTGCTGATCAGAAACTACAAGGAATATCAAAGATACATATGCAGTGTAAACAAACTTTTCACATCTTAGACATGTATAAACATTATGTTAGCATTCTCTCTCATTTTTCAATGAACCTGACTTTGACTACGAATTGCATCCTCATGTTCCTAGTTTGAGTCCGGCTTGAGACTTTTCTTGCATGTCATCCTCTCTCTGTTTCCTCATTTCTTGTCACCTCTCAGCAGCCAGCAGCTGGCTCTCAAGTCTCAAATGTCAGAGTGTCCTTGAATGCACCACAGAGATTTTTTTCACAATGGGTCTCTGCTTTGAACCTCAACAATAATGTAACATTATTTGTTTTTTAAAAAGATGATAACTAAGATTAACTTGGGGATCCCTCAGGTTTATAACCTGCCGCATGCAAGACACAAGATTTAAAACTCTTGTAAAAATAAACTGATCGCAAGGACCTAAACTATAAAAATGTAGACCCAAGGCACATATTTAAAAAATGTCAAAACTAATACGATTTTTTTCAGGGAGGAAACCCCTGAAATTTACCGTCATGTCGTGTGTCCTTTTTACATATTACACAACCGCATGACTTCATTTTTGTCCCGTACAAATAATATGCTCTATAGTAAGATTACTGCCCACAATACACATTTACTTTTATTTTGTTTCTGTCAAATGTGTGGTTACGTTCTGCTTATTGTCAGTCACCTGACATTAATGCCAGGGAAACAACACGAAAATAAGAATGACATTGTTAGCTTGCACGGCAGATATTTTAAAGCTGGGCAGAAGCTTATTTTAAAAACATTAAAGCAAAATAGTTAGAAATTTTACAGACAGTAGAAGTAAATGGTGATAACTCTTCAGGACAATGGTATTTTCCCTTTAAGAACATTTAAAGCCAGGTGCTTCTTTGGCTGTGTGTGTTTCTGTAAGCTCGTCTCTGCAGGTTTTGGGTGGACACTCACCAAGCTGGTGGGCCTTTCTGAGGCAGGAGAGGGAGGCGTTGAGTCGAGCGCACTCCTCTTCGTTGGCACCAAACTTCTGCAGCAGCTCACACACCTGCTCCTCGCTCATCTCCAGCAGGCCCTCCAGGGTCACCTCACCCGGGCTCATCTCCTGCAAAACACACACAAATGTGAACACAATGATGCAGATACACACATATTGTTAAGATCTCATATTAACTCATGGAACACTTGGTTTAAGATGCACTGATGACTCAACACATCGGGAGCCTCAAATGTCAATGAAAAGAAATTGTGGAGAAAATTTTGATCGTGTTTTAGGGTCAGTTGAGAGTGGAGGGAGGTCATGGGCTGTGAAATAGTTGGCTTGGCAGTGTCATTTTAAAAGCATGGATTTGGGTTTATCTCTAGCCACAAATGAGACAGACACCTATATGTTAAAGCTAAACAAGCTGGGACCAACATGGCTGACTGTAATGTGCTGAGACACCTGCCAATCAAGCAAGACATGCCTGGAAATCAAATCCTTTTAAGGCTTTAAAGCTGTAGTTGGTGAGTTTTATAAAAATAACTCTGTGTCATATTTCCTGAAACTGTCACTACATCCACAAAGTAATACATGACAGATAATCTGTGAGAAAAATCATGTTCCTCCTCCTCCTCCTCCTCCTCATCCTCCTCGTCGTAGTGCTTCTACTGGCAATTCCAAGAATTCACTGCCGCTGAATGAAATAAACCAATCAGAGCTGAGGAGTCTCTTATGCAGCTGTCAATCATGTCAATAACTGCTTGTGAACTGCGGTCAAACTGTCAAACCAGGCAGCGCTGATCAAATATGAATCAAGATTCTGTTACTGCGTTGCCCATTTCTCACCTCAAACGTTCTCAGAGACAAAATTTAGTGTGACTTCAATCAACTGTATCCAACATGGTGCGTGGGTCACAGACTAATTAATATGAGTGTAACGATCCATCACTCTGGATCGATATTTCAATACAATGATCCAGTGTCATCAATGTGAAGTGAAAACATTGATCCATATCGTCATCTTTAGGACACGCTTTTATTTTGAAAGTTTGTCTTACAGTCATGCAGCAGCAGGCAGACGGCAAGCAGTCAAGTGAAAGACGATGATTTGATTTGATATTTTTGATTATGGGAAAAAAGAGGTCGACAGACAGAGCACATGCTGTGCATAAACAATGCTGTTATGAGATAATACACCATGTAACGTTACCTGTATGGTCAGGCATCTCACTCCACTAACTTCCTACTACAACAACATTAGCTGCTCTGTATCAACAATGTTCGGCTGAAAAAATGTTCATGCAGGCTGAAATTTAACTGAGCCGTTCTGTCATGAAATACGGTGACTTTAACTAACAGTGAGTTAGAAAAAGTATAAATAATACAAGTAATTTGTCAAGCAATTAATGGAGGAAAGGCCACTAGCTGCTAGGCTAACTAATGCAATGTAAACATGCTGGAGCTGATAGTGGGTCATTAGCAAAAACAAGTGATCTTGTTGTTAGTCCATGTTTTATGGCACTTTGCATTCAGGGCTTTAAGCCAGATAGACATTAAGTTTTATGAAAAGGTGAAGGTTTTGGTTAAAATGAAAAGATTTCTAACTAAATAACCACAAATCACAAGAATGTGAGAGAGATTAAAGAGGAAAAAATAACAACACAAGTAAAGGAAAAACCTCAATAAATGATGGAAGGAGGATATCAAATGCAGATGTTTCCATACAAGACACAAGCAGTCACTGGATGGTTTGATGATTATGAAAGTGATGTTATTGTGATATGTCCTTCAGTCATCAGATCTCTGGGAGAGATTTTGTCAGACAGCACTCTCTGTCACCTCTCCGTACATCACTGCACTGATGCCAGATCTGTAATCTGAGTAAAACTATCTGACATTCTCACACTGTAAATACGGGAAATAAAGACATCTTTTTTTAGACCTATTACCTGTGTGACCTCCTTCCTCAAGTTGACGATGCGGAACCAGTGGCCGAGGCGAGGGAAGTCCTCCAACTCGACACTGCGCTCCTCTAAGGCCACTTTGCACTTACAGGACAGCTGGCGGCTGAAGTACTTCACCAACTTCCCCTGAGGACAAGAGGGACAAACACAGTGAGGGAGGGCTGCTGATACATGACACTGTGTTTAATGCTGATGAACCCTTTTTCACCTTTCCACATAAAAATAAAATTAAAATGATTCTTGTTAGTTTGTCCAAAGTACGACTGTACTGCACAAAATGAAAACTGTGAGTGCTGTAGTACTGTGCAAAAATCTGATGCAGACCGGGGACGTAAAAACATAACAACACTTTTAATTGCAATTCTTGGTATCACTTCACAAATAAACTGACTTGTTTCACCTTTCAGTGCTACAACATGAAATACATTAGTTTGTTTGCTGACTGGGCCTAACCTGAGGACCTGACCTGTTTTCATCACAAGCAACACTGACAATGAATAGAAACCCAAATAATGGATGAAGCCACATTCTGTAAAATCGAGGCAAGAACAGCGTACGGTTACGGAAAGCAAAAAGATTTACTAAATATTGAGTTTGCAAAAAGGTATCATATTGTTCAGATCATAATCAGAAATACTTTATTGATCCCCGATGGGAAATTGTGATTTCTAACAGTTGCTCTGATGTAAAGAGAGAATTATAAGGGGTAAGAATAAGAGTATGAAATAAAAGTATGTAAATATAAAGCAATAAATAAAACAAAATAAAATAAGATAAAATAAAATAAACAAGATAAAATAAATTAAAATAAGCTAAAATATAATAAGATAATATAAAAAAAATTAAACAATAAAAAA
>JAPZEB010000022.1:12880665-12893970 GCA_029783705.1 Chaetodon striatus | reverse complement strand
TCCTCCTGGGGGACCCCAAGGCGTTCCCAGGCCAGATGAGATATGTAATCCCTCCAGCGTGTTCTGGGTCTGCCCCAAGGCCTCTACCAGTGGGACGTGCCTGGAACACCTCCCGTGGGAGGCGCCCAAGAGGCATCCTGATCAGATGCCCGGACCACCTCAACTGTCCCCTTTCGATGCGAAGGAGCAGCGGCTCTACTCCGAGCTCCTTCCGGATGTCCGAGCTCCTCACCCTATCTCTAAGGCTGAGCCCAGACACCCTATGGAGTAAACTTATTTTGGCCGCCTGTATGTGCAGTCAAATTCTTTCGGTCACTACCCAGAGCTCACGACCATAGGTGAAGTTTGGGACGTCATTTGAATTTAAATTTTTGAAATACTTTCACATCAAAAATTGATGTCTGGGGTTAAGTCAGATTAATTATTGTTGATTGATTTAGATCTTTTCAGTGACATTGCAGAGGGAAGAATTAATATGTCAGAAAAGATATATTTTGTTTTGACTGTACTTAAGTCCAATGACACAGCAAGCAAGATTTACAGCAAGCACATTTGTAATGAAGCAATTCTGAGCCGGAACAATTGGTCTGATGAGATGTGATGGTAGAATAATGTCCAGGCCCACAGTGGGTGACGTGATGCTTAAAGACTTAAGGATGATACATTTGGATGGCCCCATTCCAAACATACACCTACAAAATGACTGCTGGAAATTAGACAGCGCTGGCCTACATCAGTGCATACCAAAGTAGAAACCAGTGGAGGAGGGACTCGCAAGTCACCTCTGAATGCAGAAAAACCCTACAGCAGCTGCCCACGGCTGCTAACGCTCTGCCCAATAAGGCGACTGCTCAGTCCACACCTACAGAGAAACACACACTTACCCTGGCTAAATGTGTCGACTTCAATCTGTGTATCACATTCTTACAATGTCTATCAGTCTCATGCTGCATCTACTTAAATATATCTCACCATCTTTACTTGTTTACAGGATCGAGGCATGAACAGCGTGAGATAGCAAATATGAAGTAGCTGCTTCTTGTTCAGTGTAAAGGAAAGATGGAGGGTGACAGACAAAGAGACAGAAACTTTTGAAGAGACTTTTCAGTCAGTGCGTCTATTATCATCAGTGCATCCCCCTCCTTAACGATCTTATTCTAGCTCTCTTAGTGTTGTTTAAGGGGTCCCCAACTACTGGTCGGGGGGCTCGATCTGGCCCGTGAGTCAATGTCATAAGGCACCTGAAGTTGCACAAGCAACAGCCCAAACAATATTTTTGTTTTTTTATTTTTGCCGTTTTGCTACAAAGGAGAATTACGAGTAGTCTATAACTATTAAAGTTTGACATGCCCTATGACCCCTGCCATGTGACACTGTTGTTGGAGGACTTTTTAAGTTGTGGAAATTATCAACTGTTTAACCACTGGGATGCCCTGCAAATAAAAATCTCCACATATGCTGCCTTGTCTGCAGCACGTCATGCAATATTGCCTTATAATATGCTATGGCCTGAATCACAATATTTATTCACATTCATTTTTGGGTAGAAAATCCTCGCGTCATGTTCATTAAATTAAAGGGCGCTGGGCAAACACTGCCTCAATTAGTTCATTTTTAGCCACCTATAAAAGGCCCACCAAACAAAATCCGTTCAAGTGTGCGCTATATTTAAAATATTTTTACCACTTCACAGTGCCGTCAGACAACCATTTTTCGACGGGGAATTGAAGCTGTTATCACAAAGCCACCAGACTTAATTGAAAAAGCCAATTGAAAAAAATGGTTTAGCTTCTGTGCGGGTAGATTTGTTTATCACAGATGATAGTAAAGCAACAAAGTACATAAAATAAGCACAGTAGAAATGTCAGACAGGTCAGACCACCATGTTTAACTATAAATCTTTAAACTTTACAGTTACAGCAGAAAATGACGACAGAAATCAACAAGTTTTCCAAATTTACATATGTCTGTAATTATAATCAGTTGCCAGCTTTCTACCTGAAATGACTGTCATTGTCAGCGTGGCGTCACGTCACTGCGATTTGGTCTCTTACAAAAAAAAACTTTGCAGAGCTGGATTCAGACTACCAGCAGGTGAATAGAAATGTCAAGCAACCATTTACATATTAATTTTAAAAGGAAGTAGCCCTATTTTCTAAGAAGCATTTTTTAAGTTGAAAGTAGGCTAATAATTAATTCAAACGAACTCTTAAATCAGTGATAAATACTGTAACATACTGTAAAAGAAAGTCATAATTTTTAGGGGGCTAACCCCAAAAGCTCCAAGTTCAGAGGCTGTTCAAGAGCCTGGAGATCAAGTGAAATATGTTTAATAGCTACAGGGGTGTAGCACCTAATTCTGTGGGCCCCTGCCCTTCATCTACTCCATGTCACTCTCATGCATCTTTTAATTTGTTTTTTTAAGTCATTTTGCTTTATCTCCCTTTCCTTTCTTTCTTGGAACCCCGACTTCCCTTTCTTGTGGGTACACATGACAGCGCACACAGGTGCTCAAAAAGCATAGGCAGTCACTTACTTGGCTCTGGCTGCATTTAGAAATGAATCCTAGTGTAGGGCGGACTAAACCACTTTGTGCCTTTAAGAGGTGAGAGCGGCCTCAGAGAACTTCCATTTTATTTAAATACAAAGTTCAGTCTTTCAACCAATTTATTCAGCCAATTTTAATTTAGTCATGGCACTAATTAATCAGAAATCTAAAAAAGAAACTGTCTGTTTCATTCCAGGCTTTTTGAGCCCCCCCCCTCTTGGGTAATCACTCCCATTTTTCTCCCCACCACATGCCTGAATAGCTATAGTGAAATATAGGGTGGTAAGGCCAAAAAAAAGTTCATGAAAATCTATATAAGATTGCTTAATTGTTCTGTATAGTACATATGTTTACATACAAAACTAGATATAGCCGACTCCAGTCTTACTCATGGGCTTCACCAGCTGTTACTGAGTCAGTGTTAAGTAAGGTAAACACAAATCTGCATGATTCGTTTTTTCATTAAAGAATTTATTCAGGTGGCATATTTATGTTAACTTACACTTACTTTTTTTTTTTTTTTTTACAGTTACCCCACAAAACGTCTGTGCACATCCCTGCCCCAACGTGTTTAGAATTCATGGTCAAATCCAACTCACAAATGCTTTTAGCTTTTTCCCCCCCCATTTAGAATTCATCTCAATCTTTACTTAAATATAAATAAAAATACTTTTCTAGCACAGCTGTCTTTCTATTTCATACTTAACAGTTAGCAAGCAAAAAAACTAGGATAGAGGCTGACCTGAAGCACAGGAAGTTTCAAAAGAGGTGGACATCTGATTCATTGTGGAGTTAAATGTGAGTGCTCTGTCTCTGCAACGAGAGAGCTGCCGTTCTCAAGGAGTACTATCTAAAGTGACTTTAGGCCAAACTTGACTAAACATATAGAGCAGTATTATAGGTACAAGGTAGTGGAGAGGGAAAAGGAAGTTGGATTCTTTTTAGTTGAGATTTATTGTTAAAAAGTTTTGTTTACACTCAGCACTGAAGAAGCCTAGTACTGTGAGTTTAATGCCCCAATCTCACCTTTAAAAAGGTTTAAACCACAGAGCGGCATCGCCATCCTAAAGCTCCAGGCAGAACAGATTTGCCGAGGCAAACTTAACTCCCTTGCTGTGGCGAAAACCAGAAGGGACTGAACATACTGTACAGTACTGTGGACAGGTGCACGAGCATAAGCTGCTAGGGCTAGCAGGCTAACGACAGCGCGCCACTAGCTGAAAAATGATCTGCTTTAACACTTTATTATCTTTACCGTCTGTCTCTGTCCTTGCACAGACTGTTAGACATGCCTCTGATAATGCTGCTTGTATTCTTTCACCACCAAGTTACAAAAGCAGAACAATCCATGCACAAGAAGACAAGCCCGGCTTGTGTCTTTTTAACTGCGTGGACATTGGTTGGACAAGGTTGGATCTAGACCCATGTTGCACCCTACAGGAAAAATAAACAAAAAAGATAAATAACCCCAAATGTATTAAGGGGAGAAAATGTTGAGTTGAAAAAACTGATCAAAAATACCAATTTATATCCACTGTAATGTTTAAACTCTGGCTAACAACAAAACCAGCATATTTATTATACATAAAATGTTGGATTGTTCCTTTAAGTTTCACGCAGATGAGCTTGTATCGTGCTATCCCATTTGAGACATGCACTAAATTGACTTCTTTAGGGGCTAGATCTTCAGGAAAAGTATTAACTGAGAGCACAGTCATAAACCTGAAGCGGCCCAGACACCTCAAATATTAAAGGTTTAGTGTATAGGATTTAGAGGTGCCTAACGGTGAGGATGCAGATTGCGACCAACTGAAACTCTCACGTGTGCTAAGCAGTTAGGACAACTACAGTGGCTGACACAAAAATGCAAATGGCCCCATCTTGAGCCAGTTTGTCCATCCTGGGCTACTGTAGGAACAACATGGCAGACTCCATGAAGAGGACTCGCTCAATATGTAGATATAAACATTCTAGGGCAGGGGTAGGCCACATGCGGCTTTTTCGCCCCTCTCCAGTGGCTTCCTGTGGCTTCGGCAAAAAATTATGTAGAAATTAATAATGGCTATTTTTTCCACATTTTTATTTTCATTTTTCATTGTTGTAGGCCTTGAGTGATTCTTACATTCTCCACTGTAAAAATGTGTAGCCTATACAGAGAATTTTTTTTTTTTTAACAGTGTATCAGCTAAATGTGCATCATATGGCCCATCACCTTTTCATTTAAATTTTGCTGAACCTCAACTGCATTGGTTTGTCTTGGATCTCCCCAGCTAAGCTAGCTATGGATCTCAGATCGGAAAAAAGCATTGGAGGACAATAGAGAATTTTACAGTGCCTGGACATATTTGTTTGCTTTTACTGCAACCCTGCAAAGTTAAAGGACCAAACAATCATTAATAGCTCACTGCAGAGTAGCCACCTTGTAGTAAAACATATTAATACATGCTCATTTAGACTACTGTGTAATGTTGCTGGGCAAACTTAGACTTTCTGTTTCTGTCATTATAAGACTCAAATATGTTTTGTGGCTCCAGGCAGATTATTTAAGGGCTTTTTTGGTGACTTTTGATAGTAAAGGTTGCTGACCTCTGTTCTAGGGTATCAAAAACACAATGGTTCTTAGTTCCAGGTTGCTATACATGAATGAAAACACAGTTATGAGGATTATATTCCATTTCTGCCAATATTTACCCCAAAGTTGTACATACTGGACCTACAAATACCTCAAAATATTGCTTCTGTAAATTTCAGCACACCAAAGCAAAGTTTAATTGCCAGGGATCACAATGGTTTCAGACAGAATTTGACCACAGGTCCAAAAGACCACAACAGAATCATATAAAAACTGTACAACAACAATTTGACAGTCCACTTCATAAAGTTGGGGAAAGTCAAGCTCTAAAAAGCTCTAAAATCAGCTGTATATTACTCGTTCAGCACCAAACAGCAGACAGAGACAGAAACTAGATGGTGAACATGGTGGAGCATTTTTCAGCTGAAAGGACAAAAAGGACCTAAACATAGGGTGAATATTGAACTTACATGTGCCAGGCAGCCTGAAACACGACTCCAAATGAATGACAACGTTGCCCTGTAACTTCTAGATGTGTAAATAAGCAACTGTTTGCCAACAAGACTGCTGTATTTACTTAAAAGATGATAAGACAGACCATGTGGCAATCATGCCCATTCTATCCAGCAATAGGCCGCAGGTGTGAAGGTAGGGCTGGGTTTGAACCTCTGTCTCAAGCTCTGTTTCTTCATTCTTGTGCTTTAATGGAGAGACTATCTGAATGTTTGCACCCTTATTCACATTTTGTACAAGATGAAGAAGATGTGCAGGTTAATACAGACAACAGGAGGCTTTAACAGTCAGAGCAGGTACAGACATTTGTGCCTTTAGCAGGGCTGGACCTGGGATATTCAACTATTTGGATATTTGTTTCTTGGGTAGGTATTTCCCTTTTCAGTTTTGGGATTCTGATATTCTTTTTTTTTTTGAGAAATGACAATAAAACATTATAAATAAATAGAAATGTCAGTGTTTCCCATTTATTGATTTGTTGTGGCAGCAACACTACTATTTAAAATGGGTAAGATCATATTTTATTACACAGCTGTGCTCTATCATCTGTCGTCTTGTTTATCATGAGAGTTCTGCACCTGAGACAGCTGTTGAGTCCACCCGCACATACACAAAAAACACAATCTTTTCCTAAGCCTAACCAACTAGCTTTGGTGCCTAAACCCAACCATGCTGCCAAGCACCACATAATATATAATAATACATAAGAACATAATACATGTCACCACCACGTAAGCGGTCACATAATAAATTTCTGTGAAATCACATTCAGCTATTAGCATCACACAGCTATTGTTAAGATCTTTAACGTCAGAGCTGAGCCTTTTTGGTGTTGGCATGAGTTTGTGGGGGCTGTTTAACAGCTCAGTGATGGACCTTAGCTGCTGCTGCTGTGTTAGCTTGTGCTTACTGGGCAGACGGGAGGAGACTCTTGTAAATATAAATTTAAAATCTTAAATTTGTTGGAGTGTGGCTGCCATTTCTGCTCTTCAATTTCACAGCTTTTTCAGGCCTTGTCGCGGATTCGGGACCTATTATTGTGAGAGCCAAATGTCATTTACTCAGCGGACATTGGTTGCATTTACTATGTATGTACACTGGGTGGTGCTGTATTGATATTTTGAATATTGGGGTGTAAAGGTAGGAACAACATTGCTGACATCAGGTGTTTCACCCTGGACTAAAAAAATAATTTTTTAACACTGAAGGCTGTGTATTCGCTTTGGATGAAAGATAAAGAAATGAACATTTATTCAACCTGTGTTTGGTGGTATTAAGAAACAAGATGATTGTTCTGCAACCAGACCTGCAATTTATTGTCTACACCACTCAACACAACCAAGGAAGCTGTGGCCTCAAAGCTCATCAGTCACGCCAGGCCGCCTGAAACATCCACGTAGTTGCAGTTTATAAGCTTAGCTCCTACATTATAATGAGCATCTATGTCCAGCATCCTCACCACCACCACAGCCGCAGCTTCAAGTATTCGCCCTTGATTACAACTGAAGCTCTGAAACCCCAAAAGATGGTATTCAGGACAGCCCTAGCCTTTAGACGTGGTTTGACAATACTTTGTATGACCTAGTTTGCTTTAAGCACAGTGAACCCTTGAACCTTCTAAACTACAGAGCTTTACCTGTTCTTCAAAGTAGAAAAGTATGGCTACATCTTTGAAGCAATAAAAAAAGCTGATGCTACACTTCTTGTTCAAATGAACACTGTAAATTAAATAAACACTGTCAAATAATACTTGAATATAAAAGGACAACAACACTTATTTTGACCTGCCTTCTTTTCTGTCACATGAATTACATAATCGGATCACATGTCATTCTCTATCATGTGTCTGCATCTCTACAAAAGCTTAAAAAAACCATCATTCATCATGTGCGTTGATCATTCCAGTGTATCCAAGGGATACCGCCGACAATGCATAATTATATTAATGGAAACCAGTATCAACACTTCATCCAGGTAATGATATAGGCTGCTATTCTTGATAAAGCTTTTGGCTAAAGCAGGTCAGTGCTCGACGCCTCCAACAGATTGTGTCTGAGGCGCAATCTGGGTCCTTTGGGTTAATAATAGAGATGGAAAACAGAGATGTCGTGGAGGAATCTCCCGTACACACAGCACTCAATAAAGATCAGGGCAGGTTAACGAGGGAGGCTTTGCGTATGGCTGACGTCATTGTGATCCTCATCGAAACCCCCGGTGGACAACTCATTTGTCGTTGAGGCAATAAGAGGACTGCCATCCTGAAAGCTCTCCAACTCAGAGGATTTGAGGAAGATTAGACGGTTCTCAGGAGTAACTCCTTTGTTGCACCAGTGAATTAACTGTTAAGTGTGTTTTCCTTTGTTTGTTTATTCCTAATACTTGTTTCTTTCTGTTGAGCGTTTCTTCCACAAGTTTGTGCTGAGAAAAATCTCACAAAATTAAAAAATACAAAAAGCTGATGCAGTTCCATCCAGAGCAAGTTTGTACAGTAGCCATATCTGTATTGGTTCCTGGGTATTGATGAAATGTGTTTTTTCCGAGGGGATTGTAGCCTAAATTTAACAACAGAAGAAATGCAGCCCACAACAGTACGTGACTACCAAAATATCTCACTCTGACCTGAATTCATGTTGGTGTTTCTATTATTTTGTCTGGTGGACATACACTTAACAATAAAAATGTAGCCAGTGTGAATGTCCTAGTAGCATAACATTTTTTTTGCATATTTCTCTTTCCGTTCTGTACAGATTGGTCAAATCAGTGTTACACCAAAACTTCAACACAGAGATACAATGTGTGGCTGCAGTTAAACACCTGAAATTTTGCTACTTTACTCACTGTCACTGCTTCATGTAAAGCTTTAGGGTGTCTACAACAACTCTAAGTCATCATCAATGTGCATTTCTAAGCAGTTATAAAGGGAGAAAGACAGAGAGCAACCATAGATGGGACGTAAGTTGGAACCATGGATGTATAAAGTAAACTGGATACAGAGTCAAAGGCAAGCCCCGTTCATAAAGTTACTCAGTTACTCAGTGGCGTATGATGCCAAAAAAGCTCAATTTCAGTAAAATAAAATTACTTAGATATCCCACACTGCGGGGTCCGTGAAGCAAGCGCACTAGAGACTTTTACCGGAAAAGGGGCTAGCTTCAAGTTTAGCTCTCCACTAACTTGAATGGGAATAAAAATGGTTTAATTGTGCAGCTCTTCCAGGCTTTCAAAATGTTATCGGAGTGAATGTATAAAATACCCAAACAAATGATTTTGCGGGTATAGGAGCCATGAGCCAGGATGCTAATTTGTCCTGTAGGGGTCACTGTACTGTCATGGGTGTCTGTCAATAGAGGTAGGAACCATTCACTGAGGGACAGGTGTCGCTAGGTGGGAAGCACACATAGTTTTTTGACCACAACGCCGGGCCATGTCAACTGAGGTGTATGCTGCCTAATATAATAGTGACAGATTCATGGACGTTTGCAAGTTTTTCATTGAGGACTACAGCTGTGATAAATAAATGATGCATCAAAGAAGAAGAAGAAGTGGATTCACTGTTTCATCTGATGAGCTGTGGTCAGCTTGGTCAGGTGAGCACGTCAATTAGTAAGTAGCATGTCTACACAGCCCCTCATAGGCTTCAAGTTTAGGCTTTGCCGTAATAGAGGGGGCTCTGACACTCAAAAAAATGTACCTAATGATTTACAGACATCTCTTTCACAATGTAAGTCTATGAGGAAAAGTCTTTTTTGGCCCTATGGCATCACAAGACGAACCTGGAAGTTGTACCTCCAGCTGCAGCAGGCAGCTGTTTACAACAAAACATCAACAATAAACCCAACGTGTACTACAGGCCCAGCACCAAACAACAGAGAAGCAATGCAGCAACTAGTTGGTGAGTGTAGCTAGATATTTTTCTCAGGCACTGATGGAGTCCAGTAACTTTACTTGATTTAACTTGGCATAATGCTAGCATAAGCACTAACTCAATGGAAACACAGTATATCTGCATCCAAAGCAAACATAACATTGTTGAAGGTGTAGTGTGTAGAAGTTAGTGGCATCTCGTGGTGAAGTTGCAGATTGAAACCAACTGATACTTCTCCAATGTGCCATGCTTGTTGCAGAGCTATGGTGGCTGATGCCAAATGCAAATAGCCCTATTAAGAACCAGTGTTTAGTTTGTCCTGTCTGGGCTACTGTAGAAACAGCATGGCAAACTCCATGGAAGAGGACCTGTAGATATAAACGGCTTATTCTGAAGATAACGACAACACAATACTTATTAATGAAAACATAGATATGAATGTTATATTTTTGCCAATAGATGCCCCTGAATCCCACACACTGGACCTTTAAAGATGAAAAGTATGGGAAATATTTTTTGAGGGTGCAAAATGACAATATGTTTATAGATCATCTTAGAGAGCAGTGACTTTGCTGACTCTGTAGACGCCATGAAAAGGTTTAAGGTGTCAAGTGAAATTAATACGTTCAGGAAATGTTGCCGCAGAGAAAGAGTGTCACTTTGAAGAACTACAGTAAGTATACAAGGTGAAGCCAGATGTTCCACTGTAACAAAGACTACAACACCCCCAGTGCATCATATTTCCTGTGTTCAGCTCAATACATTGAGTATAAACCCGTCAATAACTTCGAGACCTGTTTCATCTACACTAACTTGCAATTGTCCCCTTACTCTCTCTTAGTGGCACATTGCTGTCTTACATCACTGCCCGCTGCAGTCACCAAAAACCAGAAATGTGTTTCACACCAGCCCTCATGCTTGTGTCATGTCAGCCTGGTACAGCAAGCGATACAAACAATACTCCCTTATTGAAAAACACTCCACAGCACCAACAGTGGTCAAAAACTCTGCAAGGTCCCTTTAACCACTTAGGTGTCACTGCAAATGTTCAAGCTTGTACTAGTCAGATTGCCATCCCGCCTTACATTAACAAACAACTCTTCAACTTTTTACGATATTGCAAAGGATGGGTGAAATTAAATATAATTAAAGGTTCTGTATGTGAAATTTAGAGCATTAATAGACATAGTGGAGTAAAGGTGTCCTGTCACACTACCTCTGTGTGTGTTGTAATCTGAGCGTCTTTGGGGTTTGTTGTGGTAAACCGGTCTGGCCGCTTGTGCATACAAGTGCATGTGTGTATCCCACTGGCTAGCTCATCGCTGTCACTTAGCCCTACCCTCCTACAGTGGTTAGCGCTGATATTGGGACAGTAGCAGAGGGGAACTGTGGTGCCCACTCTTCAGATTACCCTGGTTAAGGAGGTTCACTCTTTCAGCACTGTTAGCACTGTTAGCTGTTGGCTGATGGCTCAGCTACCTCCGTGTGCAGACAACTCATATGCTCTGAATTTTGCATAAAAAATAAAAATAAAAGACCTTCCTGCTCTCACAAAAAGTCAGACTGTTCTACCTTTGGCCGAAAAACATTTGGAGCCCATCCCAGCTGACACTGGGCGAGAGGCGGGGTACACCCTGGACAGGTCACCGGACTATGACAGGGCTGACACATAGAGACAGACAACCATTCACACTCACATTCACACCTATGGACAATTAAGAGTCACCAATTAACCTGCAAGTCTTTGGACTGTGGGAAGAAGCCGGAGTACCCAAATAAACCCCACGCTGACACGGTGAGAACATGCAAACTCAGCACAGAGGGGCTCACCCACACTAGGGTTCGAACCAGGACAGCAACAATGCTAACCACTGCCTGACCCCCTTTAACCACCAAATAGTTCCTGTTTAGACATGCAACACAGTTGGCACAGATACACCTGCACATACACTTGCCAATATGTACTCTCTAAAAAACCTGAGTATACTATCCAAGTATATCTTTAACTTTGGGAAAAGCTCACGATTCATCCATAAAAACTTCCCTTGTTTTTCTCAGTTTTCACAACCATATCCATCCACAATGATCCGTCGTCAGCCTAATATTAATACGCTGTAACACAAAAAGCATACCTCTGTCATGCTTGCAACAAATAATCCAGTACCCATGATGCTTTGCAAGGCGTTCAGCGAACATTTATCTTCATACTGTAGCCTGCTCTTTGCTGGCAACACATTTGTGCTTAATATTAGATCTCTGTCCTCTTGGAGTCCTGTCTCCTGTCTGTGCAACAGTTACAAACTTCAACTCTGTAGCTCAGACACAGCTTTGGATACATGTGTTTATACATGCTATAATATATATCCACATGTTCCTGTGGGGCTGGGACTAGTGTGTGGCACTCACAAGTGACTTTATTTTTATATAATATCTCAATTACATCCCCCCCTGGGACTTAAAGTGTGTTGATGGCACACACAGATACTCAATGCTGAGTTTATGGCGACCTTATCGCACTTAATGGTGTTTGTTTTAATCTCCTGAGGGATCACCATAACATTCTTACAGGCCCTTAATGCTGTGCTGTTTTCAGTGACCTTATCGCACTTTATGGCATTATTCTATGTCCCGTAACAGCCTCTCACTGGTGAAGGAGGAGGAGGAGGAGGGGGGGGGGCGTTTGACTGGTTTAAGTGGTCTAAAAACGGACAGTCTGATACCTCAAACACAACACCGGGATATTATGGCCATTACGTAACGCAATTTACGGAATACCCCACGGGCCAATTAAACGGATAACGATATGTTGTAACAATTTCAGTAATCTGCTCGCCTTGCGTAACAGCGGGGCCTGGATGCGCTGCGAGGACAGATGCGCAGGCTGGCATATTGGTAATGGATTGTAAACACGGGCTGCCTATAGGCCTCGGCTGCCTCAGATATTATTCTGATGGAGGAGAGCCACCTTCTCTCCTCTCCTCTCCCCGCCACCTGCAGAATGCGCAAGTCTCCAGCAGCCCACTGCAGCCCCGTAGCCTCTTGATTTATTGCACTGCACAAAACAGATAGCGGAGGGCTTTAGCTGGGGATCTTTGCATATTGATGCAGCGGCAACAGCGAGCACAGAAAAGCAGTTTGTCGGTGGGGGGGGTGAGGGGGGGGGGGATATGCGGTGGCCTAGAAATAAATAACAGACGGTGACAGCCCCCCGTATTGATTCACATGAAGATGCACAGCAGAAATTCAGTCATTGCGCTCAAACGGTGCTTACCTCCAGCGTTCGTATCTCTTTTTGTGTCAAGTCGTTGGATGTGGCACATTTGGTCCGTAAACCCTCCAAACTAGAAATGCTTATGTCTATCATATTTTGCACCAACTCGCACTGCTGCAAGGCTTTCTGCAAACTAAGATGCTGCTCCTCGCTTTTTGTCATCTCCTCGTTCATAGTTTGGCGAGCAGTGGTCGTTATTTTCCCCTTTTCACTTTGAATTAAAAAAAAAAAAAAAAAAATAAAAAAAAAAAAAAAAAAAAAAAAAAAAAAAAAATAATTCAGGAAAGAAACGTGGAGAAGCCCACGGAGCAGAGCAACCTGCAAAACGCCATGAAACGAGATGTTGTAGGTTTACAGACGGGCTTTGAGCCGTGAGAGAGTCGACTCCATTGCAACAACAGTCCTCGTAGTTCCTGCTGTTTCATCAAGGTGTCTCTGGTTGGAGGCTAAATCAAACACAATATGAAGATACCGAGCGGGACTACACGGTTTGCCACAGCATCCATTGGGTGCCCCTTCGTTTCAAATGGATGGGT
>JAPZEB010000022.1:12862125-12879077 GCA_029783705.1 Chaetodon striatus | reverse complement strand
AACCGATGTTGATGAGTCATACCTCAAATTAAAGCTCTTTTTCAGACCTATCCTGGAAGCCCAAGCCTGTTCATTTTACTCCTTCTGCAGGCTAGGTTGAGGTTTCAATACTAGTACAACCTGTATGCTTACCATCAGACATCTAGTGTGGTCAGCAGTTTAGGGGAGACTGAATGAGCTTTATTTCATCAAATTAAATTAAAATGTTGAGGTGTGTGTGCACCATTTAAGGCCAAGACAAGCCAACAGACTTTTTCACTTTTTTATCATTGGATCATTTGTCAGTGCCATAACTAACCCAGCATAACACTGATGAAATTATATTGTGCACAACTTCTTAAAATAAAAATTTAAAGTGGAAAAATTAATAGTGACAATTTGCTCTCTTAGGGCTCTGAACTTGCATAGCAATGTCATCTCTAATGAGGCAGGGGGGGGACACTGGTGGCACATTTTTATGACAGTGTCTTTGTGTCACCTGCAGAGCCTTCAGTCAGCATTGTGTCCAACCAAGCTAAAAAACACTGGCTTGTGGAGAAAGAGAGTGCAGCATATTAAACTGAATAGTTTTAATTCTAACAGCAGTGTTTTTAATGATTTTAAGAATTCATGTGATCCAGACATGTATTTACAAAGTGCACCAAAAATATGTTCTTGCAGTGTAGGCTTATACTTTTAAAAAAATATTTTCATATTTCACACATTTTTTACAGTGGGCATTCGTGTCACCGAGACCCCGCCCACAGGAGCCGACGAAGTGATCCGATTGGTTCTACGTCGTGACGTTTGACGCACGTTTTTGTTGTGGAGCGCGCCAAAGGCAGTAAACGTAGAGTGGAAGTGTTCAAAACTCTAAAAGTATTAAAAACTCAGCTTGGAGCTAAATTCATAATTAACAGGACACATGGCTTCAACAAGTAAAGCGCAGCCACAGACCAGGAACTTACCATGGTGAGTTTAAAGTCGCTGTTTATCACAGAGAGGTTGTAAAAATGGTGCTAGCAAGCTAACTTACCGAACGTTACAATGGATTGACGATAGCAGCGTCGTTGTTATGTTAGCTTTACTGGCATGTGCAAATAACGTTAGATATTACACCTACTTGTAAAATGAATATTAAATCTTACGCTATCCGAGCTTCTCTTGAATTCGGCATACATATCAGTCTGTCAATGCGCCATCCATTGTCGTGTTGCCTCTTGAACCAACTGACTCATGGGAAATGTTGCAGCGTCTACTGTGTGACAGATACAAAGTTGACAGCTAATTTAACACACTAGTGCGCAGTAAACCTACATAATATGGATGCCGATTTGAAAATTGGTACCCAAAAATGTAAACTCGCCTATAAGACAGAGCTTTCTGCATATGTATTTAAACCCGTAAGTAAGATTAGGTAAAATTAGACAAAATCATAATGAAGTTCGTTTTGTAGTTTACACCAGAATGCAAGAATTATGCTTTTCGGGGTTGCTTATGTTAAGTGAAATTATGCTGCATGCAGGTGTTGCCAGCATTTGTCATTTAGCAATTGCAAGCATTTATTATTGATGTCATTATTGATTTATTGGAATGTGTTTCTGCTCTGTGCTCCAGGGTCGAAAAATACAGACCACAGAAACTTGATGATCTGATCTCACACAAAGATATTCTTAGCACCAGTAAGTATGTGGACTGCCAGAATGAAAATATAACCCTCATTTACAAAACTAAAGCACCACATTTAATGGTATATAAATGTGAGTTAAAGATAGTTAACTTCACTGTAGACGTAGTATAAGTGTCATTAATTATGATCAGTGCTGAAGCTGACATTTCCCAACGTTTGAAATTAACAGTGCTATTTAAAAGGACCATATTATATTCAGACAGTTAATTTTGTTTCCTTGTTTTCATCTCTTCAGTCCAGAAGTTTATCAGTGAGGACAAGCTTCCCCATCTCTTGTTCTACGGCCCCCCTGGAACAGGCAAAACCTCCACCATCCTCGCCTGTGCCAGACAGCTGTACAAAGACAAAGAGTTCAACTCCATGGTGTTGGAGGTACACTACATTAATCATCGTAACAAGCTTTGAGATGCAAAGGCTTCCACTTTTCTTTGCACCGCAGATCTTCTGTAGTTTAGGAACGAGACTTTGTGGCTCTTTGATTTGATATTTGACTCATTTTGTTTTGCAGCTAAACGCATCAGACGACAGAGGCATTGATGTTGTACGAGGTCCCATTCTGAGTTTTGCCAGCACCAGGACCATCTTCAAGTAAGACTAAAAATCTGTGCACAGCAAATCTATGTTCTTCATGCTCTGTCATTTCATCCACAACCCATAACTGCAAGGAGGATTATTTAAACTGCTGCCTGCCTTTCTGTCCGTCCCTCTTATCCTCCAGGAAGGGCTTCAAGTTGGTGATACTGGACGAGGCTGATGCCATGACCCAGGATGCCCAGAATGCATTGCGGCGAGGTAGGCCATCTGTTCGGCCGGGCGTTGCCCACTGTGAGCCACACGGCTCACTGAGCAGCCAGACAATTTGGCTACTGGTGAATTACAGCATATCTGCTCGCACACCCTGATATTCATTCTAAAAAGCAACACCTATAAGAAGATTTAACTACTGATTGAGTTAAACTGGAACATTTCTACATTTACAGACGTGTAGTTTCTTGGTGAAGGAACATAGCAGTAACATGTGGGAAGAGTGGATGATTCAAAATTATTTTAGAGACTTAAATGTCTTTAGGTTTTAAAAGTGAGTTGTATGAGAGGACTTGAAGCTTTTTCATTTTGGGGTTCTTAAATGCAACGTTGTATATTTTATATTTCTTAGTTTCTTTTACCTCTAACTTGTGTTCAACCTGTTCTCACCCCACTCTGTCTCTCTCATACAGTGATTGAGAAGTTTACAGAAAACACTAGATTCTGTCTGATCTGCAACTACCTGTCCAAGATCATCCCGGCCCTGCAGTCTCGCTGCACCAGGTTTCGCTTCGGCCCGCTGTCCCCGGACCAGATGATCCCTCGGCTGGAGCACGTAGTCCAGCAGGAGAGGTGAGAGAGTGTGTGTGCTGTGAATGTTTCTTCTCCGTCTACTGTTGGAACAATCTGAGGAAGAAGAGATTTAAAGATGCTGAGTGTTGATTTTTGATATGAAACATGTTATTTTTCAGCATCAATAGAAGTTGCTTTATGGTACAAACAAAAAAGGAGCTCATATTTCTGGACAGGTTTTCTTCAACAGTTTTCTTTCTGTGAAAGGGAAAATCATGTCCTCTGTATAACAACAATGACTGTTAATGGGAAAATAGGTGTCTGTTTGGGTTAGTACAGATAGTTAGTGTAAAATCGAAAGAGCCAGTCAATGATGTGGTCCCTTTATGGTATTTATAGAAAGGTATCGCAGTTTGACAGTAACCTATTTTTGTTAAAGACCATGCCTGTCACAGATTAAAGCTGTTGACTGAAAGACTGATTTTTTTTGTGTGTGTGTCAGTATTGACATAAATCCAGGTGGAATGAAGGCCATTGTGACCCTATCATCAGGTGACATGAGAAGATCACTCAACATACTGCAGGTACGACCAAAAGCTCACGATCATTGTCCCTTGTGTGGCTGCTCTCACTGACACGTCACAATGTGTTTTAAAAACAGCACTTTTTTACACTGATCATCGTAGAAAGGTAAATTGTACTAACTGTATCCCACCTGTGTGATTTCAGAGCACCTTCATGGCGTATGGGAAGGTCACAGAAGAAAATGTGTACACCTGCACGGGTCACCCCCTCCGCTCAGATATAGCCAACATCCTCGACTGGTCCCTCAACAAAGACTTTACCACAGCGTACAAGCGTATCCTCCACGTTGTCTTGTCTCTTTTGAAAAGTCACTCAGGAAGCTTAACTGTAGAATAATCAGTCTATAGCTGATAACCGCAGCAAATATTACCCATACTATACAAGTTTTTTAATGATTTTATTTAAATTTGGGGAATTTGATTGGCTAAACTTGTCAAAATGTGAAACAAGACACCCACTAACACCAGTTCAGTTTGTTTGTTGCAACTCCTTAACCCCTCCTTCACAGAAATCCTGGAGCTGAAGACTTTGAAAGGTTTGGCCCTGCACGATATCCTCACTGAGGTTCATCTGCTCATACACAGAGGTAAACACACTGCAGTTTCTCCAATTGACAAAAAAACTGTTTACAACAGGGTACTGTGTTACTGTGTTAAAGGTACACAGTGCAGGATGTGTTGGTTGCTGCTTGTGAACAGTATCGCCACCAAAAGTGAAAGCCAAACAGAGATTCACAATTTTTGTAGCTTCCTTTTGGATGTGTGCTGCTCACAGTTTGGCACCTGGCCATGAGCTTTTTACAAAGTCCCGACCTCACCTGCGTGCAGTGCTAGGAACATCCTGAACAATGCAAAATAAGAGTAAAATAAGAAAATACATGTAGATGGCAGGGTGTCTACAGATAAATCCACTGCTACACACTCATAAGTAATCATTAAGAGGGACTGCCTTTGCGTAGTCTACACGTTGGCTTTTATAGGAAAATCCTGCATAGTATACCCTTTAAAAAATTTAAAAAAAAAAAAAAAAAAGTAAGTAAAAATAAGAGTTTTCCATGGTTAGGTTAAATCCTACTGCTCTGTGAGAAGTGTTCATGTTTTTAATATAATATTAGACGCCTTTTAGCTTTTTTGACTGAAGCAGTTGTAAGTCATTTTTACAAAGGAGCCTTAGCTTAATAACCCAGGTACAATGTGCGGGTGGTTTATGTGTTGACTGTCACATGACTTGACAGTAGGTTTGTTTGAGATGAATTACGCCTCGCCAGGAAAGTGGATGAGATCGGACAGCAGGGGGCGGTAAAACAAAGCTGGTTGAGCAGCCATCAAAGTGTACACAGAAAGCAGACAGCATTGTTTACATCCTCAGTCTGTAGACTGCCTGTGGTTTACAAACCTGTGTTATTATCAGCCACACAACAGAATTAATCTTCATTGTACAACATGAGACTAATGGGCGACTTAGGGTTTAGCATTGCACTTTCACAAAAAACTAGAGTTTTCTACAAAACATGTTTGTGTTAAAAACTAAGAGTCAGTCAGCTGTTTGATGAGGCATTTCCCATCATGAGTGACTGCAGTACCTGGCTCTAAAGTCTGCAGCTGCCTTGGTTTCTTGAGGTTAAAGTTGCCCATGTGTGCATGACGTCTAAAGCAAGTTGAGACCAAGTTGGACACAAATCCAGCCGGCATGCATTGCGAGGTTACTGCCGGTGATCGGTTCTGTGCAGGCCTGACTCATCATGAACGGGCCTATTATTTAGCTGGAGAGCCACCAGATCTGTCTCAGATAATGACCCTGCTACATAATGGAAGTTTTTATTTTTTTTTCCTAAGCTTGCTTTATTTTAGGGTTAGTTTGTGTTGGTCTTTTTTGCAACTTCAAAGTCTTTCCGTAGTTTGGTGCCAGACAAATATCTGATTTTTTTTTTTTTTCTTCCCCCCCCTCCAGTGGACTTTCCTCCAGCCACTCGCATCGGCCTGCTCATCAAGTTGGCTGACATTGAGTAAGTGAGATAACTCGTCCTTCTTACAGTCACATTAACGTCATAAAACATCCAGATGTTGACAGTTGTTATTGTGTGTTGTCTCCTCAGACACAGGCTCGCCGCAGGGACCAGTGAGAAGATCCAGCTCAGCTCCATGGTCGCAGCGTTCCAGGCGGTCAGAGACCTCGTGGTCAGCGAGGGCTCGTAGATAACGTTACCACTTAACCCCACAATGAAATCTTGCCTCTTGACCGCAAACCACCGGTGGAGAGAAACGTTTTCACTAATTCCTTGGTGACCGCCGTCATTGACGAGCACACTGTCCTGATGAGAAATCGGTGGAATCACTTGCTTATTTAGAAAAATGCCCTGAAGTGTCCACTGTTCCGCAGAGTTTCTGTACAGTGAAGAAACGAATGCTAGCAGCTGTATTAGTCACTCACATCTGCATACAGACTGAGCAAAATGGGAAGCAGTTGTTTGTAACAAAGAAACGGCATCCTTTGGGCACTTCAACGCATTGTCACAAATTCATCCACTGAAAATACGAGGTAAAAAAATAGCAGTGATGTCTTAAACATGCCGTAATGTTAAACACACAGCACCATGTACAACTGTAAGAATAATACTTGGCCATGTACATTCAATCTGTTTATTAAAACTATTTCCTATAAGTCCAGTTTTTGTTATTTGATATGAACAATTAATATGTGCAGTTACAGTACAGTAGTAGTGCATTTGATAAACACAAATTAGAAATACATTTACATGATATTTACACAATAAATTAATAGTATAAAATTGTGGTATTTGAGTAAACTAAGCATGTGAACATTGAGTTTATGCATCGTCTTACAGTAGTAGTGCAATAAATGAAACCCTTAATGTAGGAATGTTGCATCTAAAGTGGATTACAATAAGAGATGCTTCTTGTGCTTAATTGAGCTTTGACAACATCCCTTAATCAGCAAACAAAGGCTTTTTATTTAATTTTTTTTTTTTTTTTTTTAAATCATGAGTGCGTGACAATCACTTGCTGTAAATGTCAGTTGTTAAGGTTCCTATTTAACCCTCCCACTCTTCGTCTGAGGAGCAGCAGGTCTTGAGGTGATCAGGGATGTTTCTGTAGGTGAGGTACTTGAGGATCCTCTTGGGGAGGGGCAGCGGCTCCATCTGGTGCGTGGAGACCGAGTGGCGCAGGATGGATCGGCACAGGTGGCACAGGCTGGGCACGGTCCTGGGCGCGTTCCAGAACCTCACGTGGCCGTCCCTGGTTCTGTCACAAGAGGGGGGGACAGTTAGAGTCACAGTTATATGGCCGCAAAGAGGGTTTAATGCTCTGCAAGATAAAAAGAAAACATGCCAACTAGAAAGGATATATCTCGCTAACTCTAAAATTGCAGGTGTTTACAGGCTATAATGTTAATTCTTTGAAACCTTGAAAGTAGTTGGAGTGTTATTTAAAGAGAATAACAGCTGTTGAAATTTCAGAATAGAAAAACAAAAATGAAACAAGCAAATTAACAAGAAACTGAACTGTAGGTTTCTGTATTTGCATTTCTGTGGGTTTCCAACATTTATGAAGCTACAGTCAGCTGGTGTGGCATTTTTCCTTGTAAATTAATCATTGAATAATACATCTGATCAATTATTAAAACTGTCAGTTGTTGAGTTATTAATTGACAGATCCTTTTAGCTCTATGTTTTGGCAAAAAAAAAATTACAGTTTGGAGCAAGGCCAGCATGGACGTGATTTATGGATGGTTTTTTTTTCATAATAAAACTGAGGGTGTTTTCACACTTGGTCTTTTTCAGTCCTCTAACAAACTCATAAAAGTGACTCAGCAATTTTTGTGTATATGCTAACACTCCAAGAGAACTCCAACCCCTCTCAGACCATCTCAGGAGGTGGTCTGAGTTCAGTTCGCTTAAGTCGCACTGCAGTTTACTTGACCTGTGCCTTGTAAACACAAAGGCCTCCAGGTTCACTTTGCTCTTTGACATTGTTTTTAGCCCTCTAGATCTCATGCTGTTGACCCGGGACACTTGGAAAAAATGACAAAACCATGTCGTCCTGTAACGCTTACAAGAACGCACATACGAGGAGTAGTTTGGTTTACAGAAGATACCGCACGTCTCCAGATGTGGATACATCAAACAGCAGCAGTCTACAGCACAGAAACACTAAGGTTTTCCTCCAATTCTAAGTTCATCTGAAAGCAAGGAGCTTCATAACCACACTGCAGTGCAGCATCAAAGTAAAAACAATACTGTATCAATATATATTATCTCTAGGCTACAGTGTGAACAGAAAGAGGACTGAGGCCCCATCAGAGCTGAAGTTGACCAGAAAGAACTGAGTCCCTTTTCTGTTGGTCCACTTTTTGGTTCACTTTGAGAGGACTGAGTTAGGTTAATTTAAAAAGGACTATATGCGAATCAACAGTGACATCTACTCTCACATCTGTGCCTGCTGAATTCAGCCACCACCCTTTACAAGCTATATTTCTAAATCCACCTTTAAAGCCTACAAGCAGCTAAAGTTTCATAATCAGATATTAAGACTGTGATGAACACTTTAAGGTCTGTACCCTGTGGCGACCACGCCCCCTTGTGGATGGTAGTTGCAGCAGAGTCCATTAGAGTCTCGGTCCAGTCTCGTCTGCATCACCATCCCTTTCTGTCCCGGCTCCCAGATCCGAATAGCTCTGCAAACACAACAAGTCCATTTGAAATCATTCTGTAGGTGAGGGGGGCTCAAACTTCTCTCCCTTACAGAGCCAAAACTAAAACTTATTAAGATGCAAAATGGTAACAGGATCCAAGTTCCCTTTATTCTAATGTCTTTTGTCCACATGCCGCTGTCTCTTCCTCACCCATGCAAAACTGACTCAGTGAAAGAAATGAGACGGAGCTGATAAACTACTCACCTGTAGTCAGTCACCATCGCCAAGTGTAAACCGTTGGGAGAAAACTGTATTGCTGAGATTTGATTTTGTCCGTAATCTTCAAAGTAGTCACTGTGGATAAAAGAAAGAGGAGTTTTTAAGAATATTGCCCTGCACTAGGTGGCACCAATCCTTAATGTTCATGACTTGAATGTTAAACTTCACCCTATATACAAACATTAAGCAAGAATGAGGTACAAAAACAGGTTGCACAAGATACAGGACTCCAGGACAAACTTCAGGCAGTGCAACAGATGTAAACACAGATAGTAACAGTGAAGGACGGGTTTGGTTCCTGGCTTCAGTTTTTTTAACCTTCCTGGAACTAATTTGACTTAAAGTTAAAACTGGCTTCAAAAATAAAACTCAAAAAAAGGAAACACTGGCTAGCTATAGTACTAGAGATGCTATTATTTGTCTTCATACACATAAGAAAACTCACAGTCTGAGATGCGTTTGCCAACAATGTGAGGGGTCAGGATATCAGTTTTAGGTCCACACATGCCTTTCATTTACACTACATTTTAAGAGTGAAATCTGAGTGTAAACTTACACCAGAGTGGCCAGTTTCTCTGCAGTGTAGGGGTCCCAGAGGTCGATCCACCAGCTGGAGCCGCTGAAGGCCGCGGTGGCGAGCACCGCTCCATCAGGAGAGAAGTCACAGGAGGACAGGAGGTACAAGGTCTTGTGCGTCCCTCCTGTCAGGTTCCTGATGAATGTATATGAGCGCAGACTCCACAGACACACCATCTGACGGAGGTAAAATAAGGGTTAATGAGTCTTTTATACACTGCTTTGAGGACTGTTTTTAATTAGGAATATTAATGTAGGTCAAGTTAAGGCTCAAAGTCACTCTGCCCCACGGCAATTACTGCAGAAGTTGCGCTTCCAGAAATACTACTGATTACATTCTCAGGTACACTGACTCAGTGTGTGTCAACAGGACATGCTCCAACATGCCGCCAAACGGTTCAAAGTGTGATTGTGATCATAAAAACTGGTGTTACACAATGTTAAGCTGCCTGTTCTTTCTTTGCAAATGAAAAGGTGACAAAACAGCTGTTTGACAGGAATGTAACGAGCCCCTTAGTGCTCCAAATGTCTCCACATTAAGACAGCAAAGAGTCAAACTGCTACAGTTTCTGTCTGTCTCACAACAACTAAACACAGGGGCAGATGAAGAGAACCAGGTCAAGCAAACTTTGCACTGGAAAGACGTGTCTTGAGCGCAAGATGTGACGTAGTTAAACCCATTTGCTCTGGAAAACAGGCTTGTGACCAGACGTTTGTAAAGCCTGAAATTCTCTCTAAATATTTGGACAGGAAAAGCCTCGAGTTAGAAAGGAAAACACTCTCCCTTTCCCTTCTGCTGCAACACTTTTACTCTAGCACTGAAATTTAGCCCAGGTGGTTCCCATTGCTCTTGATCGTCTTTGTGGCCACACCTTGATTAGAGTCCACCTGTGGTAAAGTGACTGGCTTTAGAAAGGCACACAGCTGTCTCCTTGTCTGTCACAAACCAGCAAACAAATGTAGTGTTCTGAAACTAATCGCCATCGAGAGGAAATGCTGCTTTATTGATAAGAAAAAAAGGCTTGTGATCGGAAGCATGTTAAAGCTGAAATTCTCCATGCAGTTACATAGCACAAATATCAGCATGGGAACAGCTTAGCAGGAAGAGTTAAACAGAAAGAAACTCTGTAGTTAACAATCATTTCAGTGTCCTTCAATCATGAACTTGACGCAGGATTATGTTACAAGACTGTCACTTCTTGTCAGACTAAATTACTAAAGTTGCGCAACAGATAAGAGTCCCATTCTGCTGAACTGAGACGCCGAATATTTGCCCCGTTTGCACAGCTATGTCGGAAAATTGGGGAGGAAAAGGTTGGATAAAAGGGAGCTTTGTTCTGTCGGAATGATTTTGGTCAGCTTGGAGACTTTGGGCATGAGGAAGTATCAGAAAAGTACACGTAAACAGCACATGCACAAACAAATATGTATATAAAATAAAGTTCCTTGGGATTATTCAGCAATGCAGATGTGTGTTTCTGTGTTTCAACGCTCGGCTTTGCCTTTAATATGAAAGATAAAACTCACTCTGTCAAATCTGCCGACAGATGCGATCATGCTGCAGTCTGATGACACGCAGCAGCAGCTGATCCAGTCTTTATGGCCAGAGAGCACTTGCACCTTTTTACCTGCAACACACAGAATAGAAGCTCTAACTAAACGAGACAGAGAATAAAAGCATCACTGGATATTAAAACAAACCTTTCACACAATCAGCTCCTGACGAGATGGAGAGCGCGACTCGTATAGGAGTAAACATGAGCATTTGTTTGCTTTAACCTCTTTTATTTGAACAGGTTCAGTTCAGTTGTGCAGTGACAAAACACTGTGGCGAATTGATAAATACACAGAAGCAGAAACAGCTTGAATGCTTCTTGCCCTGTGTTTAAATATAATGTGTAATGCATATCGTGAGCCTTTAAACTGATTTACAACATTCCAGGCAGCCTGTGATTCCAGTCAATATCAATGCAGCATGACATTGAGTTTGCAGAGCCTCGAAACTAGAGACTGTGAGATAATAATACCTCACAGTGACTACTTAATGGCTTTATGTTTGACCAGGGATAGTTCAATGCAGGTGCGTTCAAGGACGCCCAACATTTAACAATCCAGTCAGCTGCAGGAAAGCCTTGCATTTATAAGCAGTGTTGTCTGTGAGCCAAAAACGAATGTACCTGCACACCATGAATGCATGATGTGACATTACTAGCTTCATGCAAAGTAAAGATTTGAGCTGGAAAGATAAATGTGGATATTAATCCGACTGCTCTGTGACAATCAATCTAAAATCTTTGGGTTGTGGATAAAATAAAAGAAGACTTTCTTATTTACACTTTAACTATTTACGATTATTCTACAATTTATTACATTGCTGTGTATTTCTCATTAAGTATCGCTACTTTTTGCAGTATTAGAGGCGCCTCTATTTAAAAAAAAAAAAAAATCCCAAAAATGTTTTAAAAATATATGAATTATGAAAATATCTTCTCCTACAGTTTCACCTTGAATTTGCATGCCATTATGATGTTTTATTTCCTGATGTTTCAGTCATGTGATATTTGAGGTGATACTCTAGGCACTGCTGGCCTTTTGTAAATGTAATTTTGTTTTGTAAATGTATTCCTGTGGTGTCATTTTGTACTTGGTTTCTGTATCGCTACACGTGTTATCAAATCATCTTATCTTGGTCATGTCTGATGAAGGGCTGGTGCCTGAAATGTCTCGTGGTGATACGATTAAAATCTCCAAAAGGAGCTTTTTTTTTTTTTTTTTTTTTGGACAAAACAGGGCATTTGAGGACGTCTTCTTGGGCTTTGGGAAGCACCCAATAATCGAGAAAAGTTGCGGACCACCTTAGTTTGTAAAATTAGAAAAGTGGTACACAACAGCTAAACGTCAGATTTTCTCTCACTTATGTAAACACACCAGAAAATAAATAACACATGTTTAAAAACATTTAAAAACACAGCCTGATGATGATGTTAAAACGTTAAAAATGTTGTGTGATGTATTACCAGTCTCAATGAGCTAATCCTCCTACTCTATTTGCATTAAATGAAACCACTGGCCGCCTGAAAGGTTGGAAATCAATATAAAAGCATATGGTATGGGACCATTAGGGAAATGATTTGCAGTAATGTACACACGTGGTACTTAATGGGCAAAACTTGCAAATATACAGACAATATCTCGTACCGTATTGGCTCTTTGGTCACATCCACCCTAAATGTAAATAACTACTGCTTCCTCAGACTATTTACCCATGAAACAGTGTATTTGCTTTACTTCTCGATTAAGTAAGCACACAGAGTCATATCAGCAGAGACTGATTGTTAACACCACTCAAAATTGTGTTAGCACAAGAAGAGGTGGAAACTTTACTCTTCTAAAAACTTGGAAAAGACTTGACTGGTTGAATCAAGAGTTTGGTTGTTGAAGTGGTGTGCCTGGATTTTACATGTCTAGTTAGTGTGCATACCTTTCTGAGCCAGGTTCCAAATCCTCAATGTCTTGTCCCGAGAGGACGATATGAGTGTGAGAGTCCCGTTCTGAGGGAAAACCAGGTCCCTTACAACTCCTTCGTGTCCGTGCAGATCAAATACAGCTTCACCTGAATGTATATTAAAAGCATTTTAATATGCACTTCTCATGTCTGACAGCAGCTTTGATGAATAAAGATCTCACCTGTTAACACATTCCAGATTTTGATCACCCCGTTCTCCAGTCCTGTGGCCAGAAGCAGGCTGTTTTTCCATTTTGATGATATTTTAGCCGGGTGTGCCGCTGCAGCTGATTTAGGGGGTCTGGGTCCGAAAGCGAGGCCCCACACTGGATGACCACAGCTGAAGCTCTTGTCTCCTCGGTCGATGTCTCCATTCTGTCCGTCTCTGTGGGTGAGAAGAGCATCAAGTGTGCAGATGCTATAAAAAACTCATGTAGGTGGCATGGAGTAGGTGATTAAATGATGCTGCCTTTAAGTGCTGTTGGAAATGTCACAATTGGGATTACAAAAGACATAAACAGCCCAACAGTGAGGTAAATACAACAGAAAAAATAGATTTCTCTGGCTCTTATGTTTTAATTTTGATGGAAAAAGAGAATAAGTACTTCATATTGCTTCTACTACCTCCATACTGTTGGTTTTACCCACTTCCACAACATCACTAAACACAACGGTGGTTATCAAACTGCTACACTATTTGATTACCAACCAAAATTTATCCGTAGGACAGTATTGAAAATATATTTTCCAATATGTGCCACCCAAATTCAGGTGTCATAGTGGCACAGATATTTAAAATTTTCAAACAACCCCCATGCCTAGGTGAACACAGAGTTTAAATGAAAAAGAAACCTTTTCCTGTGAGGAGCATATGGTATGGAGACTCTCAGTGTTTAATATTTAATGAATACATAAATAAATGATTTTTTATTTTATATTCAGAGTATACATTAATGTTTTTTATGGTTCTTCTTATTGTAATAATAATAATTATTATCATTATTTATATTTTGAGTTTATTGCATTTATTCTTTTTTACTGTATTTACCTTTATTGATGTTTTTATCTTTTTCTTTTTTTCTTATTATCTTAACCGTCTTCTCTCCACTGTGTTTTTTGTTTGTTTGCTTGCTTAATCTCTTGTCTAATTTTATCTTAATTTTGTCTTGCTTTAAGTCGGCATTACTGTTTGGCTTTCTACTGTAATAGTTTTAACACTGCAATAATATATATAAGCTATATTTCTATATGTTTACAGTAAGTATACTACACACCATGTACGTGCTTCAGTTATCCTGTGCAACTGCTAATCATGAACATGCAGTATTTGTGGTGTATTTAGAATTTCTTTTATTGCCACCCTTCTTTATTGACGACTTCCACAAACAAAAGGCTGCAGTGCTGGAAACCAAAATTCACTGTTTAGAAGTGAACGTGGAAGTGAATGGACAATGTGGAAACAACACCATTTTGCCACTGACTCATAACAGTGGACAAGAGCTTGCTAACACACTGCTGCTTAGCACCAACAAGACTACCAAAAAAGGAGAGCTGTGTACGGGGTGATAAATCTACAAGTGGTTCTACTCTCTTGGTGCACAGTCTAAGAGTAAATCATTTCCCTGGGAAATGGGTAGATGAGTAACAGACATAGCCCACACCCTAAGATTTGTGATGCAGCCAGCTGGCCTGCATCTCCATCCAGGCAGAACGCCTCATCAACCCTGTATTCAGAAGGACACAGCCACGGACAGCTGCAAAAGGGAGAAATCACAGTTCTCTCCAACAACAACCGAGTGTACAGCTGGAGCACAGATTTGCTCCACTGATCCAGGACGCTGGATCTCCATCTGATGACTTAACCACTCATCTTTACCCAACAGGGTAAGGACTGAAAGTAACTCACAAAGTAAAGGAAAGCTAACAACTGGGCCTCAAACTCTGATTGTTGGTGCCTTCGCTGTAAAAGATGTAAAAAGCACGTACAGTACAAACACCCAAGGATATGGTAGCCACCTTGGCAGACAGAATCCTGCATTTTGTGGCTGCACATCCTGTGTAAAACACATCATACTGCACATACAGTCTAAAGTCCTGAAATGTGACTTTTCGATCTACTTCACACAGTCAGTTGTCTAAATGCTGAAGTGTTTATCGGTGGCCCTCTACCACCAGTCAGAAGAAGAGTTGAGAGATACAGCAGATTGCTGGCACTGAACACCTGGCTCTCCACTGCATGTGTCTCTCGTTCATTGCATTTTCTTGACAATTTCAACTTTTTCTGGGACTGAAGACATCTTTTAAAGATCAATGAATTTTGTCCTAACAAGTCAGGACTAAAACTGTTCACCTCTAACCTACTTTCAGCGTCATCCGTCTGTTTCTTCTGCTAAGGACAAGATACAAGAGGAATCTAAAAAAAGAGAAAGACGGAAACCTTGAGGAGGAACTACCTCAACCCCCAAATGAGGAGAGCTCTGATCATGTGATACATCAGAGCAAAAAGGAGTTTCGACCCCCCTCCTGTTTTGATAGGTAACAGAAAAAGAATGGCATATCTGCTAGGAAACAGGAAGCACTTAACCGATTCTGCTATCAAATTTAGTATTCATTCCTCGTCAGCCACAGTCTATCCCCCGAAAATGGACAGATAATACTCTTAACGCATCGAAACTAGCTTTATTACACATCAAGTCTTTGGCAGGAAAAACATATTTAATCAATGAGTTTATTATCAAGCACAATCTTAATTTAATCTTCTTAACTGAAACGTGGTTTGACAAAAATAGCTGTGCAGCTGCTCTTATCAAGTCAACCTCTCCCAACTCCAGTTTTATAAATGAGGCTATAGTGCATATGAAAAAAGGTGGAGTTGCCTATGTGTTTAAGGACTCTCTCCAATACAAGCAGATATCTTATGGAAACGTTGCTCCTTTTGATTATGTGATTATGTGGCTCTTCAGCTTCTCAAGCTTTGTTTTTAAATATCTAAGGCCACCCAAATACTGTGCAACCTTTTTTGATAACTTCACAGAACTGCTGTCCATAATCTGTTTTGACTTTGACTGTGTAGTTATTTTTGGTGATTTTAACTTCCCTGTTGACAATGCCAAGGACAGAGGGACTAAAGAACTGTGTTGTGTTCTTGATAACTGTGGACTGACTCAGCATGTGACAGAGCCCACACACAATAAGGGCACACTCTGGACTTAATTGTCTACGAGGGCCTGAACATTTCTGAGGTTGTGGTGACTGATGTTGCTCTTTCAGGTCATTCCTGTGTTTTCTTTGAGAGCACTATCTCTGTGCAAACAAAGGTTCACAGTGAGGTAATTAACAAAACAGTATGTCACTGAAAACACCAGTGAAATATTTATTCAGGCTCTCTCTTCCCCACCCACCCTCACTTGGGTCTCATTCAATGATCATTTTAATTCTAAAATTAGAAATGTTATTGATGCCATTGCACCTGCTAAAGTTAAGATTGTCTCTGGCAAGAGAGGATCTCCATGGAGAAATGCTACGCTGGTCAGAGCAGAAAAAAAGAGAATGTTGTAAAGCTGAACGCAGGTGGTGAAAAACAAATCTCAGGTTTAAGTTTCGAACTCAAAATGCAAGGCGGTTCTTCTTCTCTGATATCATTTCCAAAAACAATAATAATAATGCACATGCCTCGTTCGCTTCTGTCAACAGGCTAACTGTAGGCTCTGAACTTCTGTCCACCAGGGCCTGCAAATTAATGTGCCTCCTTCTTCACTGGCAAAATTCAGAAAATTAGACAAGCAGTTGGTGCCTCTGTATCAGGTACAAGGTTTGTGTTGCCCCTGTGTCCACCTAAAAATAAATTCAAATACTGTGACGCAATTTTTATCTAACCAACCAGAAAAACCTCAAGGACATTATATAACATCTCTAACCCTCCTCCTGCTGCCTTGACATCCCACCAACAGGCTTTTTCAAAAATGTTTGCATGGCCTCACAACTTCAACAAATTGTAAATGAGCCTCTTCTGTCAAGTGTCTACCCACAGGCCCTAAAAACTGCAGTCATCAAGCCACTCTTTAAAAAGAATAATCTAGACACGTCACGTGTCCATCCAGGTTTTCGACCACACCGCAACACTGAGACCGCTGAGAATTTCAGTCTTACTGGATCTCAGAGCCGCATTTGACATATTTACCAGGATGACTGGAAAATCTGGTGGGACTTTATGGCACAGTACTAAACTGGTTCACTTCCTTCTTAACGGACAGGCACTACTTTTTGTCTATAGGTAATTACATGTCTGAGCATACAAAAATGACGTGTGGAGTTCCCCAGGGCTCAATTCTGTGACATCTTCTGTTTAACATTTTTATGCTTCCATTG
>JAPZEB010000022.1:12810055-12821871 GCA_029783705.1 Chaetodon striatus | reverse complement strand
GTGAGCAGCCGTAAAAAAAAAAGCCTTATTAGAATGGAAAAATCTGTTAAGGAGGCCAATTTGGACAAAAGTACAGGAACTAGCCACCCCCCCAACAAATAAAACAACTTCTGTCCAAACGAAAATGAAAACACACTCCAAGCATTGTCAAAGAGCGTGCCAAACCAACAGGGGTCACACCATCATGACCCTAAAGCCACGCAAAGAAAACAAAGCTGTTGGTCAATCATCAGCCCGAAAAAAAGCTAAAGTGGTGCAGGAATGAGTCCTGAAACCCAAAAATGAGTTACCATTTAGCACTACCAGTTTCCTCGTCTTAAAGCTTTGTGGTTAACACAAGCTTTAAAGACTTTCACGGTTTGTTCTGCGACATGAAATACATCGGTAAATACCCCACTTGTATATTTTAAAGCCTTCAGGTGTCTTATAAAAGGCGGTTGCGGGGCACCCATTTGGTCACATGGTAGCGCAGGCACACCATGTACAAAGGCTGTGTCCTTACCACAGCGGCTGCTGGTTTGATTACAACCCATGGCTCCCTGCTGCATGACATCCCCCTTCTTTCTGCCCCCTTCACGCTATAGCCGTCCTATCAAATAAAGGCAATAAAAGCGCCCCCAAAAACATCTTTAAAAAAAAAAGTGGTTGCCAACAAGTGGCTAGATGAGACGACAGAGTGTCATTGTGCTGAACATGGCTTTACAATTTTGTTACGGTGGCGATATTAAAGTAATGTGACCCAAGTGTAGTTTGTTTATAGTTAACGTTTCACTTCTGGCGTTAGCATTTACACTTAAAAAAATCATAAACATGGTGTTAATTTGTGAGGATTATCTTGCTGAATAAAATGTGCAAGTATAAATTTTTGTTGCCACAGAGTTTATTTTTTGTAATAATCCAAAATCCAATGGAAAAATCCCATTGGTTTTTTGTCGAGGGAAACCAGGTGATGTTCTTGAAAGATGTATGTGTACATATTTATGTTTATCTTTTTCTGGGTATCTCATGTTGTGATACTCTGTGTTTTTTTTAAATTGTTATTCTTTCATTATTTTCCATTTGTTTCACCTGTCATGTCATTATCTGGGTCATGTGATGGCCTCCTATTGATGCCTGCTACTGTATAGGTGGGGCCATATCTGTGTTCTGTGTTCTGTGTTTTTAAAGCCCTCACAAAGACCTGCAGTGGTTGGAACATGTTGGCTCTCATTTTAGCGAGGTTACAATCAACACTAATTTGTCCATGCCAACATTGCTCAAAATGTCACCTAATTTTTGACACCTCACTGAGAGGATAGCGGAAAACACTCTGACGTCTCAAGCCAATGTCTCTTTGTTTTCCCGTATACATGTCAACACTGAAATCAGAGTTTCTGACAATCTTCACCCTGGATGAAAATTTACGCTGTTTGTATACAGACGAAAGGCCAAAACTCATAAAAAGCTACACTTATAAAATACTGATGTCTGTGTGGAAAGGCCTTAAGTGCTTTCTTGGACTTTGTGCTGTGAATCTGAGCTCCAAAAGTCCTGCACATTGACCTGATAATGAAAAACTCCCTCACTGGAGTGCAACACAGGTGCTAAATTACAATAAGAAACTAATAAAATTATTTCAATATCGATTAAGTGTTGTATTAGTGTCAAAAAAATTATTAGTTCCAGTTTTTCAAATGTTAAGATTTGTTGGTGCTTAATATCATTACAAACCTAGTATGTTACTGACTGGGACAGCTGGGCAGACAAAGAAATTTAAAGATGGCAATATGCACTGTAGGAAACTGTAATAAGCATTTTATAGACCAAACAATTAATCAATGAATCTAGGCAAGGACAGGCAGATTAGTTGATAATAAAAGCCATCATTAGTTGCAGCCCTACACTGCTGTATGTAGCCTGTCTGACTATTGATTGTTGCATTAAGCGGACTACCTGGTTATTATTCATCTGTATTCTACCAACCACTGTCTCTGTTGGCTCTGTTTTTGTTTCTGTTTCTGTTCCCTGTAGTATCTGTACACACACTGTGGACTTGTAATGTGTCTGTTTGACGACAGACTTCACTTTGAGGTGAAAGTTAGAGAACTGTGAGCAGAATTTAAATGGAGCTCAACTGGTTTTATGTTTTTAACCCCTTGTCTCTTCTGACAAACTCTATAATGCTCATCTCTGTATTATTTCTTTTCCAACAACCCTCCCTCCCTCTCCCTCTTTCTCCCTCTTCCTCCCACCTCTTCCTCCTCCTGGCTCTCTCCCATGGGCCCGTTGTGTTTCTCCTGGTAGAGGATCTTCTTCATCTTGCGGTACTGCAGGTTGTCCAGCTCACGCACCGCATCCTTGGTCCTCTGGATGAGGTCGAGGAGAATGCGCGGCGAGCGTTCCCGACGCACAAAATCATGCTGGACAGAGAAGAAGAGGGAGAAAGCAAATTAGTTAGTTAGTTGGCTGAGAAGTTATGTGTCAACTTCAGCCTCCATACAATACAATTTTTGGATGCCAATGACTTTTTTGTCCACAGTAGCTAACAAGCACTTTGGAAATTTTCACTTTTAAAGTAAGCTATGCAGAAATTGTTGGCTACTGTTTGTGAACAGTTTCGAAAGTGAGAGTGAAAGCCAACCCCAGCTTTGTCCGTTTGCCGTTTCACCTCCCTATGTTTGTGTTTTTTTGGCACTGTGTCCATGAATTTTGTGACCTTCCTCTAGGATTTCTGCTGCTGACAGTCTGGCACCTGGAGTCTCATTTATAAAACAATGTATTGGATCCATATTAAAAATGTACATACAGACAAAAGCCAAAAATGGTTTCTACAATCAGGCTCCCATATCACCATCTGTGCCGCCAATTTCCCGTCTCTGAAATGTTCCTTAGCATGGGTCAAAGTTTCTCCCATCGAGTTCGGTTTTATCCGTCACAACCTTCGCGTGGGAAGTGGCATACGCCTCTTTCAGGCCTTGTTTTGTGTGTACACAATGCTACAAATGAGACCCTTGGTCACTACTTTTTTATAAAGTCCCGACCTCACCTGCACGCTGTGCCCATGAACGTCCAGAACGCAGCGAAATAAGAAGGAAATCAGAAAATACAGGCAGAGAGCAGGGGTCGTTTTTACAAGTCTATATATCGTTTTGTTTTTTTGGGGGAAAATCCTGCATAGCGTACCTTTAAATTGTCTGTGTGTTCTGGTACAATTATAGTTTTCACCTGAAGATATTTGTTACAGACTTCTGTTATATTTTAAATCAATTTAAATCAATCAGTGGCTTGTGCTGGAATGATGCTGAGGCCTTACATGATACAAGATTAGTAACCTCTCAGTAAATATGAAAACTGTCGTCTCATATGTACAGGGCCTTAAAGTTTTTACAAGGTCTGTCCTTAAAGATAAAATGTGTTTACAGGTCTGCCAATTTCACACTTTTAGGACTTTACTGCCTTTAACTTCTCTCATCCAGTTTTTATTTCAATGAGCACCACAACTGTGACGATCACTAGAGGGCGCCTGCAGGTTGCTCTGCCCGTCCTGGGAGTCCCAGCACTCTTCATCCTCTAGTACAGTGAACACAACTGTGTAAGATTGTCCATAAAATCGATTTTCATAAATACTCTTAATCCTTTTCATTCCAATGAATAACTGTATTTGCCTTGGCACCAATTTAATGGCAGCTTCAAATAAATTATACAATCACGGAGTAATGGGCTGATAATTAATTGTGACGTTTCGGTCTTTTAATCTGGAGACCTACAAACATTAACGCCTCCTAAGTCTACACGACCACACTGTGTACACACTGGATCTTAGCAACCTAAATTTTATAACCAATACAGAGAGAAAGTTAAATCCCCGTGACACTGAAATTACACCAAAGGTTAGATTTTCTTTATGAAAACATGTTTTCTGAGACAGTTTTACACTGAAGTGTTCGGTGAAACTCATTTAGATCACATTTCCAAGCTGTTACCAGCTGTAGCGTAAGAAACCAACCTTTCTGTAATTTAATGGAGGTGTAATTTGGCGGAGGTCGGGGCATTATGCATTTATGTAATTATTTATTTTGTGTTACATAACCAGCAGGTCAGAGTGGGTGTGTGGGGCTGGTGGGGTCGGGTAAGAATGAGGCGGCGAAGATGTATGTGTTGTTTTTTATTTAAATGAATGTACTTTTCTTTAGTATTTAACTGTGCTGGCATCAATATGAAAATAAATAAATAAAACAACATCTCCTCTCCCCTGCGCTTCCACCCACTCCACCGCACACACGTATTCACACCTTCCCTTAGTCACTCTCATTCATAAAATATTGTGTGCCTAAATGGCTGAAATGTATGCAACCCCCGAGTACAGGACTAAAATATATATACTGTATAAAAAACGATATTTTTAGGTCTATTTCCAGCTCTCTGTCTCTGCACACCTTCCTCGCCATGTGACAGATGCTGGTGTAATGGGTTAGTCAGGACACAGGGGAATGACATCACGCTCTGAAAATAGAGATGGGAGTGATTTGTCCCGTTTTCTGACGGACCTACACCAGAGTGTGGGTGGTTGGCCACCCCCGTCCCATCGACCAACGAAAAGTTATCTCTGGGATTTTTCCTCATTATAAGGTTACTGTTAAAAAGAAGTGACAGCATCTTTAGTCTTTTCCCTGAATGTATGCTGCAGCATCAGCAGCCTCTTCTACCAGAAGTACTAATCCATCCTCACAGATTTACTCCGTTAGCATCATCAATTTGTGATGTTAAATGCAGTTTATCGCATATTATTAATATTATTTTTCCACTCTGCTTTAGTCCATCTCGTTCACTTCTACTGCAATTACAGTAGTGACAGAAAACATGCTTGATGTATTAAAGGAACAGTTCAACACTTTAGGGATATGAGCTTTTTCTCTTTCATGTCAAGAGTACGATGAGAAGATTGACCACTCATATCTGTACAGTAAGTATATAGGTGGAGCTAATATATAGCACAATATATTGTTTTTTAATCATGAACTTGCATGATTAACACATCGTGAAAGACTGGGATATTGAGCTGAGGCATATCTTTAGCATAACTGAATGAGTATTAGTAAAAAAAAATGCATTTTAAAATGTAACTATTAGTCTTTTTTTTTTATACATGCATTTCCGTAACCACTTGTCCTGTTAAGGTCGCATTGGTGGTGGAGCCTATCCCAGCTGACACTGGGTGAGAGGCAGCGTACACCCTGTACAGGTCGCCAGACTATCACAGGGCTGACACATAGAGACAGACAACCACCTTTCACACCTACGGCCAATTTAGAGTCACCAATTACACTAACCTGCATGTCTTTGGACTGTGGGAGGAAGCTGGAGTACCCGGAGAAAACTCACACTGACACAGGGAGAACATGCAAACTGACTGTTGGAAGAATTTTCCTTCACAGTACAGTTAAATTAGTGGAAAGGCAGAACCACAGAAAAAGAATGACAGCGGAACGGACATTCCCAATCAAATCAACGCTGCAGGACGGTCAGAGTGGCAGCCATTTTTATTTGTACCGTTCCAAGCAAGTCACAAACTTGCCGGGGTTGAAACTGTAGCTGCCTCCGAAGAATGAGGGTTATCCGCTGCTCAGAGGTCAGCTGAGAGGCAAAGACAGTGCAGATAAACAGCGGATAAGCATATTTTCACAACTAACACAGTGAATTAAGGGTTTATTTTGCCAAAACCAGAGTTTGTGACTGTTGGAACAGTGGACTAACTTACTAGATGATTAACAAGACTAACTAAGACAATGATAGTTTTTGTTTCTGTCGAGTTTGAAAGAAGTGTGTTTTACGATGAGTTATCAAGCTAATGCTCATCTTAGTTCGGTAAAAGAGAGGAACTTGAATTGGTTTCTGGTGTATTTTTCTGCTTATTAAGGAAATAGCTAGAATAGGCCAAAACAGAGTTATCTAACTACTGATTGTGACACACTTCATGATCCCACTGACGGGTGTTATCACCATAACATCTGACAGCAACTGCCATGTTCTCATGTACTAATCAAATGACCATGGCAAACAGTATTTATTGCAAGTAATATCGTTATTGCTATGTTCAACAATGTTCTCGCCTATCGCATATTTTCCTCATGTTGTTTAGCCCAAGCCACAGGTTAGCTTACCTTAGCTTTAAAACTGAAATCAAGGGGAAACATGCAGCCTGGCTCTGCCCAAAGATAACAAAATCCTACTTATAGTATCTTAAAGCTCACTAATTACAATATTATATATGATTTTTGTTCCTATGCACACAAAAATAAAGCGTAAAAATGGCATTCATGGTTTTATACAGGATCTTTGGACAGAGCCAGGCTAGCTGTTTTCACCTGTTTTCAGCCTTTGTGCTAAGCTAAGCTGAGCGTTTGCTGGCTCCAGCTACATATTCACCATGTAGATAACGTCAATCTTTTCATCTGACTCTAAAAAGGAGATGAAAATTTTTTTTTTCAAGATTATTTTTTTGGCCTTTATGCCTTTAATGGACAAGATAGAGTGAAATGGGGAGAGAAAGAGAGAGCGGGGGACAGAAAACTGAATGCTCCTTTAGGTCATATAAAAAGAAAATGTTCACCTGTTCCAGCTTCTCAGACGTGAGAATTTCCTGCTTTTCTGTTTTATTGATTGTAATTTGAACTTTCTTTGGCGTTATGAACTGTTCATTGAATAAAAGAATCAATTTGAACACATACTCTAGTGCTCTGGGAAACTGTTAGGGGAAACTCTGTTGCTGCACTGGATATATCTGTGGTCTGCTGGTTAATTCATGGGATTAAAAAACACATACAAGCAAAACCAAACAACACCCAGAGCTATTTTTAACTGTTCAACTGTACTATTTTCTTTTTTTTCTGCTTAAACGGTGTGTACTTATGGGAGGAGGTCACTAAGAAGTTATTATTTCATTATTTGTATAATTACTATAACTCTGAATGAGGTATACAGGGAGTGAGAGTGTTTAACCTGAAGCCAGAACACTGATAGCTCAAGGCCCCCAGATTAGTGACCTGATTTCCCCTTTAAAGAGCTTGGAGGGGCGTGTGCCTGTATGTGTGTGTGTGTGTGTATGTGTGCGTGTGTGTGTGTGGACACCAAAAGAAAGAGTGATTTTATGTGTGTGTCTGGGAAGAGAAAGTGGGGTATTAATCATAAGCCAACACCCCCCACCCCCCCAAGCCCTTCACCATAAAGCAGCCCCTTCGACACTGATCCCAAGTCTGTTTGGTACTTATCCCTCTTTAATGGTTTTTTCGACCAGGATTTGGGTCAGGGGTGTTGGGAAGAGTGAATTCCAGTCTAAATGTCGATGCCATCCAGACGACAGTCCAGAGTCTATAAGTTAACCGCCCCCTAACCTCGCAGCCTCCCTTCATCCTCCCTAAAGTGAAGCAGGTGTGAAAACTCCGGCTCGAGCACTGTTGAGCGTGATCACCAAGAACATAAAACTCTTAGCTGGCCAATAGGATTACCTGTTGGGTCACACAAACAAAAAGATCAACCCCTCAATTATAGGGAATCACAATGAACATGCACAGATTAACCCTGTGTACGTGTATTGTGTTTCAGTGGGCTGAAAAACTGTCATTATAGAGGCTGACTTGCAGCTGCCTTTCAGTTTTTAAATCTTTATTTTATGGGATCATTTTGCCTTTCATTTGACAGATGACAGAGAAGAGTGACAGGAGGAGAGGGAGGGAAGGTGACGTGTGACAACATCATCTAAATTTGGAGCATACGGGTTCATTTTTGACCTTGGCAGTAGCGGTTTGACAAAAAATCCTTATGACAAGGTCCTCTTTTGCCTTGAAACTTCACAAAGGTCCAGCTAAGTTGACCTTGAGATACATTTTTTTGTAAAAATGATCCAAAAGCTGTATGAAAAACAAAAAAATCGGGCACCCTTGTGGACTATGCTTTAAAGTGGCAGTGTGTAGCATTTAGTGGCATCTAGCGGTGAGGACCGCTGATTGCAACCAGCTGAAACATCTCCCACGCGCCAAGCATGAACCCTCGGTTATAATTCTTTCAGGTGTTCATTGTTCAATAGTTTTGTACCAGGGGCCGAATTATCCGCAGAGGTTTCTGATAAAAACACTAAATAAGGCAGTTTCACATTAGTTTTTTTGACGCTGTTTTGCTAGTCACCGACGGGCTGTAAGCCCAGCTCCTGCAAATGTGTGCCTATCATTTTTATCTGATAACTTAAGATCCAGACGTTCATGGGGGTATTATCAAGAGCTGAATAAGCCACAGAGGTTTCTTCCTCATTGCGGAGGGGCTGCTAACTATGGTGGTCGATGCAAAAAGGCGAAGAGCCCTATCTAGAGCAAGTGTTTGGTTTCTCTGTTGTGGACTACTGTAGAAACATGGCAGTCTCCGTGGACGAAGGCCTGCTCCCTGTTAATATAAATGATGAAAAAGATAAATGAAAACACGAGGGTTCTTATTTCCAGGTGATTATACACTAAAGAAAACATACTTTATTATATTATGTTCCATTTCTGCCAATATATCTCCCTTAATCCTGCACACTGGGCCTTTAAAGCACCAAACGTGAACCCAAACATCCCCGTTTCATATCCAGGCGGGAACTTTTGTTGCATGCCCTTCCCCATCTCTCTATCCTCTTATTTTCTGTCATCTCTCTTCTGCCTAACTATCAATAAAGGCCGATGTTTAAAGCAGCAAATACGCACATCTCTGTGGAGCCCTTAAGGCCCATGGCTAAGAGGCACGGCACAGGAAGCAGAGTTACAACAAAGAAAACGAGAAAGAATAACCAATTCTCAGCGGGGTGCTTGATTCCTAAGCTTGAGGAAGACACTGTGTGGATGCTCGCGTATTAGGGAGCCGTGGGTGGGTGGGAGTGACTCATCCGCATGGCTAAGGGAGAAACTGAGACAGGAAGTGAGGTCACAGCTGGAGGGATTTACAGAGGAAGCCCACTCACTCGTAGCAGCTCCCCTGACGAGGGTCTGTCCTGAGGAATTTTCAGTAGGCAGTAGTCGACAAAGCTCCGGAAGGGGTCAGACCTGGGTAAAGAGGACAGTGAGATGGAGGTCAGTGATTCCCCCCGCTCAGTCAAACATATTTAAATCAGAATAACCTCAAAGCAGAAAAGGCAGCGACAGTCTAATGATAAGCTGCGTGCAGCCACACCTTGTTGTCAACAAATGTTTAACGTGATGACTAATCTCTTCCTCTGCTGTTTATCATATCAGTGAATTAAACCAGAACAATCCAATGTAATCTCTGAGTGTAGCCCCACATATGAACCATATATGGATTATGTAAATATGTGGAGCAATAAAAATATAGGCCACTGGAGCTGTGGAACACCGTGCCACTGACTCTGATCTAAAAATATGCCCATGTTAACAGAGTATATGTAACACCAAGTGTTTGGGTTGCAGCTATGGATCGTTAAGATAAGGTAGCCTGTTGTGCTATTTAAGACTGTGAAAGTCAGTACACACATTCACGGTCACTGCAGGGTCAGTAAGTGCACCTATCCACCACCTAGCTCCTCCTCAGCTGCTACATCTAACGTCCTCTGTGGTAAGCCGAGGTCCATGAGTGCACTTTGTATGTCATGCCAATGTGTGTACAGTGTGGCCTTGTGCACTGAAGTTACACTATGGAGCTGATGTCTCTACTAGTCTCATCTGGCGGGATGTTGCTAACGCCTCGGGCCGCTGGAGCTCCTCCAAAAATACCACAACCCTGCGCCGCCCCACACAATCGCTCGCCTCAGCACGATGCTACAAACCAACGCTAATTTTACAACAGGCGTTCTCCAAGCAGTCGTCTAACTTAAAAGACTCCCCTTGCCTCGTGTTTCTGTGGCTCTTTGTCAGAGCTCATGATGTATGTGCTCTTTTTTAAGCTGTAAAAATGAGCACTGTTATTTAATTGAGAGCTTGGATGGAAAATACAGGAAGGCCACTGATGCCTTCAGGCTGCTCAGAGGCAGGTAGAGAACAACATTCAGCCTCTTGCCTTGGCTGTGGAGAGGATGCAAATTCCTGCAACATACGACAGGCAGCAAACACCAACACGACTCTGCATGCTTACAACCACACGCATATTTCACTTTCATACCACAGTCGTGAAAGCATAAAAGAGGAACACACAGGTAAACTACAGGGAGACCACTGAACAATTGTTTTATATTTGATGAATGTTGTTTCCCCGATCAGGATCACACCTAACATGCAAACTGTGAGCAGTGAGCTGCTGGTACTCTTTTACATATTTTTTTTCCCCGCCAATTTAGATCACACACTTCTTTGTACTACAAAATATTTATTATCTTTTCTGCCGTGTGAATTCAGTTTACCTTGTTTCATACTTAAGTCCTCCATTCCCTCTTTCATCTGCAGCTTTGTGTAAACTCATACTAAGTATATGTGCATGTAAAATAATTCTGAGGATTAGGACAGATTATGCACCGCTTCACTGAGAATAAATATGAACGGTCAAGATGGCAGCTTAAAGAGAGGTCACGCTCACCTGAGCTGGTGTGCCATTACACTGTCTCTCTGTCTGTCTGGTAGAGATGGGAATTGTTAAGATTTTACTGTTACCAGTGCCATTATTGGTTTTGCTTATCAGCCCGATTCTTCTTTTTCTGCACACAGTGTAGCTGAGTGGTGCTGATGTTATTCTAATGAAGGATATTTAAATCATCATTTTACAGACATTACAAGCAGCACTGTTTTAATCTTTCTTCTTGAAATGAAGCCACACTTTAGACCGTTTCTTCCTCCTTGCCAGGACTACTTCTTGTTGCAAGTTTCAGCAGCGTAGACGCATGAGTTTGATGTCATTGTTTTGCAATGTGCGACTGTCAGAAAAGACTGCTTGCATAGATACAGTAAAAGGAAATGGAGGCATACCATTCAGACGGATCAGACTACTGGAACCGTACTGGAACCGGCTTTGAGTATACAGGAAGTGTTAACATCCATGCTCTAGCTAGCCCAAATAATCTGTTTTTAAAATGTAATTAACCTTCCTAAAATAGAGTCCTCCAAAAAAACCACAATGAACATCCTTGTTGTTCGGACAATTTAAAAACAGAACCAAACACTTTTATTTCTTCACATAAAAACCTTACCAACAGAAACAGAGACGGCCTGTTTCAGCAGAAATCAGCAATTTCCAATAGTTTTTTTTTTTTTTACTTATGAAGTGAATATACCATGATGAAAAACGTAACTGAAAAAGGTGCACTTTGTGGCTGAGATGCTGCTGCAAAGATGGAGCCAAGAGCTGTTTAAAACCTGCTGGCCTAAATTAAACTGCTTAAAGTTTTTTGATGTCTGGAAGGACAGTCTCTAGAGAATCTATTAGTGTCTACAATCATAAGCTGAGAGGCTGAGAGCAGCATAAAGTGTTGGCTGTTTTCCCATAATACATTTTGAGTCCAAGAAACATTCTAGTTATTATGGCAAAACACAAGAAAATGGGAGCTTTAATGACTAGAACAATACTTGAATAATGATGTTGACATACATTAAAATGTGTCTTAAAGCCGAGCGGGAATGGTGTGAGTATTTACACAGTATTACTTAGGCAGAGGTTTCCCAGGTAATTACATAAGAGACTTAGAGTGTGACCTTGCACAAGGCCTGTTGCAGGGATCACAGGTCGAGCAGATTAACACAGGGATGTCTTACCCTGACTGAGCCCAGATCGGATTGAGCTTTAATATTCACAGTTGAGTGGAAGTATTGTATCAGCAGTGTCACTGGGCTTTTTTTTTTTTTTTGGGGGGGGGGGTGTTGTTGTCTTTTAAT
>JAPZEB010000022.1:12794710-12805286 GCA_029783705.1 Chaetodon striatus | reverse complement strand
CAAGAACGCACTTGCTGCTGTAACTGACCCATTCACACCAAGCATGTACTGTGTGCCAGACGTTGTTCTGTTTTGTTATTTTTAGTGTGCTTCACAGTGTGGTCTGAGTGATGACAAATAACCACAGGAAACAGCCGCAGAACATGAGGTTTATGTGTTTTAAGAGATAAATGCAGCCATCTGATAGCAGACAGTTCCTCAGATTTGTAGGAAGTCTAGCTAAACCTCATGAACTGAGGTCATCTGGTCATCTGTACCCAGAATCTTTACTTAGCCTTCCAACTTAACACCCACAATAACCCAAGCATAAGAACAAGTCTTACTGGGAATCCCTGCCAGAAAGAAGATGTAAGTGCATAAGCGTTGTGTCACCCAGTCAAAACAAATGGTATTTGTCCACAGGGGCATCATTAGATGTGAAGGGGGTGTGCCACTATATGGGCTGTCTGCTCCCGGATTTAAAACCGGACCAACACGATGGCTCGTTTGGCAATTTTGAAAGTGCTTAACTGAAATGTATTTCTAAAAACATTTGAGGCAAGACATAAGCCATGCAGTTTCTGAATCTGTCTTCAGTTTAGACTGCAGTTAGTTTTAAGTTTTTCAAGAGCTTCCAGAGGTGCCAAGTTGTGCTTAAGGCCCTGATTTGCTCCTCATTTAGATTCATCTTTATCCAAATGAGGAGCGACACCCGTCTCTCGAAACGTAAAGCAGTGCTACCAGAATGCATTGCACAGCTGCTGTAAATAGGAAGCATGGAGGTGACAACACTGTGGACTTGTACCATGACTCCATCTTCCCTAAACTGCGTTTGGAGGTCTCTGCCCATCTCAGCTGTCTGTCAGCGGGAGCTCCTGGGGAGCTGGGTGGATAGCAGCTCGCTAAACTGCTTTCACAAGGCTGACAGCAGAAATGTACTGAACCAAAATAGTTTTAATGTTGGCTCCACAGGAAGAAATCAACAGTGTTTTTATGTATTGATTCATAATTTTTTTTCCCCCCTGCCCAGTGTAGCGAGTGAGGAGACTGGCCTGTAGTGTAACAGGCGAGCTCACAGACAGACTGGGAGCCTTTATCAGTTAATGTAGATACAGTTAGTAAGTTCAAAACACAAGCACAGCGGGATATTTGTGTGATTTAAACAGCTGGCTATGCAGATTACACTTCACTAAACCTAACAAAAATAGACTTCAAGCGTAAAAAACACAGGGGGTCTCTGTGAGACATGTCTCATGAGTCAGTGTAGATTGACACATTTAATAAAATGGAAGCAAATCTGTTCTGTGAGACATGTGAGTGACAGACGTCAAAAATGCTTCAAAAAACGCTTTAATTGGGGATCCCCTGTTAGTTTGAGATTGTTCCTTGGCTGTGCACATTGACTTCATGGAAAAATGTTAAGATAAACACTCTGATACAGACAATAACAAACTATTTTACAATTGCTAAAGTTTAAATGTTTGAGCACACACGATCAAAGATTAATAAAAACACTTACCCTCTAATAAATCTGATGCAGAGCCCAGGCAGTACTCCATCACCAGCTGAAACAGAACACAGTTACAGCTGAATCATTCACACGGTGTGCACTACATCATGAAATATCCTAAATACAGGTTTCAGGTGACATTTGTAAAAACTTGTGAAGTTGTTCTCTACTGAAAACTGATCACATTATGATTATAATTACAACATAGTGCAGACAATTAGCATAGGGTGGTGAAAAAACTACAACAGTGTATTAGGGCCACTGTAATAAAAAATAAAAATAATAATATGGAGCCAGGTGAGTGGGGTAATATTCCAATAAATAACTCAGAGTTTCTGAGATTTAAAGTCATAAAATTATGAAAAAAACGCACACATTTACAAGCAAAAAACTTGAATACTCTCTTAGTAGGTTAAAGAGCAACAAAGTCCACGTAAGGAGGAAGTCATGGTGGATAGATAGGTTAAGCACAGAACGTGTCCCGTTTGACTCAACGTTGGCTATAATTGTTAGACTTAGTTGACTTATTATTTTCAATTTTTAGAACATATAAAGTTGTTGAATGCACACTGTGGATACATTTAGTAGAATATCTAACATTTGTGTTAACATCATATTTTTAACCTGAGACTACAAGGAAGGACGTCCAGCTCATTGCAAGGAAACTTCCCGGACACTGGGACAACTTCCATTTCGGAGCTTCTCAAAGGACGCCCCAGTGATTGCTGGGATCCCTCATTTACCTGCAGCGTCTGCGGTCTGATGAGGTTGATCTAACCTTGCAAAGTAAAGCGATGTGGTTCCTTTACAATAAATGTATGACTTTAAAATCAGAAAATATTCAAGTTTATCTCGTAAATTCACAAGTTTCTCTCTTAAATTTACCACCTTAATCTCTGTGAACATGTCAGATATTTTCTTCTCATAAATTTGCAGCTTTAATCTCACAAAGTCTTGACCCCCCCTGTCTGGCTCTGTATTTTTATCTATCTATTTATTTATTTATTTTACCTACAATGGCCCTTACATGCTGTTGTAGACAGTGAGTTGGAGACAAAAGGAAATAAAAAGGAAAAGAATCAGACAAAGAGGACGGGAAGAAAAAGATACACTAACAATGCAGTGAGACTGAAACAAAGAGGGGAACTGGGACAAAAGGAAATGTGGAGAAGGATCCACTAACCCAGGCAGTGTTGTCTTTCAAGTAGCAGCCTTTGTACTCAATTGTGTTTGGGTGTCGCAGCTGTCCCAAAAACTTGACCTCCTTAATGATGTCCTGCCACTTCTGCCGAAAACAAATTAACACACACAGATGGTTACACGCTACAGGTGCAATCACAATAACACTTAAGCAGGCATTGCTATGACTTTGATTGCAATGGTGCGGCTGGCCTTGCTGTGCTAACCACTTGAACAGGTATTATGAACTTTATACATGTTACCATTGTACACAGACAGACAGGAATGTTTTTAAATAGCACTGCAACAAGATAAAAAACAATAAACTGAAAGCTAGCGCTCTGCTCACCAGAGAAGTTATTATAGCAACTGAAACCTCAGCTAGTTAGGAACAGTCTGACAATGTCATGCAGCAGCCCTCACATAAAACCATCACTCAAAGGTTTATAAAAAGACGAAAGTTTACTAAACCACAGAGATGTGGCCTCGAGTTCAGCTCAAGCGTAAGCTGTGATCACACACTGTAGAACGCCTTCTGAAATACTCTTGTGCCTAAACTTTTTCAGCGGTTTGCTTGAGGGAGGCACATTTTTGTTCCAAACTTGGTGGTGAGTAATTATTTTTAATTATTTTCACATTCTTTTTGTTCCTTTAGGGTAACTAACCATTACAAATGAGACATCTCACAGTCTCACAAGCCAGTGTCAAGCTTTGGGTGCATATAATTAGAGAGTGACTTTTCTGCATTTTGAGCTCTTGCTCTCATTGTCACTGGATTTGTGCCAAAGCCAGAGAACTAAATATCATCCAACTGTGGGCTGACCACATGTCCATTTGACCTTGAGATGTGGGTCAGAGACACAGCCACCAAACTGTGGTGACGCCTTTACAGCGACACCTTGGATTTGAAGGCAAAGTTTGGCATATCTATGTGCTCATGTGTGTGTGATAGTCTTTCTTACTTCGGTAGTCTGCTTGCCATTATAGGACATCTTTTTGATGGCCACCACCTCGTTGGAGTAGGAGTTACGCGCCTGGAGAAAAAAAAAAAACAGAGATCAGATTCTAGTGAAGTCTCACAAGGACACACACAGTAATGCTCTCACAAGACAGGACAGGAATTTTGAAGTTTTTGTTTTGTTTCCCTGCCCTTAACACTCATAACACTCAGAGTCTGGCATCAATAAAACACATTCATACAATATACTGTAAGGAGGTAACACCCATGGAAATTATAATTTCATTAAAGTTCATTAAAGTCATGTCATTGTTGTGTGACATTAACAATTATCAGGGGAACTTCTTGTGGCTTTCTATTGAAATTGTTAAAGGAGCAGTGTGTAGGATCGCAGTGAGGACTGCAGATTGCAACCAACTGAAACTTCTCCCGTGTGCTAAACGTGAACTACCAGTTAGAATTCCTTCAATGCTCATTGTACAGGAGGTTTTTACTGTAAGCCAAATTCTCCGCAGACGTCTCTTCCTCTCTAAAACAAATGGACCACGAGATAAATATAACAAATCAACATTTCTCCAGTGCTGTTCGGCTCGTTGCAGAGGGTTTGCGGACTATGGTAGCTGACACGAAAATGCTAACAGCCCCATCTAGAGCCATTGTTTGGTTTGTCTGTTCTAAATTCTGTAAAATCTATACACTGAGCCTTTAAAATCTTATTTTGGTTCACAGATTTTTACAAAAGCATCACACGCAGTATTGTACTACGTACTAACAGAGTGATACAGCGGGAAAAAAAATATACAAACTGAAAAGAAAACTATTCATTGGACAGGGACTTCGTACGATTTTCTTTAACCCATCTATTTAGCATTTATAAGTGCAACATTTAAAGTCCTTGTGAAATGACATTTTTCCAGTTTTAATCCTGTGACCCTGTGTTAACTGATAATTTATGTCTTTTTATAGCCATATATATGTAAAAAACAAAACAAAAAAAACCTCTATATCAGAGTATGTTTACATCAAAATCCCTGTCTTTTGTCTTTCTGGTCTCAAGTGTTTAAAGACTCACCCTACACTTGGGGCTGTTTACAAAGGTTCATCCGATCAGATGAGACTTTAGGCGACTAGCTAACTACACTGGTCGTATAAAACTGCACATAGCCGTTTGTGGGTTGTAGGAATTAACAGAGCAGTATGGAGAGAGATAGGAGGAGATGTGTGTTTGGATATCAGTGGGCAAAACCTTTGTTTTCATTTCCATTATAATGTGGCGGAGGTCTAATTCATTCATCTCTCCCTAGTTGTGTTGATCTAACTGCAAAGGAGGTGCGTTCAGAGCCAACGGTCCACTCAGCAGCAAACTCCGCTGTAGCTTGATATGGCACTAAACTCTCAGCCCACCCACTTTTTAGCAGTCCAATCAAATGCACAACACTCAAACACTCTGTTTCAATGGGAAATATATGACAGAACAGAAGCTAAAGACGCTCTAACTTTTGTTTCACAGGGACTTTAATTATATTGCCATCCATTATCTGTTCATAAACCAGCCTCCGCGTATGGGTGCACAGAGGAGGGGTTAAGGTTGTTAAGTAATACATTAATAAACATTTATATTTGCTTGCAACTATATTAGAGTGTGTTATAAACATTTATTAAATGTTTATACAACTCATGAATGCTAAATACGGGGGTTAGATTTAAAGTGTCACCCACTCATGTAATGTCTTCAGGGTGATCCAGATGTGAGCTGGATAAATCCAGCGCATGCAAAACATCATAATGCCTGCACAAAGCAATACAGCCGAGTGATACGGCAGTAACAGATTCTCTCATTTGAATTTAAACAAATTTCCGCCTGATCAAAGCACTCAACAACGTGATTAGGGGAAGCCTGCAGGTAAGTGATGTGCGGTTGTTCTGCAGCTACTGTTAGTGTTTGAGTTGTCTGCGCACATCCGCATGCCCATGCTAAACCCGTGGTGTTAACCTCAAAGGCATTTGGCCTTAGGAACAGCTACGCTGCAGCTCAGCCTAAGCCCTTATCTCGGCTTCATCCCACTTACAAATGAATGGGAATTTCATGTTGAGAATCAAATGGAATTACAGTAACAGCAGGCAACAGAGTATTCCCACTTGATTTTTTTTTTCAGATTCACTTGATCCTCATGATTGCCTGTCAGTTCATGTATAATAGCTGTTCCCTCTGGTGTAGTGTATACATGGTTGGCTATAGAGAAGAAAAAATATCATGTAATGGTGAAAAAGTGAAATACATTCAGGCTAATTGTGAATGCAGGAGAGAGGGGGGGCTGTATGAATAATTACGACAGGCTAATTCATTCAACATGCACGATAGCGGCGTGTGGGGGAAATGGGACTGCATACCCAGCAGGGGGAATTCCCCTTGTTCTTTTCTATAATGGAGTTAATCTTAACATGCATACACTGCAGATGCACATACGACTGCATACATTTCTCTGACAATGCATGCATACTCAGTAATAACCTAGAAAATATGCACGCATTTACAGGGGTAGCCACTGAACTTTTCCCTTCTGTCATGCACTTAACCTGCAGCTATCTTCTACAGTACTGGAGACATTTACTCCTAAAATATTAGACTTATCTTATTGTTGTTCTCAGCTCAGTAATTTCAGTATTTCAGCTTTAAAGGAAAGTGTATGTCTTTAAATACTTTCACTAAAGCTGCTCTGGCTAACAGCTAAAGCTAGCAGTGAACCAGTTGTAATGCAGACAGCATAAGTGTGTCAGTGAGCACAGCGCTGGCATCAGGGCAGGATTTAGACGCACACTGGAGCCTGTTAGCCAGACGGACAAGGGCAAGAGGGCTACTACTGATGTATTGGGGTTGTGTGTGTGTGTCTGTGTGTCTGTGTGTGCAAATGACATGGGATAGAAGAGGATGGTAAAGCCCTGCCAGCCAAGAAAATCCTGCCCCACTATCGACCGACAGCTTCTGTTTTTCTATACCAAGAAAACAGCTGTCTTAGGAGGGAGGGAGGAGGCTTATCGCCCCCAGCCCTGCATCTGGAGGAGAGGAGGAGGGAAAGGAGGAGAGGAGAGGAGAGGAGAGGAGAGGAGAGGAGAGGAGAGGAGAGGAGAGGAGAGGAGAGGAGATATAAAGAGAGAGCAGAGAAATGCAGTATGCTTTCAGCCCCCCCTCCACGCAGCTTTAGAATCAAAGGCTTGATGAGTAATTAGCGATGATGAGATTAATAAGAAAGGCTACAGAGAAAGCACTGAGAGCGAATCTGTCTCCACTTAATTGCATTCAAAGAGCCATAACGTAGCGGGCTACATTTACAACACGTGTACAAATCAATGAATCGATAAATGAATATGTAGGGTAACTCGTTCATGAATAAATCAAAGCGATGCTCGTGTATTAATAATCTCCACGTAGTAACGGGCCAGGAGTGCATGCTTAATGGTAGTATGAAGTGTCTTTAATGGTCAAGCTCCTCATTCACATCCCGTCTTTCTCTCTGAGCTATGAAACTCAAAGTAAATGGACAGCCAATAAATTCCTTTTACTCCAACAAGGCAATAACTTACAGGTCCAGTCATACTTTATCAATAAACTTGGAAACTTTATCTGAACAGACCTGGAATATCATCAAATGGTGTTGAATATGACTGAGTGAGATCCCATAGAAAAAGATATGTTCAACACAGAAGTAAATGTCTGACAAAAATGATTTTTTTTTAGCGTTTGTTACAGGAATTTTCCTTTTTTTACATGCATATTCTTGATATTTGGTTAGTAGTCATTTTTCATTTTAGTACAGGGATTTTCAAAATGGCTTCTCATTATAATCCATTGCTGTCACCCACCTGTGCTCACTTATTAATCAAGGTTGGGTGATGCCCCCTACCAAGCTTATAAAAAGTTTTCTTGACTCCTGTCCACCCTTTTCCCCCCCTGACGAAGACCTTAAACTGGTCGGTGTTTTGATGTAAGCAGCCATGTTTAAGTAAAGGCTTTTTAACTTAATTCAAATGCATCTGTTCCTGCTCCACGCAGGAGTGCCTTAAGTTCATTTTTTCTTCTCTACAATGTCTTAAATTACTTAAATTAGTTCCACACAGGACCTTTTAGAAGCTATTAAATTCGAGTTTAGACGAAGTCCTACAATGTGTGTTCAAAATTCTCCAAGGGTAACTGCAGTATTTTAACCTGGACTATATTTTCACATGTTTTTGTGTCTAAGTGACCAATCAGAACAACAAGTTTTGACACTGGTCCAGTATTGAGTGAGTCAGTAGCGCCGAACAGATCTATGGCTTTTGTGCACAGTCAATTTACGTCCACTGAAAGTTAAAGTTTAAAGTGTTTAAGAATATTATGGAAAGGATCACTACAGAGACAGACCTTTTTGTTGGAGAGAAAGATCCTTTTTGTTTAACCAGAAACAGCCCTGAAATCGCCATCGCCAATTACACCAGACTCCATTTAAATAAACTGTAATTTTAGTCTTTATAGAGCCAGCATATTTTCACATCCAACTGGGTGAATTAAAAGTTTTTGTGAACCAAACCAGAGTTGGTGATTGTTGAAACAGTGGAAAGACAAAGCAAAACATTTTCAGTGAGTTTTATTTTGTTTCTGTTGACTTTGAAGTAAAGTATGTTTTTTAAGTTGTTAAAATTACTTTTAATTTAAATGGAGTATGGTGGGTTTAGCGAATTCTGGGCTGTTTCTGGTTAAACAAAAACAATCTTACCCTTCAACAGAAAGGTCTTTCTGAGTAGGGGTCCTTTCTATAATGTCGTCAAACACCTATAATAACAATCTGAGCCTTTCAGAGGCAAAAACAAGCACTTTCAGTGGACGTAAAGTGAAGGTGTAAACATGCCCCGAGTGGTTTCATTGCAGGCTCATTCACTGCTGCTGGCTGCAGTGGTCTCACTCAATACTAGACCAGTTTAAAAAAATTGTTGTTCCCATTAGTCACTTAGACACAAAAACGTAGGAAAATAGGATTCGGGTTGAAAAATATCAAAGTTTCCCTTTAAGGAATTTGAAGAACCTTCATGGCTTGTGAAAGCACACAGAATCGTGACTTGAAACTTACAAAGTAGACGGCCCCAAAGCTGCCATGTCCAATCTCGTGTAGGTCACAGAAGACGTCCTCGGGGTCATCTTTGAAGAAGAGGTCGGCCAGCTCGGGGTCCTTCGGCACTCCTTTCCGTGTGGACGACGGCATTATGGGCTGGACATGAGCTAGGCGCCGGGGACGACGCTCACGTACACACTACTGCTGCTGCCGCCACCAGATGTCCACGACGTGCCCGGCATTGGCCAGCTAGACCTGGGAGACAGAATGGACAAGACTGTGACATTTGTTTCCTTCAGGCTTTCCTCTTGACTTTAACACTAAGCTGCGGACAGAAAACTTTACTTCCTTTGTGCAAGAGAGTTTTTACCAGCCCCACGTATGCGAATATTAAAGCTTTTATGAACAGTGAATTGCAGTGAGTTACTACTAATATAACCAGTGTTTTATTATCACTATAACATGCATGTTACAGCATTAAATTACACCCATACACACACGTTATGTTGGTCATGGATACTTGGGAACATCCAGACATTGTTTGAGCTAATGTTACTTTACAGTCCCTTCCAAGAATATCCACATTTGTGTGTGTGTATGTGTGTGTGCGTGTATGTGTGTGTGTGCTTGCTTCCTATTGTGTGTTTGCATTTGTGTGTCTCATGGACACTTGATAGGTGATAAGACAGGAAAAAGGACAGTCATATGATGACGGCTAGCTGTCTAGTCCTGCTGCTCATCCAACTCACAGTCACACTTGCTCACGTAAACATGCACAAACACACACACACACACACACACACACACATAACACCCTTGACAGCTGAAGCTGAGTCACTGATGCATCATTTCCACACATGCACACAGTGTAACAGTTGCCCGTGTGCGTGCAGACACACACACTAACACTAAATGTTTTGTATCACAGGGCTGCAGCCAGGCCGTCAAGCGTGTACGCATCCTGGACACCCTGCTCCAGTTAGCTTCGCTGCACATGCATCACACACACATGCACATAGTCACACGCTATCTGCTCTCATCCCAGTCTCTCTCTGTGTCTCTCTCCCACTCTCTCTCTTTGTGTCTACCATGAAATCTCTGTGCACATCGGCCAGATGCAGCAAGCAAATCTGGCTCCAAAGGCCAGCCCCACACAGAGCGAGCTGACATACAGGCAGAGGCAGCAAGACACACAGGCACACAGGCCAAGACACTAAGCATCAGCATCATCCTAATCCGCTGCTCTTAAAGGGATCTAAGCCATCACACCCACTCCAAAAATATCAGTCTTAAAGGCAAAGTCCTGTGCCCTCTGTTCCACGGCACCAGATGTATACAGATGGCAGCCTCGAAGCTTCGGGGAAACTACTTTAGGTTTGGGATTCAAGGGCTTAACTATTTCACTGAGAAACTCCAAAAATGACCCGATTCATTTTTTTTTTCTCAGGTCTCAATGCGACATGCTATAAATATCTGCATTTTGTGTCATGTTTGGTCAATTCCAACTAATTGCCATCTTCCCAGTGTTTTCTTATTTAAACAAAATAACAAACGTTACCCAGATGTTGTAAAATACGAGGACTGCACAACATCCAAGGCCTCAAGTGTGATTTCAAGGTCGAGCATCATCATACTCTCAATAACACTGGCTCAAGGCAGCTCAAAGGGAATCTGCCAATGTTGAAGGCCTACACCAAGGGTCATCAACTACATTTCAAAGGCCAGAATTATTCTAAGGAGACGCTGTAGGGGTTGGAATAAATAAAAAAAAAAATAAATAAATAAAATAAAATAAAATAAATAATTATAATAATAAAAATAAAAGAACAGAAGGGATTTTTTTTTTTAAAAAAAAACTAATTAATA
>JAPZEB010000022.1:12696479-12707793 GCA_029783705.1 Chaetodon striatus | reverse complement strand
CTCTTTATCATTCTTTATACAATTAACATGAGGCATCTTGGGGACTGAGAAAGAAGCACATCTTCCCATTCAGCACGGCTCCCAAATTCTCCTGTGAATATGTTAATATATTAGAAGTGGTGGAGATTTGTTAATTCATCAAAGCTTCATTAATACCTTGGTAACTGTTGTCAGAGCGCACTCGCTCCCCACCAGAGATACTGGGGAAGAAAATGTAAATATGCTAATATCTGAATGGAGAATGATGATGATGCCTTGGAGGGTTAAGTACTCGTGAAGTGTTCCAGCACAAGTGAAGAAAAGTAAAGTTGCCATGGTGACTAGAAGTCGACAGAATGCCGGATCGAATATTCATCACAGGCGACAAATCTGTTGTTTTTTTCATGACGGTAATGTAAATGTTAAGAAATGCGGTTAATTAGTAGGATTAATGGCATAAGTGATCTCAACAATTTTCGCAAGGCGTGAAAAATACATTAAGGCAGTGTTAAGTATTGAAAGTGAAACTGCGTGAGGCTGATCAGCTGCAACGGAGTACAGTGCTGTTTACCGCAGAGACCTGCTCTGTTTCCTTCTTTTCTCTGATTTTTTTGCCTCTACGTGTTTCAGGGTTCTTTCAGCATCTTTTTTTTCTCCTCCTCTCGTCTGCTCTGCTACTGTGCACTTCATTTTCTGTATCTACTCACATACACGGTTTACTGAACAGACCTACAAAGAGACCCAACATGAACGCAAAGAGCAACAACTCCAACAGCTACATTGATGGTGTAACATTGCACTGGTTGAACAATAAACATAAATGACCATTTCATGTCCTGATAATGGCTCTCTGAACCTAATGGTAGGTGTGGCAGGCCACTTTTAACCCATGTCTATAATGCTTACAACCAGCAGTAATGACCATTTAATGGTCTGATAACAGATGAACCCGCTGGATATTGACACTTGCATGTGAACTATACAGTTGTCCAAAATCTATACGTGTCTTATTGGGGACAATGTAGGAAAGTATATTACAGCTTTTCAAAGTCACTGTTGAAGTGACTGCCAAATGCCAAAGCAATATATCATGAAAATTAGTCCATAAAGTGCTGTTGTAGTATTATTACACAATATAGGGTGATTTGGGAGACAAGTGCTGCTCTTGTTTGATATCCTGAAGCTTTGAGGAATCAAATAAGGCAGCATGAGTGCATGCTGTAAATGTACAAAGCACGGATGTTAACAGAGCAGGTAAGACTAAATTGTTAAGTGTGACTTTTGGACATGATTGTGATTATAGATATAGAGAACATTAAGCTGATTTTAAGGCAAAGGTGAACACTTAAAATCTTTCCATGAAGATCCTGTTGTAATCAAGCAACAATTGAATACAGCAGTCGCAGCATGCGTTCATCAGGACCGAACAGTGCCACCACCAGTTAAACTTGTCATGTTGGCTTCCTTAAAGGGATTATTTGTATAACAGTTACTTACCGTGTGTTACGTTGGATTCATGAAGGAAACTTTGTTGTCAGTGGGGACTTGATTTAGGAACCAGAGGGTCATTGCTTCAAGTGCCTGTTCGGACCAAAACATGGAGGTGCAAGTTCACCTCCTGGGCACTGCCAAAATGCTCCCGAACAAGACACCGAACCCCCAAATTGCTCCAGGGGCTCTGTTCGAGGCTGACCCTGCGCTACCTCCTTGTTGCATGTGTGTGCTGTGTGTGCAGAAGGGATTCATGAAAAAGGCACATTTCAACAGCCAGTTGCCTGGAAAATTGTGTAGCTCGACATATAAAGAAAGTAATTTTCTCTTGAAGGTAATAAACTAATTTCCTGGACAAAAGTTCTCACTGGCAGAATGATGATTATAGTGAGGCGGATTGGCAGACTGCACCGCCACTACCCCTGAGTCAGATGATCTGAACCTGCTGACAGGAGCCACTGCAGAGGCTGTATTAATTCAAAGGTTGAAAAGCTGCCTGATAGGAAGGATTTCATCAGTGATGGAGGAAAGGATGCAAATCAAGACCACGTCCAGTTGTGACGCATTCACTGTACCTCACCTGAAATGATCATTTTGTAAAAAAGAGGTTATTTTTCAATTTAACACCAAGATATTAAAATTTCACCAGCAACTCCATGAAAACTGCATGATGGACAGATAGATGAATATATGTGAACATTTCTAATAGAGAGCTTCTTTCCACACATGGCAGTGAAAGTCAGGTTCATAATTAGGTTCATAGACTAGACTGTGAACTCATCACAGGCCATAAAGATAAAAACGATGCAACAATAAACATGCCACCCCCATATGAATGATACAAGCAGTTGTTGAGGCCAATTAACAACACACATCATCTCTCCAACTGGACCAGTGATGGCAGTGAAGGCCTTTAAAAGGTTTCAGATATTGACCTTTCATTTTACTGCCTCCATAGACTTAATCACAGAAATGTTTTAAAATGCCAAATCGCAGTTCATATTTAACCATCATTTAAAGGTCCAGTGTGTAGGATTATGGGATATATAATGACAGAAATTGAATATAATTGAGTATGTTTTTTTGGTGTATAATCACCTGAAAATGATAATCATGTATTTGTTACCTTAGAATGAGCCATTCATATCTACATAGGGAGTGGGCTCTTGTCCACCATGTTGCAAGGCCATGTTTCTGCAGGAGGCCAGAACAGAGAACCAAACCCTCTGCGACAAGCTGAACAGCATTGGAAAAACACCCATTTTTAACGTAGAACGGCTTTATTCAGGGTTTTACCTGTTTAAATCACCAAGTATTTTTGTTTTGGAGAGGAGCAGACCTCTGTGGATATTTCTGCTCCTGGTAAAAAACCTCTTGAAAGTCTGGATCTTAAGTTATCAGAGGAAAAAGGTGAGCACACTTTAACAGGTGCTGGGCTAGCATGGTGTTGTAGATATGTAACAGGGTGAATTATACAGTAGTGATATGTATAACAAAGTCAAAAAGTATTATAAATACACAAAATTTGTTTCAGTTGTTGTTAACTGACATGCTTAGGCCTCCATAGTCAACATGTGGAACGTTTGATTCTCAGTTTCTGTAACATATTCCTGTGTCACTTAATTTGTGTAGGGCTGGAGTTAATATGATCATAATTGACAGAGGATTTTGTTTTTACCTCTTGTTGTCAGGTGTGTTTTCTGTGTTTTATTGTACTGAATTGAATGTAGCATGGCCTCCCCTTTTGCTGTTGTACTCTGTGGGGGAGGAGCTGGAGTTTATATGGTTGTAATTGACAGAGGATTGTGTTTTTCTTACTGTCAGAGCTGTCAGGAATAAACAGAGATCGCCTCCTAGGCCTCTTCACATCAACACAACACAGACAACATTAGAGTCCGCCTGTTTCATACGCGCTGTTTTGTGACATTAAACTGCTTTATTCAGTGTTATTACTGGTTTTAGTCACCTGGCCTGCTTTGGAGAGGAAGAGACCTCTGTCGATAGTTCGACTCGACCCCTAACTCTAACCTCCTGAACAACGAACACTGAAGGAATCCTAACCTGAAGGTCATGCCTGACACATGGGAGAAGTTTCAGCTGGTTGCAATCTGCAGTCCTCACTATATGCCACTAAATCCTACACCTTCTTTAAAACTACTGAAAAATGCACTGAAATGGCAAAGGATTAAACTTTTTAATCAGACACCAATGACTTTGTGTCTGCATGTGTGACCTCACTGAATGGAAGACTTTGTGTGCCATCTGTATGTTCACACACTGAAGGTCACATGGTCTCAGACACCTTTTAAAAACCAAACAACTGGAAAAAGAGAAGCACAAACTCCAGGAAAGTCATCGCGAGCAGCCATCAGACTCTATGAAAATTGAATGTTATTGGACAGCAAGGTATAACACCACTCTCCATAAACAGGTTTACAACAAACACCTGCTCATTCACACTTTAATGCATGCATACACACATATACACACTCTCTCCTTACCTTATAAAACCTTACAGCATGTGTTGTGTGTCCCATGTGAGTACAGTATCGGATCTTTGTCTCAGCTTTAGCAGGACTGATAGCATCGCTGAGACTCTACAAAGGTCTCGCTAATCACAGCCGCGGCGTTATTGGAACATTACTCACCTATCTGTGAAAAGAAAATCCTTCGTCAGCACCATAACCTCTTTTTTGTTCCTTTTTCCCAGGCTTACAGATTAACATGGCTTCAAGACCGAAGATTGTTTTTCCTCTTCTTAAAAAGGACTCAATCCTGCTGTAAAGTAGAAAAACCTGACTGTAGCCTATTACTGTTGTCATTTTTGTTGGGGCAGAAAAAAGTTAATGTTGACTTTCCTTTGTTTTCACAATAAGCAGCATTACTTTTTGGGTATTATCATAATTAACACCCCTGGATTGAGGTAGGCAGATAGGCATGAATCACAGATTACAAATAAAATCAATTTTCCCTTGGCGCTTTTGTTTAAAGACAGAGGAACAAATCACCACTGCTGATGAATATGATTAGGACTTGACAACTGATCGGACCAAGTTTGACCATAGAGTGTTTAAAGATTTTTTTAAACGCTATAAAACTGAGTCCATGATTATGATTGACTGAGCCATGTTGAAGCCATTGGAAAGTACTCTATAAACACACAGCTGTGACCGCATTACAGATTCAGTTTTACTGCGCCAGTTTGTCACATACTGTCATATGTCATATGGGACACAGAGATGAAGAAGGAAATCACCAAGTGAAGCTTGAATCATTTATCAGTTTCCAAGAGGAGGATGGTCAAGTACACAACACTGTCATTCAGTAAATGCACAAAGAACCATGAAGATGCCACCGAAGAAATGAAGACAGTCCACTGGGAGTTAACTAGGACTTATGAGCCAGGATACCCACTGTGTCCTGCTGCTTTGCTGGAGAAGACCTGTTGTTCCTGCCGCCCAATCCAAAATGATATTTTTGGCAAGTGACCACTCAGGGAAAGTGAGTGTAATAGTTGCCGATAGATACATGAGCGGTTATTATAATGTCACTACAACATGATGAGAACTTTTTTCCCACTGCCTCTGTCCCCAACAACTTCCCTTCTCATGGCTAATTGCATAATTTGACAATCACTTGTGTGTCGCCTATGAGAGATATATCATACAATAAACTGCTTTACCTAGAGTTACCTTAATTTCACAAAGACTTCTACCTCCAATATGATTTACATTGCCAACACCTCTCTATCCAGGAACTCACCCAAACTTTTTAGCGCAAACGGTGTAAGCTGCTAGTTGCTGTCCATATTTGTTATGTACAAGAATATGATTAAGTTGACATTTATGGGTCGTTGACAGCCAGAAAATCCACACATTCAGCCATCTAACACCAAATAAACAAAAGAAACTCCAGGTACAAGTAAGAAAAACATCTATCAACTACATCTAACAACTATTAGAGCTAAATGGTTTAAATGTAAAAGGGGTAGCTAAACAGTTTAAGTTATCAGCTAAGATGGTTTAATAAAGACTAATGGTGCTCCCTACAGGTGACCTTTTTTTGCCAATAGCTGAATAAATACTTTTAGGCCATGAATCAAATGTATTTCATCTTTAGTTCCCCCTCTTTCATTCCCATCCAAGCAAGAGACCATCACGCCATTTGTTAGATTTCAGTAAGTTTGCTTGGTGCGCCCATATTGATGATTTTTGCTGTTATGTCTTTGTATCGTTGTCTGAGCACACACCAAGACAAATTCCAATCAGTCTTATTGAGATGGTAATAAATTATTGAATCTTGAAACTTGAAAAGACGTCAATTCACAGTGTTGAACAGACGTAGTGCGTTTATTTTTAAAGAGACTGTGTGCAAACTGAACATTTCCTGTGAAAACAGAAGTGAATTTTGAAAACAGACAATACTTGTTAACAGGCTGAAGCTGACACGGGGTCCAGAACATTAACAACCAACGCACCCAGGGGACCTTGCACGTCATATTTCGATGTGAAAAGTCCATCACCAAACGTTGATACAAGACAAAGTCGGTGTGAGAATGTGTTAAACAAAAGTAATAGATAAATGCCTAAAATAGTAGGTTTGTGCTAAGTTAAAAATAAATAGTTAAAATAGGCTAAATATGTAAAAGTAGTGTACAAACAGCTAGCTACTAGTTATGGATAGATTCTTGAATTAAAAAGCTGAAGTTATGTAATGGATGAAATAGCCAGCTAAAAGGCTGGCAGTTAAAACTATCAAACTATAGTTAAAGGAACAGTTAGTAAACACATCTGTAATGTGACTATTAGTGTTGATAAAGACCTGAGTTCTTACAGATATTTCTAACATAGGATTTTTTATGAACTCCAGAAATATCTGCACACATTATACAGATTTAAAATGGACACACAGACAGAAGTATCTACAAGCCAATCTTGACATTCATTTTGCATATGGTAATTCTGGTGAAATTATGCCATTAGGAGTTACATGATTAGAGCAAATAACTTTTCATGTTTGATAAGGACAATTAGCACTCCGGAGCCCACCTACTATGCAGCCCAGAGGGAATGAATACTTTAGGAATACATTATGTGCTAAATCAGATTAGTCCTTTCTTGTCTCTGGGAGTGCTGAAACTGATCTTTATGGAAATCTGCAGCTTGAATTTGTCTGGAAGAAATATGACCCAATCTTTTCTCATGCCTCTTATAAACTGCGCAATGCAATGCTTTTTCTCCGTTCTGAGGAATGTGCCATTGAATTGTCTGTGACTATTTTCCGCATACTTTTCCCTGCATATAGCTTCAGGCTCTGTTCAGTGTAGTGAAATTCAGTGTTTTCAAATGTAAATTATTAAGAAAGCGTTCTCCCTCTTTCACTGTCACATTCTAACCTTCTAACCTGTGATTGTCCCTGTACAATAGCTCTGACTGACTCAAATATAATGGTGGTCAGGTTGCATTTTTGTCACTTTTTTGGACTCAAATTTGTCAGTATACACAGACTCAAGTCAGAATGAGTCATTGATGTAAGAATACAGTATGTGCTGCCTCCCATGTAGACCTCGACTCTGTAACTACCATGCAGTGAACAATGTGACTTCTCCTGTATTTCCTTTGTCCCTTCACCCTGAAACTTCTAAGAGATTCCTAAAGCAACACATTGTACCTCCTACCTTGTCACATATTGACGTTTGGTCATGGTCATTCCACGTCCACATAGGACGTGCAAGGTACCCTGGGTGCGTTGGTTGTTAATGTTCTAGGACACCTTGTCAAGTTCTGCCTGTTACATTTATTGTCTTTTTTTCAGAATACACTTACGTTTTCACAGGAAATTTACCGTTTCAGTACAAACTCTTTCAAAATAAACGCACTATGCCAGTACAGCACTGAATTGATGATACAAACATAGCTGTCTTGGGAGAAAGTCAGTGTTTGTTGGACCCATCCACCACCCTTACCGCCCGCCCCACTTTCGCCGCCTTAACTTTCTTTCCTGTCCCGCTGCGTTTCCCTCTGACACCACTGTCTGCGTATCATGCAGATGTAAAAGGACAGCTTTTTCGTTGGTTTCTGACGCCACAAGTCACTGCCCAAGTGCCAGATTTCGACAACTTCTTAGTGGGACCAGGTTGCCTGAAGTTATAATTTTTTAAAGAACAAATCTATACAAATAAAATGTATTAAATCTGTTTCTCACTGAACAATATTGCTGAACAATTCAGCCTACCCGGTGCATCATAGCTTTTTGCACAGAAAATGGTGTATTTTACATTTCCTGTGTACAAGCACTGATAACCACCACCTACATATATGGAAACTGCAACATAAGAGGAGGGAAAGACCTCACAGCACTCACACTGTTTGTCTTGCATATGATCTGGTAAGTGTATTACTATAAACAAGTAAAGGATTTGAGCTCCTGAAGTTGATTTTCAAGTCAGAAGTTGAGATGAGTTCTCAAATAAAAAGCAATCTTTGTGAACAATGGCTGCTGTCAGAGTGCTACATTAATGAAAATATTCAAGAGAGAAGGTAACAAAATAATGGAAGTGCACAACAAGTCGATGACAATGGTAAGATTTGAGGTTTCTTCAGCTGTTGGGTGGAAAATCTTTTATCTTCCATTCTGCTTTCAGAGGAGGTGAAGGATTAAATACTCTTCTAGAGACGGTTTTGTAAAACTCTTCATGTAATATCAATATGTGTGCAAATAACACACATATTGATATTACAATTTTTTTTGTGCTATGCTGAGTAGGAGCAGTTGATGAAGAAGGAAAAAAAGCAAAATTTGTCAAAGTGCAAAGTAAACAGACGGAATATTGACTTAAATATCACTCAAGCTTCTGCTGCATCGAAGACATGAAAAGTGGTTCCAGACAAAAAAATCAGATCTGTGTGAAGCAACGAGGAGACTGAACGTTATAAACGCCATACTTCCATTATGTTTCCCCACAGATTTCCATCGTTTGGTGCTCTTTTTATCACGCCATCTGGTTGCACCCTCTCCCTCTGCAACAATGCAGTTTCGCTCCCAACTCGTCAAATACCCACACTTGGGCGGTGTCCCTTGGCATCACATATAGATGCACTGAGCCACCCTGTAGTGGAGGTGTGAGACACTCCAGGCGGTGTCCTGATCAACTGCCATAGAATAAAGAGTGAGAAAAACAAACTCCAGACTTCCACCCAGGAGACCAATCTTAGTGGTCCAGTGTGAAACCCCAGTTTAATCAACTTATTTTAATGAAGCTCAGCGCAAGTTCAATCAGGAAGACTTTCTTTATGCCATATCCATTCACACTTCTCTCTCTATCCCACTTCTATCAATCAGCTGACTGTGCTTGTTCCCTCTCCTGGTTAGCCAATCAAACTTGGCCACGATCTCCTTCAGCCATTCATGTTGCTGCTGCCAAACTTTAAATCTGTTCTCCTCTCTGCTCCTGTCAGCTGTCATTTTAGGCTGAACTGCGCGCCCTCCTCCACCCCAGTCACCTCCAATCACCCTATCCAAAGCCCTGGACAAACTCATCAAAAGCCCACTCCTCTTCACATCCAGATCCTCAGCTCCCTCTTCATCTAATCTCATCACCACCATCAGCGTCTAGACTCAATGGGGGGGGGGTCCTTAATCTACTATTTCTTTACCACCCTCCTGGAATAGATTACATCGCCATGGGGTCTGCTCACCAAGACTTCACATTCTTTTCTCTCAGAAAGAGTCTCCTCTAATTAAAATACAATCTAAACAGCTCTAATAATGTTAGACAAATTTAAAAAAAAAAGAAAAGAAACTGTTCCCTGAGCTGATCATGGAAAAAACACATATGACAGATTTAATTAGGTCCAAGAGAAGAGGACAGAAATCCTGATACGACAGAGCAAATGAGAAGAGGAGATGCTGTCTGCTGACAGTTTGTCTGAATCTCTAAATATCTGCCTCACCTCTCCTGTTTCTACCTTCTGAAGATAGAGTCACTATCAGCAGCCAAAAACCTCGACAACACCCCGGCAGCTTCACCCAAAAATAAATGTTATAGATGTTTGGGTTGATAATGATAAAAGTCTGGGATGGGTGAAAAGTCACACACATAAACGCAAACACAAACACACACACACACACACACACACACAGTTCCAGCCGAAACAGTGTCACAAATATTAACAAAGGTACAGTTTGACACAGCAGTGGTGTAGTACTCACAGGAGATTTCTAATCTTAGAAACATGGCTAATTTTAGCAAATACTTACTACATCACAAACACTAAAATACATCAAAGAGCCGAGCATTTTATTACCATCTCTAAGACTGAACACTTCCCTGAGAAGCTACTGAATTAAAACCTGCAGAAAATGAGGTTGCTCTCACATAAATACACTGCACGTGTCTTTGTAATGTGTATCACAAAGGATGGTGGGTGCATCCCCACGTGGTAGGGTGAATAAAACAATGTATGACAAGTAACAAATGTAAGAACAGTAAGATACATCTTAATGTGTCATTTTGTGTGTCAGGGTTGGAAATTAATTTTTGGTTCACTGGCCACTGTGGCTGGTGGATTCCAACTCTACCAGCCCATTAACAGATTATCCTTGTTGTTTTTGGCTGGTAAGCAAAGCAAATCTAGCAGCCATTTACATATTTTACCAGCATTTGAGTGGTGGCTGGAGCTAACCTCCAACCCTGGTGTGTGTGCGTGTGTGTGCATATCCTACCTGGAATCGGTCAATGGGGTCTTCCTGTTGCAGCTGGCTCTCTCGCAGCGTCTGATATTCCTTCTCAAACTTCTTCAGCTTTTTGGTCGGAACCTGAAAACAACAGAAGAGTATGTTGATGTCATCACTGTCACGTTCACACACCCAAAGCAGCCTGATTAAATCTCTGCCAGGCTCATTATTTTGAGAGAAAAAATGAGTGACTTTCACTAAGAGCAGCAGTTTTTCTTTTAATATTGATCAGTGGAGCTATTCACAAAATAAGTCATCATGCTCAGTGGTTGCCACTGAGATGTCTCCTCTCAGGATCACATTTTCGCACTGGGATTCAAACTTGCAACCATTTGACAGCCTACCTCTCTTAGCAATAATGTTACTTTCCTGCCTTCTCACCGAGACACATACACCAGTTTGCAATTTACTAGAGAGGTCAAAGGTCAACTGAGGCTTGTACTCAGTAAACACAACATCCATGCATCGCTCATATATTTATACTACAGTACCTATTTCATATGGTAAGATAAACATATGTTAGATGCTGGCTGATTGTACTCAGTGTAGTAAAAATCCCTTTTGAGATCACTAACATTAAAAGAAATGGACAGAGTCAGAGGTTACAACACATAAACAAGACACCAACAAATATCCTTGTAACACAAGGTCAAAACTAACTGACCTAACCCTGAATATTACTGCTGAAACATTGTGGTGTTGTGGTCCGTATTGCACAGTTTCTATTTTGTGTTGCACAATCTGCTCTATGGCACATTTCTGTATGACGCTCTCTACATTTTTTCCCCACACTAGATATGATGTGAAAACGCAAGAGACCTACATCGCATATTTAGAGTACATGTTACTGTAAATCTGTAACCTGTCTTTATTCTAAGAATTCTTCTCAGACACAGAAACTTTCAGTTCACACTGCGAGCTCTGTGACCAACAGTCGCTCATTCTACACAACGGAAACTGGGATGACGTAAAGACAAAGATGTCTGAGCTCTGATGAAAGCCAATGAGATAACCATCTTACCTCACTGTATTTGTACCAGTGCAGCTTCATTAAAAAATGAAATATTAAACAAAGCAATATGAAGCCCCTCCTTTGAAGTGCAAAATG
>JAPZEB010000022.1:12666922-12677650 GCA_029783705.1 Chaetodon striatus | reverse complement strand
CGATCTGGAATTGTCTAACAGGCCAAACCCCTTTGTGATTGACAGCACTTTTGAAACACACACCTGCATCGTCGCATTTCGAGCTCAGTCCCATGTGGATACTTGCAAGTGGAGTGCTGTTCAGGTGTTTAAACCCCTCTGTAAATCTTTGAGGTGTGTTTTGCTGTGGTTCTATGGCATGAGTGTGGCTGAAAAACGGCTTCAATTACATGTTCCTTTTATAAGTTACTGCCTCGCTGCAATATGACAAGTTTTATGGTGTAAACCTTAAGTGAGCTTCCCCTGTTTGAAAGACCAGCAGCTGCCACTGCTGCAAAGACAGTGCAGAAATGTGGAAGACCCAGAAACTCTGACCAATCAGAGCAGACTGAGCTTTACTAGGAGGGGGCCTTAAAGAGACGGGCGCTTATCAGAGCCTCTCAGACAGACGGTGAATACAGGTGTTCCAGCACAGACAATATGAGAGAAAATGACATGTTTTTTTACCATTAAAGCATGTAAGCATGTACTAGTAGAAACCGAATATATAAGTGTGAACCTGAAAACGAGCATAATTGGTCCCCTTTAACATTGTTGCCGTGGCCCTCTGTGCTGGCATTCCCTGTGCCAACAGAACAGTCCCGCTCAAATGATTGAGGTGTGTTTTTTTCACACAAGCCTATTGTCAGTCTGAAATGACCCATTTATATCTACCTCACGAGGAAATCTAGCGACCATCTGAATTATGATTCTTGCTTTTCGGGAGCAAAAGCAGAAGTTGTTGCAAAAAATTAGTGCTGAAAAAAAAGTTTCTTGACCATGAACGTAACCAAACCTTAAACAAGTGCTTTTTGTGCTTAAATGTAAGCAAATCTTAAGAAAACAGTCATATTGTACATTTTGTAACGGTCATATGTCACGGTTTTAGAAAGCACCGACAAACAATTCTGTTGTGGGTGGATGGCAGCAATGCGCCCTAGAAACATAAAGCAAAATGCAAAATGAACAAGACTGTCAGCCGATGTAAACAGTGCTGGATTCAAAGGATTTTAAAAATGATCTTTGTTAATGTTTTAACAGGAAAGAAACGCTTTCAACATGCTTGTTAGGCCTCAAGAGAACACACAATACATTTTGGTGACACACACTGAACATAAACATAACTGTGTTTGTTTACAAGACACTTTAATCTAAACTGAACTGAGGGAGAGATGCATATATGATGAAGCTGTTTATGATTATGGAAAATATTCATTATTGAATGACTTGGATCTCAGACAACAAAAAAGGAAAATAAGATCAGTGCAGTCTTTTATTTAGTGTTCAAAAAGGTGCCTGATTACAAGTTTAAAAAAACAAGTTTGCACAAAGCCTATTCACACAGGCCTCCTGGTGCGTGGTAATTTGCTTTGTATTTTGTTGCATGATTTCTGCTTTCACTCAGGAGTGCTCTGCACTAAGCTGTATTCTTTTTTTTTGCCTGATTATATGTTAACAAATTCCACAAGTCAAAAGTTTGGAGTGTAAATGACATACCTTTTATCCTCCAAACCACAGCACAGTGACTGAGGCAGCGCTTCGCTACACCCTCCAAGTAAACGCACCTCTTTGGTCACACTTTGAGTCTGGGAGGCAGAGCAGAGGTACGAAAGTGGAGCGCGAAAAGGATTCCCGAACATCCTTTTACAAACAAACCTTTCCCCTCCAGACCTGAGCCTGCACCCAGCTGTGAACCTGGTTAGAATGAAGACATTACCGGCCCGGCTGTGAACCTGTGATAGACGCTCAGCTAATTCCTCATTTCAGCTCAAACTGTGTGACCAACAGAGACAGAAAGAAAAACAAGGATTCAACAAAACACTGAGGAAAATAGTTCACTTTGGAGGAGTTTGAGACTTACTTCTGCTCGGGGTCGTGACCTGTGGATGGCTGGCATTAGCTGCTCTGGGTGCTTGTAGTCGTCACTGAAGTAATAGGATTTTTTAAGAACCCTGCTTCTTCCTCTGCAGTGCATTTTGTTTAGCACAGGACAGACAGTAGAAACTGTTTAGACTTGGCAGTGAACAGTGAACCTGCAGGGTTTGCTCTAAAAATAACTTTTTGGATTTTGATTGATGTCACAGCAATTTAGAAAAGACAAAGCACCAGTATAACCTTAGTTTAGGTGACAGAATTGGCACTGGGAGAACACAAGTCAGATCACTGAGTCCCTGTTTCTTGGGGCTCTCAGCTGCATCTCATGGTCTTCCTCAGGTGACGGAGTTTGTTCTAAACCAGGCAAACTAGAAAGATCAATAATGAACAATATAGATTTGTGTGGTAATGAGAGCCTGTCCTCTCAAGAAGTCATTTTAGCCATAAACTGTATGAAATGAATGTATCCACACTGATGTCACCCGTTGGGTTGTGGACTGCCATTTTGAAGCTTTAAGTTTTCTGGTTTTGCTGCAGCGATCATGCATTTTTGGAGCAAGAAGTGACCGTATTTGGACAACAGGGTGGAGCTAACCCTAACACGAGCTGCTTGCTTGGTTACTATGATGCATTTACAGCTGTGGTTAAATGTGATAATGTAATGCTAATTTTTGCTAGCAAAAGACACATTTAAAACCACTAACACAAAATGTACTTAACCAGAAAAACTGAACATCCTACTTCCTTTATCACAGCCAAACACTGCACAACACTTTTTAGGCCACCAAAACATAATAATTAACTCCCATGAACTGAAAATGCACCGAAATAGCGACAGTTATCACTGTACTGTAAATGCTTTGGGGTTATGTTTCCCTATCAACGCTATCACCCTGGCAGTGACCTGCCAATGAACAGCACCCACCTGTCACTCAAGCAGCTACGTCATTAATTATGCAGAACTTTGAACCTTAACAACATTGAAATGGATGAGTTATATAAAAATTCGCCCCCTGTACAGCCACCATAAACAGGGAATTTGGCTGTAGAGTGTTTGTGCCAGGCTGTAAACATGTTTATTCTGCTGTAAAGTTGGGCATGTTTCCAATAGGGTTTATGGGGGCTGACTCGGTCTTGGAGCTAGCCTCAAGTGGCCACTCAAGGAACTGCAGTTCTGTGTTGGCTTTGTTTTTCGGCCCTGTAGGTTGCAACTTGGTTTCAGTAAGTGCCTCAGAACGCCGTATTTTATTATGATCAATGGATTAATTCCATCTATGGCCATCGTAATTATCAGAGGAGGAAATGAAGAGAACAGAACATAGGACAAAGGAGGCAGTTGTTTGATTGAGGAGGTAGAGTGAGGTTGTTCACATTTCAAAGCGAAGACACTGAACCTCAAATTGCCCTTGATGGTCAAGCCAGCAGCTACCATGGTAGTGTTTATGTGTGAATGGGAGGAAATTGGAGAGCAGTTTGGATAAAAGCACTACAGGAATACAGCCATTTACAATCATCCCCAAACCACAAGTTTATTATTGTAACCATGACAATGACAGTCTCTAACTTATACATAGTCTGTGTTTAATCCAAACCATGATGTTTCCCTAAACCAAGTCATTTTTTTATGCCTGAATCTAACCAAACCTTAACCATAGTGTTGTCACATCATAAACAAGATTTATTTTTCAAAAGTGAGTTGTAACAATTTTGGAAGGCACTAAGAAATGATGATTCCCTGCTGATAGAGGTGTCAAACCAGAAAAAGCACCCAGTTACTGCCTCAAGCAAAGGAGTTCAAATATCTCAGGGTCTTGTTGACAAGTGAAGGTAGAATGGAGCACGAGATGTATCAGCGGTTTGGTGCGGCATCTACAGTGATACGGACGCTGTGCCGGACCATCGTGGTGAAGAGGGAGCTAAGCCAGAAGGGGAAGCTTTTGATATAGTGGTCCATCTACGTCCCAACCCTCACCTATGGTCATGAGCTCTGGGTAGTGACTGAAAGAATGAGGTCACGGATACAAGCAGCCGAAATGAGTTTCCTCTGTGGGGTGTCTGGGCTCAGTCTTAGAGATAGATTAAGGAGCTCGAACATGTGAAGAAAGCTCGGAGAAGAGCCGCTGCTCCTTTGCATCAAAAGGGGTCAGTTGAGGTGGTTCAGGCATGTGATCAGGATCCTCCTGGGCACCTCCCATTAGAGGTGTTCTGGGCACATCCCACTGGTAGGAGGCCCTGGGGCAGACCTAGGACACGCTGGAGGGATTACATATCTCATCTGGCCTGCGAACACCTTCGAGTCCCCCAGGAGGAGCTGGAAAGCATTGCTGGGGAGAGGGACATCTAGGGTGCTTTGCTTGGCCTGCTGGCCCCGTGTCCCAGTGCAGGATTTGCAGATGAAAATGAATGGATGAATGTCATTATAGAGGGCAGTGACAAACAAGGTATTACAGTGTTTAATTTGGATGACTTGCTGAGTAAAGATTCTTCTTTAACGGAAAAATTCCATTCATTAAAACTTCGGCCTTATTCAAATATTTTTTTCAACATTACAGTGACGTCCCCACCAGAGCCATTCAAAAGTCAGACAGGGCAAAAAAATGAACCATGTCGCTTGTTTACTGATTACACGCTCTCATGCAACAATATGCCAAATTTAAACTAAAGTAGGTCATCAGTGCGTGAGGAAACCAATCCATTATCACCACCTCTCAGCCTTCAGCAGGACATGAAATCTGTGTGAGGTTTTGAGGCCACTAACTGAATGTTGCTGAGAGGTCTGTCTGTAATGTTTTTATTTATCAAGCAGCCACAATGAAATGTAAGTTGAGTTTTGGTTTCTGTTTATTTTTTATACCTGCTCTGTTTAACTTGGTCTCAAGGCATATTTGTGTCCTACAGGTCAGTGTGACAGTACTTCTTTTACATGTACAATGAATCTGTCTTTAAAGAAAGGCTAAGAGTTGACAGGTAAAGGTCAACATGCTCATCTGAAGTGAAAATCTTACCACGCGTAACAGTCCATGTCTAAAGACCCACACAGGAACACAGAGGCACTGTGTGGCATGTCTCCTTATGTGCGTGTCTTGTATAGAAAGCTGCCACATGACCTTGGTTGTAGCATTCAAACGCTTTCTGAAGAAAAGCTTGTTGACATCAGTTACTGAAATGTTTTATCACAATGAAGGCTGCCAGCCAACGCACAGCGTCTGAGTGAAGGTTAGGCTCTCTGCTAAATGCAGGATAGATAGAGGAGGAGAGCGGAGAACACACTTGGCAATAACCTCTTTCTGACTGACAGTTTTCCTCTCATGCTAAACGACTGTGTTTCCTTCTAGTGAGGGATTAATGAAAACCTGAACAAGAGGTAAGTCTGCACATGGGTTTTTTTGTCTCTTCCCTAAAGGGTCTCATGCAATATGTGGACTGTACACTTTAAATACCTGCAAATGAGTTGTTAGAGCACCTCATACATTAGAAAAACTGTTGTAATTAATTAACATTTTGCTGTATTTGATTTGCTAAAGATAATAAGCTCTAGTTTTATTGCAGTGTGCTTAATCAGGACCAATTATGGCTGCAGTCAGCCCTGGCTTCTGATTGGTTAAAAGGTCAAATTTGCTGCTTGTGCTTGTTGCAAAATGTAGTTGAAGCTAGTCTTTGACCATGTTTTATCTGCTTACTGTGCTTTTTATGCTTGTGTAGTATGTTTTTAATATCTTCTGACCATTTGTGCTCGAGAAAAAAAAACAGTAAACAGCTGAAACAAAGAACATAGCCTGCAGAGTTTTATTGAAGCACATGTCCGCTACATGCTTGGACTCTTAAGTCTTTTGTATTTCATATCAATTATATCAGTAGCATCCACAAGCACTGTGCTTTCATGATCGCATTGCTGTTGCTGTAACCCTGATTTCTTGATGGGTGGTGTTCTCCAGTCACTCTGGGCTGCCGTTAATAAGCAGGCCACAGTTTCTTTTTGATTAACAGTTTCTTTTTATCAACTCCAACACAGCAATTTGTCTGTTAATTAAAGTGAAATGTGGAATTGCAAACCATACAACAGTGACTGCAATCCAGAAATTATTATCATTAATAAGAATATGTCAAACAGCTGCAAATGCAAAGAGAAATTCAAAGAAATTGTGATTTACATCCAAAATCGCAGCTTCAGCACAACTGCATTGTTTTGATTTGTAATTCTCAGTTATTCTGAGCATGGCCATCACAGTAATCAGAAAAATTCACAAGGGTGAGCATACTGTGTGGTTCGGCTCTGTTGCTCTCATATTGGTTCGATATATCCTGCCAGGAACTCTGGGAAGTGACCACAGAACTCTGATGCTATTAGCATTCAGGAGTAGCACTCCCTAAACGCTGAAAATAAATTAATTTCACTCTTGGTTTTTAATCACTTATTTCTGAAACCTTTGGGCTGATGATGGATAACCTTCTGGGGAGCAAGATAATACCTCCACAGTACAGTACTCCAAGTTGCTGGGATTTATTGGCAGCCAATTCCAGCAAGCTTGTTAACAATAACCACACTAATGTCGGGTCACACTACACAACATTTTTGTCTCTTCCCACAGACACTATGTCAGATTATGCGATTGTGGAGTCATGAAACCGTGATGCGACTTTGCTGACAGACATGACAGACTAACCTTTGGTCCACAACCAATCATCCCTAGTCGTCTTTCATGGTGTGCACGATGTCATTGGGTTATTCTTGTCATGAGGCGTCCCACAGTGGTATTGGTTGTCGTTTACTATGACACACTACACGAGATGAAACAATGAATTATCTCGTACAACACTCTTTGTCGTTCATGATCTGACTATGTCAGGTTATAATCGGGTTGATATCATGTAGTGTGAACCTGGTATAAATCATACCCTGCAATCCACCATACTCAAAACTCGGAAATTAACAATCTCCAACACGGAAAAGTCGTAATTCCAATTCAGAAACTGAGGTAAGATCCACCGAGCCAGAGTTCACTGACATTAACAAACTTGATGTCACAGCAATATGGAAGCGCACACAGTAAACCATAAGCAGAATACTTTTTTCATAAATTTTTACTTCATTAGTGTTTTATGTAGTGCATTGTAGCTGCCAATTCCATTCAGTTGATCTGTGCTTGATAGAAGCCTTTGCAAGCACGCGCATCTACGTCTCTGTCCACACACCATGAATACACACGTCAGCTTTGTGCTATTGGCTGTGGTGGTTCACACTGTTATGCTTGTCAGCTGTTAACACAATTTGCACATTATTTTAATGAGCAAAGACGAGCAAAACATTTGACTTGTTTTATACACCTTTTGTCTTTGCTAATGGTGCTGCGGTGATTAATGTAGGTCCTCTGTATATTTTTGTAAAGCTCAAACACTTGCTATACAAACATAAGTTGGCTGAGGGCGTCCATGTTTTCCTAAGTAGCATGTGAACGTCTGACTTGTTGTCATTACTCTTTGACACATAGATACCAGAGTACATACATACATACGACAATCACTTATTCCACACATGCACACTAGAAAACCTGTCGATGGTGACCTTCTGACAGCAAGGACAAGAGCTGTCTTGAGCTAAACAGTATTGAAAAAGTTACGTTACATAGATAAATAGGACCAAGGATGAGGACTACAACATATTGGTATGGAAATGAAGCACTCTGAAATATGATGTTCACAGTCACTAAGGTTACACCAAGGAGTTTCTTTTAATTTGCCACATCAAACTGTACACTTTGCATACAAAAAAAAACATTTTAAGCTCCTATAAAAATTGTAATTATTATATTACAAACACACAGAGGACTCAAATGCAGTGGCTCAACTCTCAAACTTGTGAATTCAAAAAGGTCTTTTCTTGAAAATCGGGTTTGGCACACAGATAATCAGTCCAAGAAACAAGCTGGGGTATCCAAAAAACACTAGGCTGAGACATAGTCAAAAACACAGAAACAACGTCTAATTACCATGAGAAATACACTATGAGAAATCACTGTAACACCAGCAAAAGAGGTGCTGAGACGAGGGGAGTATAAAGAGAAGGAAGGATAATGAGGGACAGGTGAAACAAATCACGGCGGGGAAGGCAATTCACACAGGTGGGAAACACACAAGGGCACGAAGTGAAGTCATCAGCAACGAGACAGAAGGTGAGTATTAAAAATAAAATGGGAAATAATGACTCAGATCTAGAAAAACATAACCTTAAACAGCAGGCTGGGATGTGACAGTTTGAAATTGATATTTTGGGGAAAACAAGCTTGCCAAATCTGCGTCTGAAGATCAAGCACTAGTACTCGTGATTATCACGGAGAAAAAGAACCAACATGGTCAGAAAACAGCAAAATATATATATAAAATATGTGTTTGTGTTGTTGTGGAGCTCAAACAGATGAAACTTGAATATAAATTAAGCCACAGTAAGTTGTCAGCAAACAAAGACATCTTGAAAAGGGTCGTGGAAGTTAAGTTTTCAACCAAATGTAGCCAATCTGATAAAACATGCAAACAAAAGTGCCAGTTTGATCCATAAATCCGAAGGGAAACCAGAGAAAACAATGAATTCAGTGTTCTGGCGCCAAATACTCAGCAGCACCAGAGGGAGGCAGTTTATAAGCAGATGGACAATACACTAAATTATTAAGAACACTGTTTGCCTCTGCTCATTCTACTGTGAACAATGCATTTTGTTTCCTCTAAGTTATGGAAATCGCTCTGTGGTTTAAATCCATTAAAAAAAGCAAACAGCAGTGTCCTTCTACAGTATGTCCTTGGATTTGCTGCTTATCTCTATTTAAAACGTTTGTATGTCTGTTTAAAATGTTTGGTTATATCTTTTCTTTTGAATGCACATTATTAAAGGAACCACTTTTCTGAACAGACTTGTGAATCTACAGTTTCATGCCCTTTGCTGCATAACATGACGACCTCATCTCTACTGGAATCATCAGGTCAAATTTGTCCAAAACTTTTGATGATGATTTAATACCTGAAAAACTAATGACCAGTGATAATTCCCATCAGCCTCAGCTGTAGTTCAGGGTTTAGTGGTGGTCAGCAAATGCATGCTAAGATGTTGAACACGGTACTCATATCTGAGGGCTGAACTACGAAGCAAGTTCAACAGAGGCAGGCTTTTTTTGTCTGAGCCTTACATGCTAGACGTGTGTTTCGCATCTCTACAATGGTGGGAAGGTTACCTTATGGAAATGACTTTGGCTGGCTGAGTAACTCTTTAAATATCACTCCGGTTAGAGAGTATGGTGGAGACTTAAAACACCTCTGTTGAGAGGAAATAACTCAGGCCGTAGCTACGTCTGATGCAGGTGATGTCTTTTTCCTGATGGTGGAATGAATAGTGTCACCAGTGTTCAACTGGATAGGCATTTGCACACAGCACCACTGTTGAACAGCCGCCATCCATGATGTCGCACAATGTCATTTGACTCTTAAAATGGACCAATTGCGTGCCGCCCTCCTCCGCCTTTGAAGAACTTTAAAAAACTACTACAATAAAAACCAACGCTGTTGCTTCAGTTAAGGCAATATGTTACACCGCCAGGCAGCATCAGTTTGAAACGCTTCTGGAAACTATTTGATATAAGAAGCTGGAGAGTCCCTTTAGGGTGAGTGGGAGGGCTGGTGTTCAATGGGTTTAACAAACCCCGGACTTTCACCTGGGAGGCTGGTGTTTGCTTCCCATATGAATGTAGCTGAAACTTGTAACAAAAACTGGTCCCAGCCATGCAGCACAACTTACCACAGAGATATATCCAGGTTAAAAGAGAACCACCTTTGTGACAAGGAAAACTTTGGCTTTAGACTCAACATATCTAGCTTCGTGGTACACCCCTATGTGCAGCATGTTAGCATGCAGACATTATCCTTTTGCTCAAAGCACCAGTGTCTAACTGCAGCCTCAGTAGCATGGCTGTAAAGTTGTAGTCTTGTTAAAGTTTTTCATCTCTACTGCAGAAAACTACAGAGAAAGCCGGCCAAGAAATGCTTTATGTCTCCTCTCATTTGAGAAGATTGGAGCTCTCTATTCACCTCCAGTCTGGCTTTTATACGAACACATGCCTCTCCCTAATAAATCTAAATCATGGAGCCTGAAGAGACTCATTCTCACTCCTCTGATATTGCCATCGCCTCTTATTAACTGGTACATCTTCTCCCAAACAGGTGATGCTTTTTCTTTATAGTGGAGTATCTTCAGAAGGTGGTAATAATTGAACTCTCAGAGCAAACAGGAAAACTTTACAGCGGCTGAAATGGATGCAAGATGGGACCAGCTTGGATCTAAAATTATCATCACAGAACGAAGCAATATATGTCAAATCTAGCAGGAGACATACATTTTGTAAAGCCTGTTATTATTCAAGTTTTTCCACAAAGCGAAATGCTCTCAGCGTGTTTGACTGCGTTTCACTTTTCTTCCCCTGTGAAATTTCCATTCGGCTGGATGAATAAACATTAGAAAGTGACAGACAGTCGATCCTTTAAGGGAGAAAAAATCGTCCACTCTGTGTACTTTTCCTGTCATGTCTTTCTGGGCATCTGCTGCAAAAAAAGGGGCTGCTGGAAATAATGACTGCAAGTTTGAAAAGTTGATAATGGCGATTTTGAAAGGATGTCAAACGATAAAAGGGGCTATGAAGCACGTGCAGCCTTGATGGGCTAAATGCCACACATTCAGTGGTTTCATTACTAATAGTACAACACAGAGGCTTTTATCAGTGTTCCTCGCAACCCGCCTGCATTGATGGCTGCTGTTTAGGAAAACTAAGACGTATTTTGAATCTAATTGTGTCTGGT
>JAPZEB010000022.1:12639645-12654690 GCA_029783705.1 Chaetodon striatus | reverse complement strand
TGTTCTATTTCACAAGATGTGTAACAGCACCCCCTATCTTATAACAGTACAAACACGGATTTCCTGAATATCTTGGCAATGGCTGGGATAGTGTTAACATCGTGTTACAATGTGTTTCAACTGTGCATCACCTAAATACACTAACGGGTGTCCTGTCAGTTGCTATGAGACACTGACAAACGTGACCAAGCATCTGTATGTGATGACCTGGGAATGAGCACAGGTTGAAAATATCTGGGGTTTTTTTTTAAATATCTGTATACATGTAGACAAGGCCTGGAGACTGGGGTTTATAGCCTCCCTCATGGTTCAAGTCAGTGTTTACTGTTTAAATATTAACCAAGAACATAACCTTTCCTTCACCTCAACCAACTTATACATAGTGGAGGCAGAAAATACTCATGAGTGACTTTTGGATTTTTGTGTTTAGATATGAAGCGTTTCTGTCTTCAAACTATTCATACCCGTCCTCAGCTAGTTAGTGAACCTGACGACCTTACCAAATTGTGAATGTCGCTGCCATGAATGAGTGAAAATAAGTAAATGAGGTCAGTTACACAATTATTCCCAGAGCAGCACAGCCTGTAAGAAATGTTTGCGTGCCTAAAACTCTATTTGCACACATTATTGGCATCTGATGCTTGATCTCCTCTCAGACAAAATGATGCTGCCAGGACACCCTGACCAGTCAGACAAATGTTCGAGCAACACGCCATCTCCCAACATATTACTCTGGCAACCATGAAATGTTTGCCCAGACATCAATCTTTCTTTTTCCTTAATGCAGAAATAGAGGTCGTGGCTTGTGACGTAATATGCAGCCTGTCTGCGCTTCTAAGATGGAAGTCTAGCCCGATTTCAAGGTAGACTGCCCGGCTAAATTTAGGAGCTGTAATTCATTCATCACCCAGTTAGTGAATGCACCAGAGATGCCCATTCTTCTTCCTAGGTGTTAAATCTGTCCTTCAGGGTCTCTGCTCATGACTTTGAAACAGTCTGCTGAACAAGGTTTCCTCAACAAATCAACCCGCCGCGGTGTGCCTGCATTGTATCCCACACAGTTCTGTCGCCACGTTTGATCTGTCCTGATAAAAAAAGCTTGCAATAAGCAGGAAAAATAGACACTGTTAATTTTCTTTTATTACTCAGATGCTTTCCCTTTTTTAGTTTGCAGGACTTGCAACCCAGCCAGCACTCTCTGCAGTGTGTGCATGTATTATGATGCCAATTTGTAAAGACCAAACACTGCATTCAGGGTCAATGCTGGGTATCGATCTGAGACGGGGTGGGGGGAGTGAGCTTATTGCTGTCGTAAATCAACAATGGAATTGAGGAAAAAAGCAAGGCTAAAGCTTCTTACATTGACCCTTCACTTAGTTAATCCTTGTCATACAGGCAACATGGGTGAGAGCGGCTTTATATTAGAAACAAGTGAGGGGTGAATGAGGCGTCCACGGGTCACAAATGAAGGCAGGTGGAAACCATCCACACAGAAATCATTACAGGTCGACTATCCGTCATAAATTCTATCTCTCCATCAGTCGCATCAGTCACCCTTTAGACAACCAGGAAATGACATGATTCAATTTTTCAGCTCGGGGAATATTAAACAGAAACTCAAGAGTTTGGCTTCTAACAAATTGACTCATGAACGCAGAGAAAAAGCCAAGGTTCTTTGAAACATTTTAAACATTCAATGATGAATGTAACCACCAACTCGCCCACATGTTCAATTAAACGTAACTCTTCCGAGTGCTATTTCAGCTCAACACAAGCTCACCCTCATTCACCACTGTGTCCGGGACATTTGGTCGGGAAAATTTAACCGATTCATATCTGCTGAAGACTGTATTGATCTCACATCCTGCACACTTTCACATTCAAGGCCAATTTTCACTTCACATGTGACAATGAAAAAGGTCTGTCGTGTCCGCTGCCCCAGTTTTATTGGAATGGCTCTCACAAATGACCACGGTGATGAAACAACGCAGCGATGACAGGCAGTGTGGATGACTGCAGTCAGCTGGGGAGCAGTATGTGAGATTGTGTCATTTATTCATGGAGGTGGCTATCGAGACATTCTCGCGTTGGAAGTGTGAATGGCTCAAGTAAATGGGGTAAAAGACACCACAGTTCACAGTAATCACCTCGTCTGAACAATGAATGTCCAATAAAGCACAGCACAGTTGGCCTGTCAGGATACTTAGTGGCCTCTCTTAAGTGTTTGGAGGGTGGTGGGGGAAGAGGTGCTCAAATATTTTACTTAAGAAATGGCAGCAATGGGGGGCATGGTGGTGTAGCGGTTAGCACTGTCGCCTCACAGCAAGAGGATTCTGGGTTCTCCCTGTGTCATCATGGGTTTTATCCTGGTACTCCAGCTTCTCCAAACACATACAGGTTAACTGATGACTCTAAATTGCCTTTAAGTGTGAATGTGAGTGTGAATGGTTGTCTGTCTCTATGTGTCAGCCCTGTGATAGTCTGGCGACCTTTCCAAGATGTACCTTCTAACCAAGACTCCTTCACTATGTGCTGAAATTTACAGATGATCCGTATCATAGCAATGAAACGCAACCAAAGCGTCTCAGCTGAAAAAATGTTGTGCCCCACATTGGTCTTCTGGGTTCAGTGAACAAATATTTCATTTGTTTTAAAATGGTGTCATCTTTATCAACAACAAACCAAAGAAAATAAGTGGTTGGCAAAAGCAACAAAAAAATGGCGGTAATATCACACATTGTGCTGCTGAGCCAGCCTTAATCAACAAGGGGAAATTCCTTTACAGCGACAGCTCTGTGGCACATTTAGTGTTCTCATGCCTGCCCATTTTCCAGAGCAACAATAATTAAGTAAAAGCATGGTGACAAAAATGTTTTCATGAAGGTCTGTTAAATAAGGTTGTTCATAATGACACATTTTCGTGGACAAAATTTTAAAACTTTTCAATAACTTTTGAAGGACAAATAATACAATTCTCTTTTCAGAAAAGAATGCACTTGACTGTGTCTGCTGCACTTGCTGGCCTGGTTAAAGTATTTTTCAACACACATGCAGGCAGGAGAGTCTTGCTTCCCATAACACACGCCGCCACACTACGTCACATATACACGTAACATCTAAAAGCAGAACCTTGGCCGGTATAAGTCGCTGAAAATAAAAGCAAGTTCTCCATTGTATCAAGCATCAATTAAGTTGTGAGTTGAGCTGAGTTACTTGACATTGCATGTACTGTGATGCAACTATTGCGCATTGCAAGGTCAACGCGGAAACAATATATCTAGCTGAAGCATATTAGAGCTACGTTATTTCAATGGCTAACTCACCGAAAATTAATTCACGGTTCTGTCACATTACCTGAAAGGTTTTCCCCGAAAGATTACTGTAATAATTATTTTCATTACAAACAAAATTCCATGAGTTTCCCAAACTTTCAGTGATTTTTACTAATTCCATGACTTGTCAAGGCCTTGAAAATGACATTGTGAAATTCCATGCTAGGTTTTCCATGACCATGGGAACCATAGATTCATATGGATGTCGTATTTGCTTTCCTTGTTTTTCATCGTAAAAGACTGTAAGATGGAAGTTCCCTTCAGTCTCTCTCTCTCAAGTGTAGCTCCCTCCATTTTGCCTGTCGAGCACGACTCTGTTGTCATTCCCCATTTCCAAGAAGTAGAATTTAAGTGGTGTATAAATGCTACATACAGGAGTTCATTTTCCATTTATAAATGCAAGGAATCCTGATTAAGATTTATGATGAGATCTACAGTCACAAGCCCTTAATTACACTGAAAATGAAAGCAATATGGTTGGGTTGTGTTAGTGTAGCAGCAATCAATTATTGGGTTCTCCCTGAATAGCATTAATTGATGTGAAATTAGCATCTACGCCTTTAGCTCTGAGCCCATTATCCGGCGATTACGTTGCAGAAATAAAAAATGAGAGTCAATTCATTTGAGCGATTTCACACTCCAAAAAACACACTCAGATTTGGAGGGAAAAATGATTAAGCGTGCTGCTGAGTAATGATAAACTTCTCAAGTATCCTGTTAATTAGACGGTTTGAGAAGTTAGTCAGCAGGCGAAGCTCGTGAAATCATTTTGTTTGAGGTCTGGAGAAAGAAATGGGATACTGAGGCTTAAGATGTGGGGGAAAATGCACATCAAGGAGTAACCTAAGCACCACACCATTTAGATTTATTAAATTAAACAAACATTTGAGATTACGTTTGGAGCCAGATCACAACATTAAGTGAAACCAGACTCTGACAAACAAATCCCAAAGGCTTGTTACTACACTCACATCGCACAAGAGTCAACCACCTCTTGGCAAGGAGAGCACCGGCGGCACTTCTCTTTGCTCCGTCCACTGGGCAGGATTGGGCTAACAAGAGGGTCAGTGGCAGTGATGGAGGAGACGGGCAGCGGCGGCCCCTGAGGGACGCATTACTCAGTGCTTTAATCGTCGCAATGATAATCATCTGTGGCAGGAACTGCAGGGAGGCAGTTAGGGCCTATTTGCAGCTCAGTCAAAAGCGCACACGCTCAAATAAATGATCTTCTGCACTGTATAAAGGAGACGAGGTGGAGCAGGAGGAGGAGGTGAAGGGGCAGGGGGATCATAACCGCCCCCTCGTCCTTGATGGTGACCACGTTGACAAGTTTGATGGCTCGGATGGAATCATTTGACTCCATTAAAATCATAAATCAACGTATGACAGATAGGTTTGACCTTTAGGTTAAAGGAGAGTGTTACTTACTTTCATCATTAGCATTTTTCTCTTTTTAAAGCAATAATTAGCATATCTGTGTTGCATTTCTCAGCAAAAACCACTGTCAAGACAGAAAACAAAAATACAGCTTCATATTTCTCAGACTGAATACATTTCAAAATCAAATGTGGCTTGCTTGACCCGCAGGAACAATTAAAAACAGTCTGCAGAACTGCTGCTCTAAGGTGCTCATTTAATTTAAAACTCCTTACCAGCACATCACTTAGAGTCTTCTCTTGTCCGTATGAAGCTATAATCTATCAATAGGAATTTACAGGTGTTCACTTCTGGGAAACAGTCTCCTTGTTCCTTCCAAGTAATTACTCTAATAGAGCCATCCATGAAATTTACTGCTGTTACTAATCACTACCATGCTGCTTATCAAAGCTACTCTAAGCAACGTTGCAGGAGAGGAGCAGGATTTAAAAACTGAAGTTGCATTAGAGATGAAAAGTACATTTATCCAAGTGCTGTATTTGTAGTTTAGAATTTTACTGATCACATTTCAGAGGGAAATACTGTACTTTTAATGGTGGAAGATCAGATCTTAGTAAAGGTACTAATACCACACTGAAAATACTCCACTACAAGTTAAAGTTCTGCATTCAAGACCTGATCAATATCAAATTAAAATGTAGTTAAAGTAAAAATTTCCATCAGTGTTTTACGATTATATAGAGTTTTTTTTTGTTTTTTTTTTTACTTATATTACTGCTGCATTAATGTTGCATTTTACTGCTAGAAATGTTTAAGGTTGTAGTTAAATCTACAGTATATATCATATTCTATGAGATCATCATATGTTTGTGGTGTGGCTGTCCTGTTGCTTTATGACGTTACATATTCCAACTAATCCAAGAGGGTTTAAGAAGCAGGGGGAATTTTCTTAATAAAACATTCAATATCAACACGAGATGTGATGGACTTCAAGTATAAATTAGCTTTGAGTGGAAATACTCAAGTAAAGTACAAGTACCTTGAATTTGTGCTTAAGTACAGTATTTGAGTAAATATACTTGCAGATGTATTTATTGCAATTCATCCAATAGTTGTTGAGGTATTTCACTCAGATGACAACTTCATGGTGGTGCCAGAGGAAAAATCAGGGGCTCACCAAAGTCATTAAGATCCATCCACTGGACACCAATGTCCGGAAATCCATACAGTATTAATTGAGCTATTCCACTTAAAGCCAAGAATATCAACCTGCTGGTGGCACTAGATGAAAAGTCAGGGGTTCACCAAAGTCAGAGGATATGACACCTCGGCATCATAAATGTTTATACAAAATTTTCATGGCAATCCATTTAATCAACACATTCCTGTCCAACTCATCACATATAAATGTTTGGTTGTGGACGTTCCATGTCTAGATACGACTTCAGCCTGCATTGTTTGTTTTCAAAATACACTGCCATTTTCACAGGATACGTACCATTTGCATACAGTCTCTCTCAGAATAAACACACTACATCGGTACAACACTGCTAATTGACATTGGCAGCAAACACACGTGGTTACTTTTAGCCAACACACATTGTTGGGTTTAGGAAAAAAGAAAAGGGTTTAGTTTTACAGTCTCACAGGAAGCAAACATGGGCCTTGCTGGTGAAAGTTGGTGGTTGTTGGACCCATCTGCCACCCCTCTCATCTGCCCCATTCAGATTTCTGTGGCCTTAACTTTCGTTGTTGTCCCGGTGCGTTTCCCCCTGACACTGCTGGACGTTATTAAAATATAACAGCGACCGGCTGCAAATCATCAGCCAAATGCCGACATGATAGGACGGCTTTTTTCGTCAGTATCTGACGTTGGAAGTCCCTGACCAAGCGCCACAGTTCAACGACTTCCGAGTGAGACCGGGTTGATTAAACAGTGGTGGACTAAACAGCCAACATTCCCATCTGTATAACCCATAGACTGTATAATAAAGATGGACGACATGACAGATCCCCAAAAGTAAAGCCCCCTGGTGGCCTGCTGCAGTACGCGTCATAAGCCCCACCCCCACCACATTAGGAAAAGGGCCATGGGCTGCTCGTGATTGGCTAAACGGCGGGAACTTCATTCCCCTCCCATGACTCCTGCCAAATGACGTTACCAGCGCAAGATGGCTGCGGCCGTATCCGGGATATTTCAGCTGCATTTTGGTACAGTGAATGGAAGTGAAGACATGTTGACTGTCCTTATATACAGTCATTGGTAAAGTTGGTAAAATTTCTTTCTTTCTTTTTCCTTTCTTTCTCTCTTGGGCTACAAGTCTTCTTAGAAACCAGCATTTTTGGTAGCAGGAAGTACAGTTTGTATGTATCTTAATGTACACATCATTACCCACAATTCATATAACATGATTTTAGAAAATTGCACACATACTACAACTGCTTACTCACAAATCTACAGTCACATTACAATGAAACAAAAGGTCCAAAGTTGGTGGGTTTCTTTGAGCTGAACACATACGTAACGTTATTTATGTTTGGACTCAGCATTTCCCACCATTATCTGTACCTAACACTTAAATATGTTTAAGTAAATGGCAGTGTAAAGGTCTGAATTAGCAGGACTAGGCCACTGTCCTATACTTCAGCCTCAATGTGATTTCAGCTGATAAAACCCACCAGAACCTGAAATTATTCCCTCGTTGGGTCTGTTTTCAGCAGGACAAAAGGCCTTAGCAGCAGAGAAATTCAACTTAAACTAAAACATTTAACTGCGTGAATGAAATGCACCATTTAACCAACCTACATTACACCACAAATTACATGGTGGAGTGAAAAAGAGCTGAATGTTTGCTCTTGTGCTATCACTGCTGCCTGTCTGGTACTTTCCCCGTGACATCTTCTCTTAGCAGCACCTAGCCATTAACTGTTAGAGAAACTACTCTTTATAAATGTTGTTATCCATTACATCTTCACATACTGTGAAGCACTGAACACTGAGCTCTTTTGCTTTGCATTTTCCTCATGCCAAGATGTCTCAATACCAAACTCTCTTGACTAGTCAAACAGTGAAGTATATGAGCTTTTACCATGATAAGATGTCTGAGAGCCTCTGAAGCAGTTCACTGTGTAAGCAGCTGATGGTTTCTAAATTAAAATATAGTGGCCATCAGCCATTCTGGACCACTGGTTAAGACGAAGCACTCAGCTTTAGGTCCTGTCCAGGATTCTTATTATGAGGTTTATTACAGTCTCTCTTTATTCCTTTGCAGACACTCAGCAGTGGAGCTTGTACGTTTTACTTTGGCTCCTTACACCAGCACATTGGATTTGAAATGAAATAATAACTGCAGGTTAAAGTGCTGACTTTACAGCTTTACAGTAAATGTGTTTGAGGGTGTTCACACCTATACAGAGGGAACAGTGAGCAGAGTTCTCAGCCCGTTTAATACAAAGATCGAACAAAGACTTTTAAGGGCCAAATAGCGTAATGTTTGGCAGTTACCTCAGTCTAACTGATGGTGTGTTTTTTATTTTCTGAATACCAGACTGACGCCTCATTTACCAGCATCGCCAGCCAAGGACAACAGTAGTGAACGATTCTGTAAAAACCCAAAATTCATCTAGTGGCAGCATTTATTAAATTCTCGCTTTCTGCAGCCTCTGCACATGGCAACTATATAAATGATGGTAGGGAAAGATTGTAGTTATTGCAAATAAACTCTGGTTAAAGGAATACTCCAACTCCAAACTATCTATGTTCTCTTCAAAGCCAGACTCCACTCACAAAGACAGTAATTTCACCTCGCTGAACACAGGTGCTGCTGCTCTACCACTCTCTCGATTGGTAGTTTGTTTGTGTTATTGTGTGTCTTAGGTGAATCCGAACTAACCCTTCACAGCACCAAAGTCACACAACTGTCCGACTGAGTGTTATGTGTTCTCAGGTCTTGACTGAAAACGAGTGAATGACAACATGATTAAACAACGTTACTATTTTCATACTGTGAGTTTGCTGAAACTGGGTGCTTGAATATAAGAAGGGCCACAGTTCCTTGGCTGTTTCCAGCCCAGTCGCCAGATGAAAGTGTTTGCTTTGTCTGTTTCTGCAAACCAAGAATATGTTCAATTTGTATGTATCTTACGTACCATATTGTTTCCCAAAAGCTGTAGGTCTGATTACATATGAGCTGACTTTATCATGTGGAGGTAGAGGATATGGGGGACAGCATGACACCAAGACACAGGCAGCTGCAGACCACTGTTGGAGAACAACAGACAACATCACTAGTTGTTTTGTACCGATACATCCCATTGTTTTAGTGGCATTTGTGCCACCAAACCTGGGTGCTTTTTAGTGACACGTAATGGCATTCCCAGTGGCGTTTGTGCCACCAAATCTTGGTGTTCTTCAATCACACATCCCAGCGTTTCCAGCAGCTTTTTCACCATTAACCTTGGTGTTTTTAGAGTGACATCATAGCATTACCATCAGCGTTGGTGCCACCAAAACTGGTTGCCTGTTTGTGACACATCGTTACATTTCCAGCTGTGATTGTGTGGGTATTCTAAGACAAAACATGATTTATTCTTAACAATAACCACATGGTTTTCATGCCATAACCACACAATAACCACAGTGCTATTGTAACATAATGTTTTAACACATTCATTACATAGTAACATACGAATATAAGGTATCTGCAGTTTACAGAAATGCTAACATTTATTCTGGCAATTGCGCTGTGTGCCTCCAGTGCATATGTAAACACCTTCTTTTATTTATTTGTATATATTTAAAATTTGAATAAACATAAAACCAATAAACTGGAATATAAGTCATTTTCTTAATTCAAATTGACTGCTGAACTACATTGAATATATCACTGTGCAGCACCATATAAACTTTAATAAAAAACTTAATTTATTACACATTGCAGATACATAGCAATTCTTCTGTGGGTAAATATAGAAATCCAACCTTTCAGTTTCACAACAACCAATATATCATGAGCGGGAGATATCTCACTCTTCCTTTATTTTCCAATGCAAACACTTATTGCATTTCTCAGCAGAAAGATAATTCTAACAAACATGTTCCATCCAATATCCTGAACTCGGAAAATGTTGACTGTTGTGTGGGGAACAGTTTGGGTGCAGTGACAAATATTGCATGTCAGAATGCACAGGGAGCAGCTATATTGTGCCTCACCCCGACTCAAACTCGTAATATTAAATCTGTCAGGCATAATTGGTTTCCTACCAGATAAAAAACATAAAACTGCAGGGAAGACACTGTCCCCAGCTCACCACCATCTGTGCTCTGCGATTTGACACTGCAGCAAGACTTAATGAATTATTAGGTCATTAAACTGAATGTGTTTACAGTCCAAGCTCCATCTACCACCTTTAACTCGTAGTGTCTTCCGTGTCCTCCCTCTTTCGACTCCTATTCTGCACCCTAATTCACCTGTGACACCAGCTGGCACCCTGCCTGTTGCTTCCCACCAGAGATTAAAGAAACGGACGGTCATCCAGTAGCTGCAGAGTGTTCCTGAGGAGCTATCAGCCACAGGACAGCTGTGTTTCCCAGTTACAACCAAAGCCTGGCAGAAGTCCCAAAGCACACTTCAAACACTGTTTGGGTTGTAGAAACACAGCTCCCCTGCACCCTGCATATGTGCTGATGATCCAAGCTTGGAGCCATGTTTCACCTCTGCCAATGAGACTGGAGGGAGGTGTTGTTTCCAGTTATGTTTGGCTGGTTGTAGCAACATGTTTTTAAAACGCTGCACATAGATTTTGCAAAAATCTGGACTTTGGCCAAGGATGAGTTGACATTTTGGGGGTGATCTGGATAGGGGAATTCTGCCACCAGGAGATCATTATAACACACACAAATCGTTAGCCATAGAGGTCTGAAATTCAAACCATATCATCTACAAAATTATTGTAAATACAAGCTGGAAGAAATATAAGTATTGACTGGATTATGTTCAGTAGCAAGCAACACTTTTTTCCCCAACCCAGCAAGTGTGTCATTATTAGACTATACAGAAGTCAGCATAATTGATGGGGTGTATAAAGTGCAGGACTTTGATCAGTGATACCACAATTTGCATCCCACATGTTGTTTTATGCTGCTTGAACGCTTGGTTAAAGCTAGAGAAAGATCGCAACCTGAGTCACCTAAACATTAAACACGTAATCATGCTGTAGCTGTCAGGTGTAAATATGGTGGAAAACAAAAGAAATACCTCCACAGTAGATGTTTATTGATTGGTTCAGTATGAACATTTTGCTTTGCAGTGAACAGTTTCCCGACACGTTCAATAAAACCATTTCCTCATTGTGCTGATATAATTTTCCAGCAATATTATGTTCTCATATAAAATAAATTTCATGCGCCTAATGCACAGTAAATGTATGTGAACATAACAGTCAGGGGTGGAAATCGAATCAGTGCATTAACTGTGTCAAACCTGCTGTAGAAGAAAACAGAAGACAGGTTTGTACAGAAAACTGCACAGAGTTACGGTCTTGTAAGGCTACAACTAAAAATGACTCCCATTATCTCCACCAGCTGTGAGCCTGGCACGGTCATGTGTTTGGTTGTGTGAGTGTATCTGTCTGTCTGCAGATAATCTTGCAAACTACTAGTCCAATCAGCCTAATATTTTTTGTTTTCACATTCATGATTGTATGCTCAAGGGTCTGTCATGGTTGTGATGATTCTTGAGTTGTGAAAAACCTGTTAGTAGTTATTGACTATTTTAAACCATCACTGACTGCTGACTCTTGACTGTTCTTACCCAGCAGGTAGGACTCAAAAGTCCTCATCAATACCACCCAGCTAAAGCATAAAGCAAAAGGCATTTTTGAAAATCATCTTGGCTAAAAACAAGCAGCCTTACCTTTGTTGCACATTTTGGCCTTCATCATGGCTCAAAACCTGGTCTTATTTGGTTATGATCTATTAAAGTTAGACATGATATGAGATGAGGGTCCCATCTTGATTGTAAGGCAGCATCAGCTTTTATTTTTAATAAATTGGAAATGGTTCCATTTGTTTCCTTGCCTTGAAAAAATATGCAATGAACTACTAGACTTCGAACCCATTTGATTTATCATGAAAAACAGGTTATGGGTGGTCGCCATTTTGAAAGTACAAGATGGCTGCAACAGCAACTTTGAAACAAATAGAAACATTGGTTTTTGGGTTTGTTGTACGCAACACTTTCCAAAAATGTATAGTTTTATCAGCTCTGCAAAGATTCTGAATGAAAGTTGGACATAGTGAACCTGACTATTTCCTAGTTTTCAATGAAACAGCATGTTTTGTGTTATCAACAGCCCAACATCCAAATATATTTAATTTACAATGATTTAAATACTGGGCAAACCAAAAATCCCTACAGTCGAGACACTTGAATCAGCAAATGTTTGACAATTATTCTCGGTAAGTGACTCCAATCACAAAAATGTTGTCATTTCATTTCTGTCTCTTTACTCAATTATTAATAACTTGACTAATTTCAGCACTGTTGTCTTTTCTGTGACAGTTTAGTTTGAATAAACTGCGCTGCGTTTGCCTTCACCAAATGAGATTAAGCTCAACCACAAGGATTTTTTGGCGTCCAAAATAAGGTGTGATACAAATTCCAATTTGCAACAAATGTGAAGATTGAGAACATAAAATGAAGCTTACCTTAGTTTGAGCCCAGCGCACTCCGAAGTCCTTTAACGTTGGCATGATATGCAGCCGGTTGCCGTTATAGTTTAAGGGTGCTTGGCAGCGGCAGGGGGAAACTTGGTGGGACAAGGGCGAAAGTTAAGGCGGCGAAAGTCAGACTGGGGCGGGACATGTGGTGGATGGATCCAACAACCACCAACTTTCATCTGAGAGAGCGGTCTTTGCAACCCGTAAGATTCTGAAGCCAAACCCTGTTCTTTTTTCTGAAACCCACCCACGTGCTTATGTTGCCTGAACCTGACCACATCTTTGTTGTTGAAGGAAAAAAAACATCATTCGTGGTGTCATACTGTTGTGTGCGATTATTTTGGGAGAAGACAATGCATGTAACAGGCAGAACTTGACATGGCGTCCCAGAACATTAACAACCAACACACCCAGGGTACCTTTCACGTCATATCTGGACATGGAAGGTCCATGACGAAATGTCAATATGTGACGAGGTCAGAGTGAGAATGTGTTGTTAGATCAGGAGTATCAAACTCCTCTCACATCAGCTGATCAGTGTGCCATTCATGCTCAGTATCATTGATGCATCATTTGCTCGGCTAACATCCAATTGCATGTACTCGATGTGCACTTTAAAGTCTCCCTTGTGTGATTTATGCTCTGGGCTTGTGTTAGAGGGATTACTTCTCCCAGCAGAATGTCTTTACCTGCAGAGCTTAAACTAAATCTAACTGTATTTGCAATAACTGCTCAGCTCCTTGACTTAAGTGTCTTTGGCTAAATTATTAACAGCAACACCTGAAAGTCTCAGGAAGGTTTATCTCACTTTTGCCTATCTGACTCAGGGAGGCGAGCAAATTACTTCTTGTTTTCCCAGTGCCCTTTTCCTTCATCCCACATTTCCACTTCTCAACCTTGATCACAGACAACCTGTTTTTCTTCAGTCAGAGAGGACTGAGGGGGAGGATTGTAGCTTTCACAAAGGGAAGCTAAATCGCAAACACCACAGTGACAACAGCATTCACACAACATAAGTTGTTAGTAGCCGGACATGTGTTTTCAGTGTCACAGAGAGAAATAACATCCTGCCCGAGGCTCCTTGTTTTGTTTTAAGATTTGATGGCTGGCAGCGGGGATGCAAGCCCTTGTTGATAGAAAAACTAGACGGAAAATACAGCAATAGAAAAGCCAAAAATGACCATGTGCTGGTTCTATTTTCTGTGGTGAAAAAATAAAGATATTTTTTCACTCTTTCACCAGTTTGGCTCGTGTTGTGTTGCGATGATGTTGGCACCATGACGGAGCAGATGCCTCTGATTAGCTGCCATTAGTCCTCTGTGGCGTCACACAAACATATTCCTGCTTCCTCCCATGGGCGATTGGACGTCCAACGTTATCTTTTGCCAGTGATGTGCATGAGTGTGTGTGTTTGTGGTGATAAACAAGGAGATTAAAGACAAAATGGGACAATGAGATTGAGGATGCATGACAGAGAAAGAGAGAAAGAAGTCTGTGTGAGGAGAGGGTGGAGAGGAGTCAGAGCTCTGACGCTTCCTCTGTGTCCACTGGGACACAAATTCAGGTTGGATGACACCGTCAGACCAGTCGGGCAGACGATCCTCGCAAGACCGGTCCAGAAGATTAAAGCAGGACAGCTGGCTTTGATGCTGGCTGTGCTCTGCGGTGACTGGAGTGGAGCGGGATGGAGAGCTGGATTGTTGTTCTGCCCAGTGCTCGAGCTTCTATTTCCCTGGCTGCAGAAACAGCAGCTCTTCCATGATTTGGACAGAGATTCAACACTCATCTTACACTCATGTTCCTAATAAGAGTCTAGAGACACGCCAAACAAAAGACACTGTCAGATGAAGTCCTCTGCAAAAACACCTGCCTGAGACAGACTCATCCTGAATAACAAAACTCAGACATAAAATGTTGATGTTGGAATGATGTTTTTGTTTAGCACCTTTTCAACACAGAGGCAATTCATAAGTCTTTACTTAGGGGATAAAAATCTAGTTTAAAACACAATGACAAGGGGAATGAATCAAGGTACAGTGACCCAGAGTAAGTGCCTGTAGTTCTGATAGGAAAGCAAGTAGGCCAATATTTGAGGGGTTGGTGGTGTGATCACGTGTTCCAGTGCCTTTGAGCAAGACCATGAAGCAAAATTGCTCTGATATTTCCAAATGTGAGGAAAAATATTACGTTCAATAAAATGTCTACCAAAACAATGTCATCCATACTTTAAGGGTGTTTTCACACTTGTTCCTTTTCAGCCCCCTAAATGGACTCAGAGCCGTGACTCAGCATTTTTTGTGCATATGTGAACACTTCAAGACATCTCAGAAACCTTTGGAGCTAACCGAACTCTGACCACTGTTCACTTTAAGTCCATGGTGTGGTTTGCTTAACCTGTTCCTTGTGAACACAGAGCGCTCCAGGTTGGCTTTGCTCTTTGCCTTTGTATTTAGCCCTCTAGATCACATGCTGTTGACCTGGGACGCTTGAAAAAAACGGAAGAAAAACAGAAGAAACCATGTTGGCCTGAAGTTAACTTAACGTTGAAGAAGAGTACACTGTCAAGATAAATGTGACACTTTCTAATGTCACAATGGAGGGACAACTACGCAGGTT
>JAPZEB010000022.1:12582972-12593051 GCA_029783705.1 Chaetodon striatus | reverse complement strand
TATTACTGGGTGATTTATTTTTTTTATTTTTTTTTTTTTGTCCAGTTAAATGCAGTGTACTCTGGTGTTGCAATAAAATTGGATACTGGCTTTAAATACAAAAAGTTGCAGTAGGCAGATTTTTTTGAAAACTTGGACCAAAGTGGTGGAGCGACCAGCACTGCCATAGCACAGTGGTTCAAAGCCTTTTTTCCTTCAGAGACCTGTTTTCTATTAATGAGTTAACTAAGAACCTGTGACTGAGTGACATATTTTTTAGATATTTCATATTCAATGCATAACAGTAGCAACACAGAACAACTGACGCATCATTTTTCAAATATTTTCTTTTAATTTTTTATATGATTCTCTGTATAATGTATTTTTTAAGGCTGTCCCCAACTAAGAATTTTCCTGGTCGACCAGTAGTCGTCATGTAGGGCCATTAGTTTGCGGACTGGATGGGGCGGAGTCACACGACTACACACACAGTAGCACAAGGGGACAGTACAGGAACACACACAGTGGGGAAGGTATTAATAGAATGTCAAAAAATAATAATAAATTACAGACATGGGTAAGATTACGTCAGTTAGAGGTTCTGAATGTTGGTCCCAAATAATGCATTGGAGTATTTAAGATATCTAGTATTTTTTTTTTCTTTCTTTATCGCAGCAATCCCCCAAACAGCTAAAATGGAAATCATTTTATTAGGAATTGATTTACCAAGCCCAAATATCTGTGTTTGACCTGCAGGTACTAAAGATATTATTAAACCATTTGTAAGCTCATTATTAGCAGTAGTGATGCGGCAGGTTTGGTAAACTTACTAGAGAAATATCAAGATATCAAATGTCAAAAAGTGACAAAGCAGTGTCCTGAGTAAGTAACTCATAGAAATGTTGCGTGCAGGTCTCCCCTTCCACCTTCTCTTCCCCTCTCTCTGTCACACACACACAGAGGCAGTGGTGCTTAGTCTGTGACTGTCTGTGTCTGTGACCTGACAGTTGTGCTACTATAATGCATAAAGTTCCTGCTTTGCAGGTCGTGTCGGGTTCAGGTGGTTTATTAACCCATATTTTGCTGGTTGCACGTCCCAGACTGGATGAGTGAAGCTGAAACGAATTCCCGTGTTTTATAAATTGGATGCTGCTTGTGCCATATCTTCATGCAAGATGGGGACGAACACATCATCTTATCAAACGTTCCATTATATTTATTTATTTATTTTTAGTACTGAACAGATTTTATGACATTATTAAAGAAGTATTATTTAATTTTCTAACAATGATAGGCACATTAGGTCTGTTGATTTCTCTGTATGAAAGTCCCGGCCCCTCAGTGTCTGCTCAGGAAAATTCTGGGACCAGTTTTCTCCTTAAGTATGACACTTAAGGCTTAATTTCTCATTAGCTGAGAGACTTCCACAGTTGCAAAGAAACCCTTAAAAGGTTTCCTTTGTTAAGGAAAAACTCATTTACTGTGTTGAAAGAGATTTTACAGCGGTACAAGTTTCCATGGAGATTGTTTGTTTGCTGGGACTCAAGCTTGTGACGCCTGATATCGTTTCACTTAGTTGGCTTATGGTTAGTGAAAAAATTGCAGAAGAAAAGAAGACAAGAAAACCATACTGGTTAGAGGAGGAAAAGATTACAGTTCTGGAGGAATACATTTAATAATAAATTTATATCCTAAACATGCGGGCAACTAGTCAACTAATGGCCCTAAATTATCGCTATTGGTTGACTACAAATATTTTTAGCTGGGGGCAGCCCTAGTAGAAAAGACAGTAGTTTCTTTACTTAGAGCTCTGAACTAAAGTGTATCTCCTCTGGAAACTTTCTTTGTCCTGCACCCCTTGATGCCCTTCCTGAACAACTTGTTTTGTAAGTGAATACACTGATGGGCTCTTCCAGCCCCCGGGTCAAAGCAGCGGCCATATTGATTTTGCTGTTTATAAAGACAGTAGCAAACAGGGCAGACTCTAAATGCCAACAGGAGTGACTTGAAAAAGGCATAGCCTGGAGGTATTTCTGTTTTTCCCTGTCTCTGCCTCCCTCTCTGTTTACCTTGACTGCATTTTACCCTCTGTGTTCTCACCATCGCTGCCACTCTTGTGTCTGTCTGTGTCTCTCGCTCTTTATCTCCCATCCACATATTCTATTCTACATGGATGAGTAATTTTTGAATAAGATAAACAAGAATTATGACGATCTGACAAACACAGCTGTTGTGGAGCTGAGGTCCATAAGAGACCGTGTTTGTTGTGGGGAAATTCTCCGCCGTCCAGCTATGGATTTCTCTGACAAGTTGATAAGTAATGCAATTAAATGGACTGCATGCTGCAGAACAGGGATTATTTATTCATGGCTAAAGCTCATTAAATTTTTGTTACAAAAGCTTCCTCTGAGTCTTTTTATGGCATGTGTGTTTCGTTTTATCTTATATATGTGAATTCCTGAGGATTATAGACAGTGTGTGAATTATTGCATGGCGTCTATGGTGCATGTTTCAGACTTTGATTTGAAAGGACGTTAGCTTTGTACGGATACAGCGCTCTTGCTGCCAAAAACAAACAAATAAAAGAATGCAGGATACGTCGCTACTTGGACGGTGAATCGCGGGACTGCCCATTGTTTTGACAGCTCATAATTCTGAAATCCCAATAGTCTGAAAAAGTACTGGACCGAAAGCCCATTTGTCCAACAGCCCAGTTCCCCGAAAACAAAAGTGCATTGCTCCAAAGCAATAGCCAAACACAATTGTGCCAATAAGCACATTGCTAATTATTATGCAGAATGACGTCATTGGACCTTTTTACTATGGCAAAAGCATGACCCACCCCACTTTGCCTCTAATTGGGTAGTTCTTGGTCGCTTGGTTTGCTAGGTTAAGTTAAAGCATGAGAGGAGAGATTGGCTAAGGAAAGAATATCAGGGTAAGTCAATCAGAGGCAGAGTAGGGGGCTCAGGTCTTCAGAGTAGGAAGGTCTGATGACATCATCCTGCATAATGACTAGCCATGTGCTTTTGGTTGGGAGAGTGCTGTTGAGAAACGGCCCCTCAGAGCGATGCACGTTTGTTTTCAGGATAATGGGCCACTGGACAAATGGCCTTTCTCTACAGAGGGACATTTTTTGGACTGTTGGGGCTTTGGAAACATGAGCTATTGTAACAATGGCACGGCACCGTGTATCTCCCCCTGTCAGAAGATTTGATACATATCTAGATACACAGGCCACAGTCTGATACAGAAATAATACAGATATGTTTTCAACAATTTTTCAAATCAAATTTCCACCCAAATCTGCAGCTGCCCCTTCTTTTTAGGCTGAAACAGGCTGCAGTTTGAAGTGCAAAAGCTCGAAGAGCTACTGTGCACAGTTAGCAACTAGCTGTTAAGTATTGTGTAACATGTTGAGCTTTAGAGTCAGATATTTCCCTTGGGAGTTGGTAGAGACTAAAAACAGAATATAATATAATAACTGAGAAAAGAGAATATTTTAAGGCGTAGTTAAGGCATAGTTTGGAGTTTCTGAAGTGGGGTTGTATGAGTTACTTATTACCCACAGTAGATGGCACTTGGCACGAAGAGTGCCACCACAGAAGCTTAGCATTGTACTGCTGTGGACAAGGGCAGCAGCAAAACATATTTTAGCCACCTGAAAAAGTGTTCGCTGTATTTAAAATATTTTCACTGCTTTAGTTTGCCATCAGACAGCCCTTCCAATGGGGAACTGAATAATCCCTGCGTCATGTTGCCATGGACTTTCCTGCACTCAAAGATGGAGGCACACTGAGGGGCTTGTTGTGCGTGGGAAGCAGAGCTGATGACACTCTTAGAATAACAGAAGGAAGAGAAGAAGGAGAAACGTTGCGAAGAAACTTGTCAGACCTTAGCTTGTAATGAATGTTTTTATATTTACAAAAAAAATATTTGGTACGGTGGAAATTTGGGTTTTTGATTCAGTGCAGGCACAAAACAGCTGCTGTGATTCAGGCTCGTGTCAGGCTCGAACACAAGCTATGTGAGTCCATGTAGCTTCAGGCTCGACTTTTTGGGCCTGATCAAATCTGTACTAGAAAAAATTAAAATTACTGTGTTCTGCTAGGTAGAGTTACTGTTTTTGCAAAAGGAGTCTGGCGCCTTTGAGGAGAGCATAGATGGATCATCCAATGACTTCAGTTTCCTGTCAGAAAGAGCTTTCTGACAGCAAAATAAAGTGCTCAAAAAAAATATTCTTAATACAGCAAACACTCAAGACTGTTAAAAGATGTTTTAGGTCGGCCTTTTTTAGGTGGCTAAAACATTTTGCAGCTGACCTGTCAACAGCAGTACGTTGCTTAGCTTCCATTCTGTCTGCCTCTCCAAACTGGAAGCACGCCGACCACCATCAACTGTAGGTAATACACTGACCATGTATAAGTACCTCACAGGGTTGCAGAGGTATACTGTGACACCGAATACCATGATATGAAAATATACAGTTATACATACTGTGTACATTTGCTGTCTACGTTGTTGACGAAGAATCACAACTGGGCATGTGTCCATCTCTTTTCGGCCTCAACTGCCTGTGAAACTTTTAACACACACTTTCATTAAAAACAAGGTTTCAAGAGATAATGAAGCATTTTCAACCAAAATTATCAACACTTAAAATAACTCTTAAAAAAGAAGACAAGATATTTTCCGAGACAGTTATTGTACCATGAAAATCTCATACCATTGCAACTCTGCGTCATACACCCCCCACTTCAAAAAGTCTGAACTGCCCCTTTTGGTATTTGTAATACCATGCAAAAGCTCTAAAGCATTTAATAGATAATTGAGTCTTTAAACTATTCATTGAGTGTCTGACTTTGTTTTTCTCTGCAAAAAAACAACTTTTTTATTCAAGGCCTTCCACTTTGCACCAATACATAATGGAAACAGTGACACTGAGAGTGACAGAGTCTTGGCCTGTGTCACAGCAGGTCCTCTCGGGGCAGCAGAAAGTCTCGCTCTACAAATGAACATCAGACATGTGGCATCACCCACCACCTTTTCTTAATTGCCAACTGTATTTATAGATAAAGGATTCAGCAAGGAGGTCCTGGGGGGCAGAGCTGCATGTCGAGTGGAGCAACAGCCGGATCTTTGCCATCTGTCAAGGGGCTATTTTTTTTGAGCATTTTTTTGGCCATGCTGAGTAGCTTGTGTACATAAAGGTAAAGAAACCACAAGCTATCTGACCATACCTCATTAATTTGGCCATTATAGATTCTCTTTCATAACTTGGATGTCTCCTGTAATATTTAAGTGTTAAGTGTGCATGCATCAACAGGAACAGTAAAACATGACCGCAGCAGTTTTGTGTTGGTCAGCAAACTTGATAAATTAGGGATTTAACCACTGAAAATCATGGCAGGCTCATTAAAGAAGCAGCTGTTAAAACTTCCAAAAATATTCTCACCATACAGAGACACAAATCATTTTCTTCATTTTGTGCCAGAGGTCTGTAAATTCCGGGTGAGGCTCACAACATGATCGCTGTCCTCTCAGATGACAGCTCACGAGGTGACCCTCAGCTTATCTTTAGGGGCTCTGCGTAACGTTCCACAGCTCGGCACGCAATCACCACGGATGAGCGTTATTCTGTGTCCTCTGGGGGTGCGGGAAAAGCAGATCTGCTGCACAGAGCCATTCCCCAACCCTACAATTTATTTACCCTGATGGAGATTCATGATTTAATTTGGGGAGATGGGAGTGTCCTCTTACCCTTGCCCTGTGCAGCTGGGTCTCTCCTTCACACGGCCCTCCCTGACCGCCTCTTCACCTGCCTGGCTTGCTCACGCTGTGCTGAGTCACTGTATAAAATATTTTAGAGTGTGCGTGCCTGTTATGTAATGGAAGAAGCCAGAGAAAGACTTGCAGATGTTTGTGTACGTAATGTTGGGATGTGAATTTTGCCAACAACACTATCACCTTTTTAAAATCTTAATGTAAAGGAGAATAAAAATGTGATGACTATTAATGCTGTAATTGTTTCAAATTAAAGGTAGCTGCATGCCAGAGGGAGGACAGTGCTTAAAACGTCTGAATAACAGCCCAGGAATCTTGTGATATGTGATCATACACTCGTGCTTTTGGCAGGCAGCACAATTATTTCAGCACTCACCATTGCACCTGTGTTTATCTAAATAACAAAGTCATTAATTTGGCAAGCACAGGACAAAACATTGCTTTTTGCAGCAGCATGACGTGGAAACAACATCTGGGTAGTTTTATAAAAAAACATCTATTTATATAAGACTGACTGCACTGTACTGTCTGCACAGTCATCTGTGTGTACTACAGTTCAGTGTGATGTTTGTGACATAGGTAACCAGAAAACTTCACGTTTGCTAGTAGTGTGTATTTATTAAGTTGGTCAGTGAGTTCTAAAAATACCCATTTGACCAGTTTGTGTTTGATGATCTTTGCCCATGGTGGTTTCACTCTTGAAAAGTTTTGCCAACTCCAACTACTTGATTTAAGGTAGAAAAGTAAGGCTGCCCCCTGAAAGTCAGAGATTTGAATCATTTGTCAGAGACCCCTCAGTCGACTGAGATTGCATCAGGTTGAGCAGTCTTTTCTCTTTTATTTTTTTGCAAGTCAGTGTGCTGTGCAATGTACTTCTGAGGATGTTTTGGTCCCCAGATTTCGCTGCGGAGTGGGCACTCTTGACTGTCACGCTACTCTCTGGTACAAAGAGCTAGGGACGTGATGCAGCGGCACAGAGGAGGAGAAACTTTCCAACTTAGGGTTCAAAATAACTATGTTCTCTCTTCTGCTTGGAAGAGTTGAATGTACAGCTCATACTTAAAACTGCCAGTCTCTGGCTTTTGTTGGCTACCAAGTGTCTGCAAAAAATGATGCACATTTCCCATCTGTCCTTAGCATAGTTAGCTTGTTTGCTATATTACATGAATGCTGCTGATGGGGAAAAAAAAAACAGAATTTTCAGATATTTGTATTAAATGTCAGAATCTGATTCGACTAACATAATTCTGAGACAGGTACAGACCTGTAGAAAAGATTGTGACCATGGTAAAACAAGAAACAAAAACAAAACAAACAAAGAAAATAATGCTGACGTTGGTAGGAGAACGGATGCGAAAGGTCATCTGTGACGCCAACCTGACTCACTCTGCACAGTCATCCATGCACTCCATTCTCCTTCCAGCCCGTTTGTCAGAAGAAAATGTTGACAATGTACGTTTCTGCAAACCACACATACGTTACATTTGTATGCTTCATGCATATTATATCAACAACTCTAAAGTGACATAGGATATGAGCTGACTTTGTTACCAAGAGGTGGAGGAGATGGTGGATAGCGAGGGACCAATGCAGGATGCATGCCAAGCCTCAGACCACTGTTCGAGACCCACAAGCAACAAAACTGGTTGTTTATAAGAGAGTAATTGCTGTGTTTCCAGCAGAGATAGTGTCACAAAAAGCAGTTGATTTTTACCAAGCTATTGCTTTGTTTCCAGGCGGGATAATGACATGAAAGTAGTAGTTTTTTATTGAGACATCTCTGAGTTTCCTGCCAGGATAGTCCCCAGGAAAGGTGGTTGTTTTTTTTTTTACAGAGACATTACTTCTTTTCCAATGGGATTGTGCCGTCAGAATCGTTTTCCTAACCATAACCAACTGGGTTTTGCGCCTAAACCTAACCACACATCAAAAGTTTTAATGTATTCACTACACAGTAATCTACAAATGTGACATATCCAACATTTATTGTGATTGGATTGCTCTTCCTCAGGTGGTTTTGTGGTAGTATGAAACACCTTACCTCACCACAGTACCTTCTTAGAAAAATCAGTCATTATACCTAAATTATGTGCGTGACCACGAGGGGCTGCTTGTCAAGAGAATGTGGACGTTTCTCATTGTTTGAACATATGACAGATATTGTCATTTTTCTGGTCAACACTGTCTTAAATTGCATCATTAAGAGAGCAAATGCAAGCCCAGTTCTCTAGGTGTGATTAAACCTACACACGCAGTAGATTTCACATAGATTGACTTGTCACATTTAGTGTCAAAACAATTCAGATTTCATCTTGTGAATGAGATTAAATAAAATTCCAGCTCTGAGGTTCATATTTTCAGGCAGGTATTTGCTGTCACTGGAGTTGAAATGCCAGCTTCAGCTAAATGAAAATTAGTTTAAATGTCTTTCTTAATTATTACTGCTGCAAACGTGTTTGGTCAGGAGCACAAAAAGATGCTCTGTCTTACAGCTGGTAATGATTAGACAAATGGTATTTCAAGGTCATTCAAAAGTCATGTGCCTGCTGCCATCGGCCTCGAGGAAATATTTTTTAAAAGATCACGAACACTCATGTAATCTTAATGGCTGCAGCGAGTCTTTCAGTTTACCTCTGCAGCAGTCTTTGCTTATCATTGCAATAAGATGTATTGATTGCTGAAACTGTGTGCTGATGTCAGTCATCAGACGAGCATGTAGAATACCGTATGTGAGGAGAGAAGTCTTCCTGAGGTGTTTTATTGAACTGTTATTTTGCAACAAGCTGCTCTGATGTACATGTTGTGAATTATGCAGCTGTATTGTGCAAGTTCGTCATGCTTGTTGAACCTCTGTGCTAACTGTGCTTATTTTATATGAAGTAGTTTTTCATTCAGAGCTTTTGACAGGCATAATTGTTTTGTTTAGTACAAGTAAATGTGAGTAATTTTTATGTCTGCCATCATAAACAAAGAGCGACCTTTTAACTTTTCACTCTGTGATTTGCTCTTTGGTTAAAATACAGATTAAAGTGGGTAATTTTCACATTCTTAATAACCATAACATGTATTAAGCTCCAAGTTTCTATGGTGACAACCAGCTCTGCGATGTGGAGTTAGGTTGGGTGTGAGGGATTATCTTTATTTTATCTCATCATGCACCTCGAGGGTGGAAGAGGAGCTATGAGCTACGGCATGATGGGTAATTACACTGCCAGATTGACTGCTTTGCTGGTTTTATCCAATGTCTCTAAAGCTGAGACACTTTTCTACATGTATCCAGCCCTCTGTGTGTGACGGTGCTGATAGGGAGATAGAGCTGGGATGAGAATCCATTTAAATCCAGTATGATATGCTAATAGAAAGATTCAGTACAAAGCAGCGTATCCCATTACATTTCCAGTCAGTCTATGCTGATTTTTATTGTAAAGCTAAGTCAGTCATTGTGATAGCACGGCTGTTATTTGCCTGTTTGGACGCTGCAGTACACTGCTCAGTTTAACAAACATACCAACAGTATTAGCTCCCCAAGCTGCTGCATTCATTGTGCAGCAGCGTCAGCCTTTGTAACTCTGCTCCTTTTGTTAATTCTACTTTTATCGGACATCCTCCTCACACCTTGCCCCCCTCCCCAGTGCCGTGTCACACAATAGAGTCAGACCAGGTCTATTTACTTTCCAAAATTGCAGCTGCCTGAAAATGAAATATCTTATCAGGTTTGAGCAGCCCGAGCCAAAGCACCTAGAATTTAGGGTTTACATGTTAATGAGGGGATTCTGAGTAAGCAGTTCAACCAATCAAAGAGCCTGTGTCTTTGTTGGCAGCCGTCCTACAACACAGTAACAGTGCAAGGCAGGATTTATTCTGTAATGTGTTTGTCCTACTTTAAAAAGTCATTTGTAGTTTATAATTGAAAGAGGAGCCTCAAAGTTTTACCAGAAGGAGATTTATTTTAGTCCTGTCAAATATTTCAGAACTCTGTCAGTGTCACCTGGAGGTGATGGACCACCTTTATGGATGTGTATTCAGTAATCGTGGGCGGACCACCACCTATCTTTACATTGGCAGTACGTCCAGGTGTGATTTTACTTCCAAGACCAAGAACAAGTTGTCTAACTTTGTATGAAACTGAGCAACTTCAGGGAGTTGGCTAACACGGAGAAAAATGGGTCACAGATAAACTTTTTATTGATGTAAACCATTTTATGAACAACAGTTCTGCCTGGCACGTAAACAGTGGATAAGAAATTGATTAAAGCTTTTCAAATCTTTATAGCTGTCTAGAACATTTTTGAAAGACTAGAGGAATAACACAAAGA
>JAPZEB010000022.1:12564758-12575873 GCA_029783705.1 Chaetodon striatus | reverse complement strand
AAGTCATGATGTTCTCAAATTCTAGGTCCAAACTTTTAAACCTGCCTTCAGTTATCACAGCTCAGGGTTCTAAGATAGAATCTGTTTCTACTTACAAGTATCTTGGCGATTTAATTGATGATTGTCTTTCTTTTTCTGCTCATATTCAGCAGCTTGTTAAAAAAAAATAAAACTGAAATTAGGTTTTTTCTTTATAACGAAAACCTGTCTCTCTTTTGAATTAAAAAGAGACTGGTTTCTGTTACATTTATGTCTGTGCTGGAATGTGGTGATGTCTTGTATATGCATGCCTCCTCTCAAAGCTTACAGTCTCTGGATACTGTATATCATGGAGCTCTGAGGTTCATCACAAATTTTAAATCTCTTACTCATCATTGTTTGCTGTATGCTTGTGTTGGATGGTCTTCTTTATCTGCACGCAGACTCAATCACTGGCGTATTCAAATGTATTGTATGTCTGCTCCCATCTTACCTCCTGACCTACATCAGTCAGAAGGGCACAGGATTTTATAATTTTCGGTCTCAGGATCTTTTCTTATGGTCTGTTCCAAAAGTAAGAACTGAACTGGGAAAAAAGGCGTTCAGGTTTGTGGCTCCACTTACTTGGGATGAACTACAAAAAGACCTGAAACTTAAAGATCTGGTTTCACTGGACACTTTGAAGACAATGTTGAGCAACTTGGAGGCGGACACATCTGGCTGCAGATGCTTTGACTGATGCACCTTATCTTTCTCACATGGGCAATTTTAGCAAAATTGGCTGTCTAAAATTGTGACTTTTCTTTCATAATGTATTGAAGTCTTGTTTTATGTGTTTGTTGTTTTATTTTTATTTTATGACAGCGTGTGTTTGTCTAAAACTGTTGAATGTGCTGCTGTCTTGGCCAGGACACTCTTGAAAAAGATTTTTAATCTAAATGAGGTTTTCCTGGTTAAATAAAGGTCAATAAAATAAAGCTATGACTCTAAAGAGACACAATGAAGCCTCCTTAGTCATATTTGAGATGTTATCCCCTGTATGGTGTTCAGTAGAGTTTTCACCGTTTAACTTCTCGTGGCAGAATAAATGTGAGGCACTCTTCCACCACAGTGCAGTGTGAAATATTGTAGTCCACTACCTTTTATCAAATCAGCATACAAACTTTACAGAATAAGATTTTACACACATAACATGAGTCCTTAAAACATGATGCAACAGTAGCCTATTTAAAGCAATTAAAGTTAGCTCCACCTGGACCAACTATGGCAGTAAATTACCACTTACACAATGGTGAATCATTAATAATCAAATGACACACTTTTGGCTGATGTTACATAATTTTTTCTAAAATTTTGAATGCAGGTTTTTTATTTACTGGAATATTTTTACATTGTGGTACTTTTAAGTAAAGGGTCTGAATATCACAACCTCCATGACTGCCTCTAAGTAGGTCTCATATGGGTATCCCAGACCGTGTATGTCACAGGTTTATTATATTGTTATATCTCTGGTGAACAACAAATCTCTTCTGTAGTGGAATTAACATCATATTGTGCATGCATACTCTTATTGTGACGGCCCACCAGCAGATGGAGACATGAAATACACTACTTTTCAATGTATGTAATATTCATTCATTGTGCAAAATAGTTAAAAGCACAATGGCCGATTATTTTAATGCCGATATTGGCGGATGACATGCTGATATTATCGTGCATCCCTGGTAACAAAAGTGAACTTCTCCTTATTAACGCTGTCAAATAATCAGCTGGATTTGCCGTCTTGTGTGAAAGCGTGTGAACAATTCCAAAAGTCTATAAGTAGTATTTATCCTTTACAATAATACACAGACTGTCTATTGTTGCCTAAACAGGGTGGCATCCCTGTAGTAGTCAGTAATCCCTCCCAAAATTCAAGGCAGAGTCCAGTGTGTTACAGCAGTGGCAGGCAGCAGATGACTCGCAGCATTAGAGAGCGCGAAGAAGAGAAAAGGAGAGGGGAGGGAGCGAGGGATGAGGGAGGGTTGGGGTGGAGATTGTCGAGCTGTTGCTCCGTGTTATGTGTCGTGTAGAAGCACACTGGAGAGGAGAGGAGGAGGTATCCGACGGCAGGGAAAAGCTGAAACCCCCTGGGGGAGGTTTGTGTCAGCCACATGCTCCGGCTGGTCTTCACTGAGCCAGGCCTTTTGTTATGCTGATTTACTCAGTCTTTTGTCCAAGACACTGATGGAGGGTGTTTGTGTGTGACAGAGAGGGAGGGAAGAGGACAAGAAAGACAGATAGACCGACATAGTTTACAACATACTGTAGATTATATGTAGACGAATCAATAATCACATATGCACATAACAATATCAATATTTACTCATTAAATAAAACCTATTAATGGAGCTGAAAATGTTCAATCATTGTTGAGACTGGGTGAGAAAGTTGTTGATCCAACTCTTTGGTGATTTCTCAGCATTATTTTTTGTAGTTTTGTAAGAAGTTTCTATTATTTTATGAACTCTTTCAACAGTGAACTTTCAGTATTTGAAACTTAGAAGCTGTAAGTAAATGCATGGTCATCACATACAGCTGTATTATGTTGATGACATTTATCATTAGTCATGGTGGTGGTGGTAGAAGAAGTATATTTAAATTTTTATTGCTGTTCATTCAAATGCACGCTGCTCAGTACACAGCCCTTTCACCAACAGTGCAAGGTCTCTCTTAAGCTGTGTTTATATTCATTCACTATTTATTTCATGAAATTATCTTTTTTTTTTTACATTTATTTTTTCATTTGTTTTCATTTTAATTATATTTCAGGTTCATGAAAACCCACCGTTACAAAAACAAGTGTTTGTTTTTTTTTTAATTGAAGTTCAGTAATCGTATTAAATAACTGTGATTTTAGTATTTACCAAAATAATCATTATGATGATTTTTGCCATAATCAAGCTGCCCTAATTCAAAGTGCACATGTAAAGAAAATGTAAAACAAAAAGAAAAAAAAGTAAAGCAACAGGTTTCACTCCAGACAACAATCCAATCATTTATTGAGAATAGCTATTAAAAACCTTTAAACTCCATTCAGACAAGCAGTATTTGTTTTCAAAAGTTAATTTAAAAGGCTATGACTTCCAATTATTTTTTATTATTGATTAATCATTTGGCCTTTAAATGTCATAAAATAGTAAAAAAAAAAAAAATGATATTGCTGCTTCCCAACACTGAAGGTAACAAACATTTACAAATGTCTTGTTTTGTCTGATGAACAAAGATCTTCAGTTTACAATTATTTAAAAAAAGAAAAAAAAAAAAAGAAAACAGATGAGCAACAAATCTTAAATTTGGAAAAGCTGAACGCAGAGAATGTTTAAAAAAAAAAAAAAGATTGATTTATCAGCCAAATTGTTGGAGATTAGCTTTCTGTTAAACAACTGATTGATTACTTTACTCTCTGTTGGAGCTCTAGTATTTATTGAAAGAAAGAAAATATCAAAAGAACAAATTACAGATGAGGACAAAGGGAAGAAGAAATAAAGGAGCAAAGCAAGGAGGGGAGAAAGAATAAGGAGGATTGAAGAGAAAAAAATGACAACAAAGACACAAAGAATGAAATACACAGATAAAGGAAGGAAGACAGAAAGTGATGCTGGCACACGTCAGGATGAGAAGTGAACCTAATCAAGGTTATAGTGGAGTGATGCACAGTGTAGCACTGAGACAGAGGGAGGGAGACAGAGAGAGGATGACAGAAGGTGTCCCTCTCCCCAGCGTCCAGCCCCCAGCTTTGACGTCACAGACTGAGAGACACAAAACAAGCTGCTCTCAGCTGAGCTCCTCACTCGATTTCCACTCACACTCTCCAACGCACATTCACGCCTGCCCTCAGACACGCCGCGACACTTGCCTCGGCACCCGCTCAGCCCTGAGCCGGTGCGCGTAGGCGTCCAATCATCTCTACACCAAAACATTGCACTCCAGCAACAAGAAAACCACTTGGTCTCTGTCACACCTCGGGACTGAAACATGCTCCATCTCCTGTGAGTGATGCCTAATTCTGTGTGAGGCTGCCGGCGGGAGCACGCGGGAGAACAAGGAGCGCTCCGACTCCCAACCCCGACCCTGTCCCAAAAAGCAGCAGATGTGAAAGAAGAAGAGAGGCGGAGAGAAAGAAACACAATCTCCCCTACCCCTCCTTCCTTCATCTGGAAGAACAATACCCAGCCTCCAGTTGGAGAGGGTCAGCTTTTGTCCCTCTCCCCACGCTCCCGCTCATGAGCGAAGAGCAGACGCGCTGACACATTGACCTGCTGCTGCGAGAGGAGAAGACGGTGCAAAACAGTTGCTGCGTGTTTGATTCAGTACTTGGACAGCTCCTGAGCCACAACCAGCACAGCTGTGTGTGTCTGTGTGTGATTCCATGAGTGTGTAGACTATCGTTTTTGGGAGACCAAAGAAGCACAGATGCAGCCCCCGTGCTCGCTCCAGCTCGGCCCCTGTGGCCCCTCGCCATCCCTGGGATCGCAGAGCAGCACTGCCGGCTTCCAGCAGCTGGGAGAGAAGCAGCTCTTTGAGAAGTTTTGGAAGGGGACTTTCAAGGCTGTGGCCACCCCGAGACCGGAGAGCGTCATCGTGGCCAGCATCACCGCCCGCAGGAGGGTGAACAAGTGAGTTCTCCACTTTCTAATTCCAGTGGCAGTGTTTTTTTTCCTTGTTTAAAATGTGTTTGCTCTCCAGCTGCTTCAGTAAGAGTTCTCAAAGATTGTTGTTTGCATCTGTTGAGCAAGTAACTCTCTATTATAACACCTTTGTTCATACAAAACATCTGCAAGTGGTTTTGGAGTGATTGCCAGTGTTCCTTTGTGAGCTGTTTTAAAAATATACTGATGTCAGAACCACTAAACTCATCTTTGTGTGTCACATACAGTAGGTATCTTTGTTGTCTGCTTATACCGAGACATTCCCAAAGGTTCAAGTATTCATTATAAGACTTGCTGTTTGATTTCTTGGATGTCGCACAAAGATGGAGTTGATCAAATCATGCAAAGCCTGTGTAGCCTGAAAAATGATGCTTCTGGTAATTTACAAAAGAAAAGCTACCGAGTTGCTTGGTTGAAAACTGGGCTAAATTTGATCGACAAGTAATTTTACATTTTAGATGTCTAGGATTCATGTAACCATTTCAGTGACTATATTTGAACATGTTGTTAGAACCTGCTGCGCATGAAATATAATCAAAGAAATGTTGAAACAGCACTTACATGTAACTTGTCTTAAAACTTTTCAGCCTAATTTAGCCCAGTTTTGACCCATACGTCTTTTTTCTTTGTGCTTAAAGATGATAAAAGCTCAAAATATGTCTTCAGTGTTTACTCACTACCAAACACTAATTTGTATGATCTCTCTCTGCTTCTGTATGCAGTGCGACACATGTGACATACAGCCAAACACAGCTGGCATGGAGAGTGTGACGTTCACTTAATTGTCCCCTTTAAAGGTCACATGGCAGCATCTTCATGCCTCTAATGTCACACTTGTCCCCTCTTTCCCCTTGTGACGTGGCTTTGTGCCAGTGTCTGTTGACGGAGCAGCGTGTCACGTGTTTTGCTCCCCCACTTTCATCCCTCCGACCAAAGGTTAGCCGGAGCACTTACAGCCTAAGAGGGGAGCAGAAGGAGGGATGTTGCCCTTTTCTCCTCCTTATCCCTTATTTTAATCCCATACCTGCTCCTGTGTGCACGATCAAATATCACATGCTGGCTTTGACAGCTTTATCTGTTTTATCATGCGCTGCTCTGCCTGTTTGTCAAACGCCACACAACAGTGGCAGTGACACTGCTTTGCCTTTGAGAGAGCCTCACAGTGTATGTTACACAAGACTTAATGAATGTTCAAACAGGTACAACATTTACACAACCACACTTAGATTTGCGCATGCGCATTCGCATATCAAATGATGTAGCTTGGTCGGGTGACCTTTGAATGGTTTTGACACCCACTATCAACTTTCTCTTATGTGAAATTAGCTATGTTAATGAGGATTAGAATGGCCCATTTCATCCTACATCGGCACAGGCAGCGCAACACACTGAACCAGATAATGTGTCTTTAATGGGTTCTATTACAGCAGGACCGTAATGCTGCACATGGTCTGGTTATAAAAGATTTTATTAGCTTGTAGGACATAGCCAAAAAAAGAAAACACTTTATTGGAAGAATATGACCAAATGCCTTTTTTTCTCGTTGTGCCCCAGAACAGCAATCTAACCAAATAACTGTAGCACTAATTTTTTTGTCAATCAAGCGTAACATTGTACAGGCGATAGATTCAAATCTATTTGGGCAGGCAAAAAAAAAAAAAAAAACAGGCAAATGATCCTTCAAAAAAGTGAACTTTAATGTGGCTGGCTGCCATGAACTGAGCAGCCTTTTTTTATTTTAAATAGCCGGAGACTCTGGAGCGGGGCCCAGCTGTCTCTTCAGCTTTAGCTTCTCGAGAAAGGAAGCTCTCCTCAAGTGGCTTTGCCCCTCCACGGGCTTCGCAGGGGTGACAGTGACGATGATGGCAGCACGGCAGAGGCAGGCGAGACCGAACGTCCCCAGAGAGCAGACATAATGTTGCTAATTCGCCCGAGTCTGTTAGTCAAAGACGACAGTGGCGTCTCCGTCGTCCGCTGTCCCTCTCTGGTCCCGCCTCGGTGTGTTTTTGCAGGAAGGGTGAAATGCAGAGGGACTTTTGGGTGATACAGATTGTAAATAATGAGTAAAACACAACAAACACACACCTAGAGAATATGAATGCATGAGGAGGCTCAGGCGTCCTCCCCTCCTCCCCTCCCTCCCTGCTGCACTGTTGATATTGCCCGAGCTGAGTGTGACTGGGGAATGCTTAGACCATCAGAATGCATGGCCTTAGGCTCGCTCCTCTGCCTCTTTCTCTCCAAGAGGAAACATCATTATTCACTGTGGATAACTGAGAGGTGATGAACAATTGCAGTGAAAGTGAGGGGGCATTATGTACAACAAGCAGAGAGGGAGAGAAGAGAGACCACAGGGAGATGTTTCATGTTCAATCAGCGCGGGTCTTTTTTTTTTCTTCTCTGCTTGCACCGTCCTCGCCCTTCGCTTCTGTTCTCCTCCTTCTCTCTCTCTTTACTCCTGGAATAAAAATGCTGGAGGGGCCCGTGAGCCACAGAGGAGTAATTAGAGTTTGTTGTTCACCCTCTGTCCTCCCCTCTCTGTCCTCCCTGTTTGCTCCTCTTCAGGCCAGTCACACAGTGGAGGGGAGGAGTTCACTGGCTCTGTGCAGCGGGGTGGGGCTTTGCTCAAAACCATTATGACCCCGCAAGCTGTTTTGTTCATGGGGGGGCTCCTCATTAAATATGCAGCCTGGCCAACTTTGGGATGTGTAGTGTGTGTGTGTGTGTGTGTGTGTGTGTGTGCATTCATGTGCATCTGCACTGGACGTGTTTTCCAGCAATTGCAAGGGTTTGAAATGAGGGTGTAAGCTTGTGTGTGTGTGTGGCTGCCGTGTTAGTGGGGTCTTGTCCAACTCTGTGGCAGATGGCAGGCTCGGGAGAATGCAGTGCAAGGGAGGGGGGGAACGTCTGTGTGTGTGTGTGTTTGTGTGTGATAGGGGGTTTCAGGCCCTCTTACCTCAGCAGATGCTGATTTAACGAGGAAGAGAGGAAAAGGGTTTGGAGGGGCTTGTACACTGACAGCACCAGTGGGAATATACAGCGGGGTGGACAAAATAACAGGAACACCTTAGACCAGAACACAGTGCAATCCTACTACAGCCTTAAAAAATGACCATAAGGTCGAATCAACACATCTTTGAAATGGTCTAAACAAAAATGGATCATTATAAAAAGACTGACTGCAGAACTGTAATACAGAATTAATAAAAATTATAAGAAGAATAAAAATAAGAATATTTATGTAGCACTTTTCGAAACAGAATTACAAAGGCCTTTAACAGGAATAACCAAGAGAGTAAACCGTAAAAATGCTAAATTAATTAGATTACAAGAGGAATTAAATAATAAAACAAGGGTCATAACAGTAAAGCTATAAAGAGCACAGAAAAATCAGGTGATGCAGACACAGTTACAATAAATAAAATTTAAAAAAAAATGTCTGTCCGATTAAAGTGACTTTTAAAAAGTGATGTTAAAGATGCTACGGAGTTGATTATCCTGAGATACCCAGGCAGGAAGTACCAAAGCTGAGGGCCATGAACCGAAAAAAGGCCCAGTTACCTCGGGAAACAAAACGATTCGTTGAACAACTAGGAGACCCCTGCCTGAGGATCTCAGGCTGCGCTGTGGCTCATAACGGATTAACGTCAACAATAACTAGGGGCATGACCATGCAAAGCCTAACATTTATAAGCAAAATCTTAAAATCAATTCCAAAACCCACAGGGAGCCAATGCAAAGATGCAAGAACGGGATGATGTGATCTGATTTCACAGAGTTTTTTAAAAGCCTGATGGCAGCAGTTTTGGAGGAGCTGCAGGCGAGCAAATGACTTACTTACTTAAATGACAGAGTAAAGAGAATCACAGTAGTCTAAGTGAGAGGAAATAAAGGCGTGGATTACTTTCTCAAAGTCTGCAGCTGTTACAAATGATTTGATTTTAGATATTAGTCCTTAAGTGAAGGAAGCATGGTTGTATAACCCTGGTCGCTCGGTTGTTAAACGATAGTTTTGAGTCAAATATAAGCTCTGTATTGCAAGAAGACTCATATTACATAAGATGATAAACAACTAAGTAGAGGAGCTGACAGAGAAGATGGGCCAATTAAAAGAACTTCAGATTTGATTGATGTAGTTGCAGAAAGCTCTGTGACATCCAGCTGTTGAGATCAGAGGAAGACAGCTGCACAGTCAGGCTATATTTAAGATCTCACCAGGTTTAAAGGGAACGTACAGCATTGTGTCATCAGCGTACACCTGAAAAACAATGCAGTGTTTTAACGTATGTGGCCCGGATAGGGAAATTAAATGAGGACCTAAAATAGTTCCCTGGGAGACACCACAAGTAAGGTGATAGGGATACTCCTATCACAAATGTCGGAGTGCAATCAAGAGCCGTGTCCTTGATATCGACCCATTTTTCCAAACAATCTAAAATTAAGTGGTCAACACAGTGGGGCTGCCTGATTACCATAATTTGGGCTCTGGTGCATATGTCTTTTGTTTTAATTATGGCATTCACTCTTAAGGATTCTGTTGTGCTACAGTCTCCAAGGTTTGGTGTGTTTTATGCATGTTTATAATCCTGAGGTTGAACAAGGTCTTATCTGTGCACTTTTTGTGACATAATAGCTTGTGACAATCTTCCTTAAGGGGTTTATAGGGAATAATAGACCTACATAAATGCCCATAACAATAGGCTCAGAGTCTGAGACAATGCCTGACAAAGTGCTGTAAAACAGAAGCACAGAAAGAGCATGTTAGCTTCAACAAATTTAGGGTTTTAGATTTGTAATTGTGATTGTAATTTCTAAAACAAACAAACAAACAAAAAAAAAATCCAAAACAAAAATTTCTAAACCCAAAATTTAAAATGGAATACCTTCCCAATGACCGAATATCCAAATAGTTTAACATTTTGGTCCATCCCTTTACCGCAGAGCCCAAATCAAGTAATTGGCAGAGAGCAGAATTAACTGATTATAAATAATCTTCCATAAAAAACTGAGGCTTTGAGATAGTTATTTAAGTTATTTAAAACCAGTGGGTCAAGGATGAACTTTTTCAGCAAAGGCTGGACAATTGCATGCTTAAAATTAGGTGAACTAGTGCCAGTGGAATGATAACAGTTAATAATGGAGAGAATATTAGGTCCAGTGGTGTGAAAAACTGATTTTAAAAACCAAGTCAGTCAGAAATCTAGAGAGCAGGAAGGGGATTTTACTGAGGCGAAGGATTGATTCCAGGATTGACAGACTGATTGGTGTCGATTTCACAGTCACATGATGGGGGAGAAATGCAGCCTGGTTTATTGATAAAGTGATTAAGGACCTCTTCACATTTTGCTGTGGTGACTCCAAAGAACTGGGTAGGACTGATCACTGAGTCAATGGTCTGAAATAAAATCCTGGAATTGTGGCTTTAAAAAGCAACCAGGTGGAAATAATATGTATTCTTTGCTTGTTTTACACAAGATTGCAAGATTTTCATTAGACTTCTCGGCGTACATTAAGAATCATTAAGTTTATCTTTTTTCCAGATTGTTTCTGCTTTCCTGCACTTTCTTTTAATGTCCCTAATGTGGTCATTTAGCGAGAGAAAAAGTTTACATTGAAATGTCTTCGTCTTTAGAAGGTGCAGTTTTATCTAAAATACTGCAACATCTACTGTTAAAGCTGTTGCGTTATATTAAAGGATAACTCAAGTTTATTAAAGCCCGGACATCTTATCAGTTATAATAACACTGTTCTCTCCAAGTAAATAGCTGCAGTCTTTGAGCACAGTGACAATAAAGCCTGACAGGGCAAAAACACATTAGAAGATCGGAGAGGGTGTCAACATGCCAGATTATTTTAACTAGTTTATTCTGAGTGTACCTGAAAGGACTCCTATAGAATAGGACAAGCTATTTTGGGTACTCCTGGTTTTGGAAGTGAAAGTTAATGTTACATCGCTGACTGTCGGAGCTCTTTTCAGCTTAGATCTGCATGAAACACTCCTAGTTGAAATCATTAGCACCAAAAGAAGACATTATTAATTAACCACAACTCCAAATGTGCAATTCACTAATAAACATCCAATCATCAAGTTCTGAAATCTGTTACCATGCGTCTGCTGCTGATAATGAATTAAACCTAAACATTTTTCTGTTGTGAAAACTGACAGTAATCTGCAGTTTAAATGTTCAATATTTAATTTTCTGCAGCTCTCGATCACAATAATAACAGAGGACGGAGCAATGCTGTTGCAGCAGTCAGCTTTCACCAGTTAGGATGCCTTCAGTGTTCATTGTTCAGGAGGTATTTATTGGGTACCAAATTATCCACAGAGGTGTCCTCCTCTCCAAAACACACAAACCAGCTGATTTAAATCTGGTCTATGTAAACACTGAATTAAGCTGCGTTATGCTTTAAAAAGTGTTTCTATGATGCTGTTGAGCTCGTC
>JAPZEB010000022.1:12542720-12556020 GCA_029783705.1 Chaetodon striatus | reverse complement strand
TTTCCACTGTTCCAACAATCACCATCTCTGGTTTGGTTGAAATGAACCGTTAATTCACCCAGTTAGATGTGAATATATCAGGAGGAGAGCAAGAGGGAGGCTGAGGATCAGAAACAGTGGGGAAAAGGGAATATTTTCACACCTAACTAAACTGCCATCTGAGGAAGATCCCTGTAAATTCTTCATTGCACTTCAAAAGTACGCGATTAAGAATTAAACCAAGGTAAAAGTGCATTTTAGAGCTAACATGTGCTAGGGTTTTAAAAGTAAATACATTTATTAGGACAGTTCTGTGTAGTGTAACATTATGCAATACGCATACGTTTTTCAAGGAACAAAAATAAAGTGATTAAAACAAACACTCCTGATCAAGCACAGAATCAAACTTTAAACACTGTATGAAGGATGTGGGCGACTGCATATCTTATTTTTCTAACTCGCACTAATGACTCCATATTTACCTCATTTGGCTACAAGACAGAAAATCAAAAAAGTAATTAAGCCAACACATTTCTTTCTGTCACCAATTTCAACATTTAACTATGCATCTTATTTTCAGAGCTCATCATGCGTTTTGAATGTAAGACTTTGACACCAAAAGTAAAGTGTCATTTCTCGCTGTGATGCCGTACAACACACTAAACACAAAGTACCCCTGCTTCTGAATTGTACTTCAGTAGCTAAATAAGTCCACTCTCCAACTCTTAGCACTAACAGTGACACTAAGACAGCAGGATATATTTTATTAAAGCTATGTGCAAAGATGTAGATGTTCAATCAGTGTCAGTAAAACATAAGGCAAGAATGTAATCTGCCATGCTGTAAGGAGAAATTTTCTGCTCCAGTGGCAGAGAAGGGTGAAACGATTTAGTCTGAGCTCGCATTTTTACGCCTGAATTAGTTTAATTCTATAATCATAACAGGGAGAGAGAAAAAAAAAACATTAGCCCTGTTTGAAAGTTACTGTCTTGTTCATTGAGTTTTGAACTGTTCATGTTTACAAATCTCGACTGAGCTACAGCAGTATGGATCTGCTCTGCACCTGGTTGCACTTACTTTATGTTCGAATCGAGTGCACTGACATTTAAAAAGTCTCATGACATTTAAGTCCATTAACATAGTAAATTATGTTTGCTTGTTCATGAGATATGTGTGCGTGTGTGTGTGCGCGTGCTTGTCATTTTGTCAGTTTGTCAGGGCAGACCCTGCAAGAGTAACCATAACAGATGCAGACACAAAGGCGTAGAGCATATCTGAAATGTAAAGACACTATTTTCTCCTTTAAAGAGCAAAACATTTTCTCAGTAGTGTGGTTGACACAGATTCTGAAGGTCTGTTTTTTTTTTTTCAGAAACTGTTAAGGATCACTTGCTTTAGTCTTTCAAACCTTATTAGGGGCGTCTTATCTCTCTGAGCTTTGGGCCTGTAGTGTTCTGACTGCTCGACTTTATTTGGGGATGTGAGTAACACATACGGACAGATGTTGCCTCAGATACTTCACAGGACTTTCAGCTTCGTTTCCTGTGACTGCTGCATAGCTTAACCTTGTGCAAATGCTTCAAAAGGAGGTATTGTGTACTTTTTTTTGACATTAAAAAGCCAGTACACAAGGTTAAAGCTGAGTCAACTGGATCGGCTGAAAGAAAAAAGGCAGAGAACACAAACTTTGCTTTAGTTAGTGCTTTAGATGTGTGGAAAAGTTGTGTGTACAGCAGCAAGCAGCTTTATGTAATTGCTTTCTGTATTTTGTGAAATAAACAATGAAGGATAGAAAGAGGGGGGAGGAATATACAATAAGTATGAGATAGAGAAAGAAGAAGGCAGGAAAAAAGAGATGAGAGGGGGGACTCTGTGAGTGACATTTTGAGATTGTCCATTTCAGGACACTGGAGCAGCCAAGGTTATTACATTTTACTGAATATCATATTCCAGCCCATGAATAGAAATCCTTTCTTGAGCCTTGGCCAAAGGGAATTGAATTATATGTAGGCACATAATGTACAGCATTGAATAAACTCATAATAGACGAGGAGAGAGAAGGTGAAACACCCCTTTGTCCTCACACTGGCTCTACATGAAATGGACAGTAGTAAATCTAACAGACAGTATAAGAGATGACCTATTCCTCTGAGCGATTCATTACCAGCGAGCGTGGTGGCTGAGAGAGGGACGGCTCGCTCATTACGACCTATTAGATCTTCACAAACCAGGGATGTCCCCCGACATGAAAAAGATATGAGCCAACTTTCAGCTTTAACTGCGAGTCATCTGGCCTGCAGCAAAAAGGCACCGCAGAGAAGGTGAAACAAAAAGCAAAGCAAATGAGACAGACTTCACTTCTTAATGGAAAATATGATGACATTGCTTGTTTTTAAAGTCCCTATATGTAATTTATTAGGTCTGTTCACATACATCACTGAAGAGTTTGACTTAACAGGTAAAATTTCATATAAACCTTCACCGAAAATTAATCCAACACATCAGATCAGCATGTCACTTCATCCCCACATGTGAGCTCAGTGAATAGGCTTTGTACATGGCAGAGAGTTCCCTACTTACCACCAAGCTGCAGTGTCCAAGGCTGAAAAATGAAGCCAATGCAGAAATGCCAATAGAAGTTCTTTGAATGGCCACTTGAGGCTTTTCCCAAAAGTGAGTCAGTCCACATAGACCCCCATGTTAAAATGCCCAACCTTACAGCAGAAATAAACATGTTTAAGTCTGACACAAAGAGGTTTTGGTCTCTATGGCTAATTTCAGCATTCATGACAACTATATAGGGGGTGAATTTTTATTAACTCACCTAGGGTTGCAACGGTATGAGATTTCATGGTATGATAACCATCTTAGAAAATATTGTGGTTTCATGGTATTATGGTGTTACAGACTTTATATTACTGTCAGTTAGAATGAGCCTTAAAAGAATGAAAACAGAAGGCTTATTGTTGGTTGAAGAAATGTTTTATAACTATAAATTAAACTTGAAAAAATTTAATGAATGGATGTTTTTGTTATAAGTCTCCCTTTTGAAAATAGCTAAAATAAAAGAGAGATTCAATGTCCAGTTGCAATTTTTTTTTTTACACATTCTTTACTTCCAAAAAGCTCTTTTAGCTTTTTTAGTTAAATAAATAAACAAAATAATCAAGAAAGGACATATTCTTACGCCGATTTTAAAACATTATTTAAATAGAAAAACGCACATGTACATCTTTTAAATTCAACTTCTTCTCTCTCATTGAACTAAGACTTTAGTCGTCTTAATTGCCTTGATAAATCCCGGTGAAACATACTTCATTCAAACTTAAAAGAAACAAAATAAAATGCACCAAAAACATCTTAGTTTGTCACGTGCCATCTTTCTCAACTTGGCCGCCTTTTCCGCCATTCGAGACTGATCTCTGGTGGAGCATACTTTGCACTATGTAAAATACATCCTTAATACATCATCAGTTTAATAGAAACAGTCTGTATTTTTGACGGGATTGAAAATCAGATTTTCTTTTGGATTTATGAATACCCTGATATACTGCAATACCTAGCCATCCACTGAATGCGACATTTCTATTACGTATAATTGACTTGCTGCAAAAGTACAAGGTTATTAGAACTGCTTTGTAAGGCATGAAGAAACCTGTGAATTTCAGTTGTGTTTGTGCCTTTAACACACAGTACATGCTGTACCTGTGAAGTTATTTACAACTTCTTACATATTATAAAAAAAACACGCACCCCTGTAGTGTTGTCACAATAATGGAATTTGTAAATTCTCAAAACCTAAAAGAAATATCAGTATTTCATACCAGTAATACCCAAAAAATTAACATTGAGTGCATACAATATAAAACTTGTGTTATAGAAATAATATAACAAGGCTATAACAAGACAACGGCATCTTTTCTTCTCTTGGTTAGTAGCAGAGAACAGCAGAATGTCTGTATTAATTACTAACAATAAAAGAGCGTGAATAAGCGCAGCTGAGTCGGTGTATAGATATTGCGGAAAATAAGTATTGAAACTATTTGACATACTCAGAATCGATATGTATCAATACATCGATATTTTTTACAACACTACAACCCTATGTGATGAATTCCCCAAGTTTGTTAGAGCCCTAACATAAATAATATAATGCGACGGGTTTTGAATATACAGCAGCTGAAAAAGTCATAATCATAATGAGATCAGTGGTGCTTTGGGGGATAGACAGATAGTTATTGCCACATCCAACTGGTATGCAGTATGCCATGAGGAAGCACAATCACTCATAATGACAGTAGGCTGAAATCCTTCTCAGTCTAAAATCGCACCGAGGCAAAGGCCTCATTAAATATGCATACACACCCCAGACTTGGCATATTGGAAAATCTGAAAAAAATCCTACATAATAGGGTGAAGCCTTTTTCCCCTGGCAGCAAATTTAACTCCCGAGTCAAAAAACTCCCAGGAGCATCTTATTTACGATATATCCACACACACAGACACACACACACACCCTAACACACAGAGGACGTTCAGACAATGAGGCTCAGTTTTGTCCCACAGTGACTGACTGAGCCTTGTTGGTCTCTTTTTTTCCTTTTTTTGCCAAGTATGCTACTTCTTTGTAACTGGACCCCTGAAGCGGTCATAGTATTCATTATTAAAATGCAAACTTATCAAAGTCAACTCCTCATCGCTTAAATTAAATCATTTCAAGGCTGACTGGCTCCCACGTCTCAGCCTCCTCCTCCATTTTTCATTTTCGCTTCTTGCCCATCCTCATTTCAGGAAGACGATCTGCCATTCATGTGAAATTGCCACCATTTGCATAACTGATGCAGGGGTAAGGGTGCAAGCTGTGGCGGTGTTGATGTCACAAATGCAATCGGAGATGGGAGCGGAGGAATTAATTGGCCCCGCAGCATTACTCCCTCCCCTCCGCCTGCCGCTTTCACCTCTGCCGTCGCTTCTTGACACGAAATGTCACGCAATGACAAGCGATTCCGAAAAACTGTAACACCTTTAAGGTTCACGCCGGGTGAAAGACAGGCTTGCTTTGTATTTCGGTGCCCTGTAGAAACTTTGTGGTGAAGTTGCGTCAGAAATCCGTTGCTTTGTTGAGATTTTGAAATGTTTGTTTTTTGCTGCTTTGGCCCTTTTTCAATCAATGAAAGGGAACATTTCAAAGAGTCACAAAATGTCGGCATTAAGAATTTATGCCTCTAAACCTCTTATGATTCCAGTTAAGTAGTCCTAACACTTTAGCCTCATTATGTTATTATTCCTGTTTTCAATATTCAGTCATAAATAATGAATCCATTTTGCCTTGTGCTTTACCGTTCTTATATGAGCATAAAAATGTACCCACCGGCCTGGATTCATGCCTTTTTAAAGCGATAATATAACTTTTACTGCCTTTTAGCAGTAAAATGACTATATTATATCTGAGGGGTTGACAGGGTTGTTGATCAATACCAGTGTCTCCCCATTTTAAGATGCTCTCAGCATATAACAACTAGTCATTAGTGCAGTTATAGCCGCTCAAGGGAATATTTTAATGTAACAAGGACACACGGTGTCACAGGCTGTGAAGCACCATTCGCAGTTTAGCATTATCAGAGACGAGGTACGTGAATAACCCTGGTTCAGTCTGTTGTCTGTCAGTTCAGAAAATCACTTAAACATTGGCTTGTTTTCGTAAAGTGGAGCCGGATTAGTTCAGCTAAATGTAGGAGCCTTGAAGTTAAACATTTACAACGTCGCCTATTATTCTTTGGATAGAAGCTCTGTTATACTCAGCATGAAAAATAATGACTTGGTGTTGAAATAAAATAGAGTGAAATGTGAACGGCATCAGGATGGGACAGGCTTGGCAAAGAGAATAAATAACGGGGCTGTGATGAGCTGAGGAGAAATGAATCATGACCTAACAGGATGGGAAGATAATTTCACTCCTGTTTCACCCTTGGATTGACTAACTAAGCGAGCAAGTTAGAGAGTGTGAGAAGTAATAAATAAATGAATATGTCAGTTTGTTTCTCTTTGTCTGTGGAGTGCCGGGGATCTAAAAGGCTCGGTCACACATTTTAAAAAGGCAAAATGTTTTGGAAAACTCAATAAATTTCTGTGTAATTTTCATATTCAATGGATTTGCACAGTAAACCCTTTGCAAGCCAGTTTTGACAGCGCTGGCCTCGAGAGCCAGAGAGGCCAAAAAAGAGAAAGCCATACGCTGTGCTGCACCATCCACTTGTATTTAATCTCTTCTGTCGGGCTCTGCAAAAGAGGAATGGTTTTCAGACCGATATGAGACAAGAGTCAAGCTAATGAGCTTGATAACTGACAACAAGCCAACTGAAAGTCAGTGAGCAAGCTAGCTTGGAGAGCTTTTAACCTTCAGGTCCAGTCTTCAATAAAACTTTTTTAAATTAAATGACTTATAATCCTGACAACAATATGTCAGAATGAGCTAAACACCACAGTACACAACTGCTGGAAGTGACTAGCACTAGTTTACATGTAAGCCATTAGCTTGCCAGCTACCATAGTTCACCAAGGTGCCCTGTAAATAGTCCCTACATTGCTAAACCTTTAGCAGTGGCTATTTCATGAAGATGTATCTTTCTGGTGCAGTCGGACCTGAAGTCTATTCGTTGTTGTTATACTATGACTAAATCATAAATTTGGGCTTCAACAAAGAATGCAACCAGGCATTTTAAGGCTACCGACAACTTGTGCTGTGTTGTCTTTCTAGTGTTTTTAAAGTGTACATTTTTCTTCTGACTTGCACAAATAGGCAGGGAAGGAGAGAACAGAAAGGGAGAGTTGCTGCATCCAAGTCTCATAATGGTCAGTGAAACCCTGCTGTTTATTCTGACATCATGTTAGCTAAAATGTTGGTGACAGTCCTTTGTAGACAACTGCATGTAAACACAACGGGCTATATCAAGGTCAGCAAAATGATCAAGGTAATGTCTATATATGTTACGATAAGTCGATAACGTAATCATTGTAACAGGCTCTAATGTGATGAAATAAATAGACTGCTAAACTTTGCTGTTGCATAATAGAGGTTTTTGCATCCACATGAAGGTCAGAATTGAAGTTGTAGAGTGAAATTAAAACTTGGACTCGCTAAATCGCTTTAAGACCAAAGTCATAGATGCTGTTTGTTTAAGAAACATGGCTTCTTGATATTTAAACCAGCAATAGACAAGTTTTTTTGCTTTAACCTATCATTATAAAGGAAATGGTGTGCTCACGATGTAACGGCGAAAGAATAATGACACCATCCGCTTTAGATTGTTTACCTATAGACCTCGCTTTCACTATGCAATTCTGTCTGCCACCAGGTACGAAATCTCCTGGGAAAATTAAGGCTAATCGGTGATCCAGTCAGGCTGACAGATTGGCACTTTTCCTATGTGCTTTCAGGGTCTCCATTATTACTAAATGAGTAAATAATGTCATGCTTTTGTTTTGTGTTGTTGGTAATTATTACTCTGAGGAAAATGGAAAGCGATCAGGTTGTCTCTGCGACAGCTGCGGCGACAATAATACCACTTAAAAAAGCTAAGGGGAAAAGTTACGTTTCCATTTTAAGTTTAAAGTTTCACCTTTTAGCTCCCGTTGCCATTTCCCACTTGTGTGCACAGCTGCCTTACAGAGCTTCCAGTCAAATTTCAGAGGCACACACTCCTTAATGCCACATCAGATGAACATAGATCAGGTACTCCAAGCAACAAGCTGCTTCTGAGCAGTTGAAGATGCTGCCACGTCAAGGTCAACATCAAGGTCAAAGAGTGATGGCGTGGCACGTCAGGAGCTGTGCAGAGGGCACAGACTGTTGTTCAAAGGCTCATTTTCCCAGTGTGCTACTTCCAAGTGTGAGGGTTATTCCCCATGACATTCCAGTAGCCGGCACATCCCACTGAGAACTGATTAGGACAAATGGAGCTGACAGGTTTGTCGCTGTTCCCGGAGTGAGAGAGACGTGCAAGGAAGTAGAGTAGAAATCTCCTGTTCTGTCAGGCCAGATCACACTGAGACGAGGAGGGAGATATGATCCTTTTAGCAATCTTCGTATCACCTCTTTTTGTCTGTGTGATTGTACAGCTTTTTTATTATTTCTAACAAACACGGAGAATTTCTTTTTGCCATCACTACCTAATAACAGCCCCAAATGACAAACAGCAAAATATATTTGCCTCTCTTTTTCACTGATAAGTGATCTCTCAAATTATAATGACTTCAGCAAAGTATAGGTCTACCATGCAATTCAATATTTGCGCACTACAGAAAAATCATTAAAGAAAGTTATCATTTTCACTTGACATCAGCACAGTGCCCAAACATCTCAAGATTGGTGTTTCTGTTGCTTTGCTTTCTGGAAATGGCTCATTTCTTTCCTTAATTAAGTTTAGCAACAGCTTTGACTGAGCTGCTCAGTCATTAGACATATGTTAAATGTGGTCAGCGTAAGCGATTCAGTAGCTGCGGATGCAGAAATAACTTTGCAGATGCAGTTTAGTAACGGTGTTGCTGATTCATTCCCTCAGTGATCTGTTTGTTTAGTCAGAGTTTGTTGGAGTAGTTTGAGGGTTTGATGATGAACTTGTTAGAAGTATTAATAAGAGAGTTGTTAATTAAATGAGAAATACAGTTTATGTTGATGTATTTAATTTTGTAATGTGTAGCAAAAATTAGAGGTGAGATAAGTTTGATCAGAGTTTTTAGCCATGCATGGTTTTATGGATTGCAATGTCGATCAGATTTTTCAGCTGCTATTGAATGAATTGTTTCTAAATTTTATACAGACATTAGTGGTTCCTAAACACTGATGCCTAATGACTTTGGTGATCACCTGACATTTCCTCTAGCGCCTGCATGAGGTTGAGATGTGTGGTTTTGACTGAAATATCTTGGCAGTTATTTTAAGGATTGCCATGGAATTTGGTGCAGACCTTCATGTCCCCATCAGAATGAGTTGTTATCAGTTTGATCCTTTATGTGTTGCTCTAGCACATCATCAGGTGACATTTTTCATTTGTCCTTTATTTAAGTTTGGGTGTCACTTTTTTTTCTTGTCTGTGTGTCCTTGTGTGTCAGCCTGTGTCCCCTCTCTAAATGCAGAGGCTTTTATGGGTCCTTGGCGGCAGCACAGGTGGAATTCTTCATGAGCTTTTCCTCAGCAGCAATTTGTAGAGTATCAAGTCGCAGGGCAGATAACTGATCAGTCTGTCCGATCAGAGTTGAACAGATCAGATCGATGGATAAGAGGAGCAGCTGCTGCACAGGCGAACTTACTTTTTAGACCCAGTGCAATTAACACTTAGGTTTCACTTTTCATTGTTTCTAATGTTCTGCTGCTCCATCTCCGCCCAGAGTAGGCTCTGCACTGTTAAAATGTGGAGCAATTAATTACCAAATAGTTTATTTACTCCACCAGTGCTCCTAATGAACAGTCCAGCTCCAAAAATAGAAATCAGAATGTAGCAGGAGATGTTTTAATCATGGTGGGCCATCACAAATGAATGAACGTCTATCGTATCGTCGCACAGTGCCAAGTATTGATTCTGTTATTGTATAAATTATTAATATTACAAATACATAATAAACTTTAGGTACTCTACTAGAATAATATAATCAGTTGCTTTTTCAGTCTACAAGATATATTTTACAGTAAAAAAAAAAAGGCTGACATGAGATGAACCCACTGAAAACTTGATCTTATTTGATAAAACAGATGTTGACAGAGTTTTCCTTTGGGAGGATTAATTGCAGTTAAAAAAAAAACAGGTAATAAATCACAATATATCACAGTATATTTTATCGCAATACTCATATCGCAATATCACAACACATTTAAAATTGCAATAATATTGTATCATGACCAAAGTATCGTGAATATAGTATCGTATATATCAGAACAGCTGCAAGTATTTGGTTGTTTGAGCTGGACAGAGCAATCGGATCTCAATGTGGACACTGGAGACACATACTAACACCAGGTGTAAGTGTAATGAGGTTAAATCATATCTAGATATAATCTGGATATGGGGTGTGTTTTGATGCAAGGTGTAGAGGGGGTCTATGTCTTGTTAAGATATGAATCTGCTTTTTTCTTAATGTTATTCTGTTCTGTGTCACCGTGTGGGAAATAAGTGTCCTTTGTTTACCGTAACAGTTTGTCTTGTTAGTCTTGTAAATCCATAAATAATCAATGAATCAGTGAAAGTTTTGTGCCATCAGAGAGGCAAGTCCTCCCCATCCAAGTTTAATTAACTTTTCAGCATTTAAAGTTTGAAGCCTTGTTCCTCATCATGGAGAGGTGATCTCTTTTATATTCAGTGCCAGTAACTCATTAGCTATAGGCAACCTTTATGATCACATGGAGTCATAAACAGTAAATGTCTGTGAAAAGCTGCGATTCAGGTGAAATCCCTCAATTTTTCTTTAAAAAGGTTCCCATTAAGTTGAAGTCTACAATAAAGAACAGCTTTATCACCTGCAGTAGAGGAACTTTGTCTTTGACCATACCTTGACAGTAAAACATTAGAAACTGTGGCATCTCCCAACCTCAGAAGGACTGCTCAATAAAGATATGGACACTGCATGTGCTGTTTAATTTGTCCACTAATTAAATTTATCTGGCAGGGATCGGGGTGATCTGGGGATATTCTACCTAATTATAAGAAATATAATTAATGTCTCTGGCATATGAGCTCATTTCAGTGGCTTCCTATCACTTTTGATAGAAGCGAGGGAAGCTTTCTTTTTTTTTTCTTTTCTTTTTTTTTCAGTTTTGCATCGATGAAAGAATTGGTTATCGCACTCGCCCTGATTCATTTGGAAAACATGAAAGGCTCTCCGATAGCCACATAATTAAACGGTTATTTTGGGGCATTCAATTTAAACTTGGGCTCAGCAGTGCCCTTGCAGGAGAAATAGAATTGCTTTGTCTCAGCACTCTCTTTGACTCCGAAGACAGTTTAAGGAAATCTAGTTGCAATAAAACACCAGATCTGACTACAACAGGAGGCTCAGAATTAATGATTTGCCTTTGATCCGACCAGGGCGATGCACGAGTGCCTTTTGTCCTCATCTAAATGAGTTCCTAGTTCTGTGGAAGACTGTTAAATTATTAAGGCTGTGCTAGAAGTTTGATTTTTTTGATGTTTCTTTTCCTGCATTGCACCGAGGGAACCTTTTGCAAAGAATCCAAAGATTTAAAATAGAAATAATCTGAAGCATGTTTGCAATAATCACGCTGCCTCATAGACTGGAGTTGCAGAACATCTGCCTAATCTAATATACTTCCACATTAACCTACATTGTCTATATTTGGATATTATTTCAGATCTTACTGCAGCAGAATGCAGCAAGGTACATTATCATGTGATGGACATTTAGCTGCGGGCTACAGTGTGACTTCAGGACGCCCTCATCTTGTTTGATATATTCAGCCGAGGTGGGGGCAGGGTTGGCCTATCAAGTGATGATTTGCGTAAACAAATAGATCCTGACTGGTGGCATAATCCTCCTCATGATGGCCAAAGGGCAAACTTAATGCACTGAGATATCAACGTCAAAGTCAAAGAGCAGAATGGAGTCTATTTTTAATCCACTTTATCTGAGTCCTTGATTTTCTGCACATTTGCCTCATTATTCAGCCTGATGAAAAATGCCTCTGAAATGCAGCACTTTTGAAATACAGGTGTTGCACATGAATCAAAACCACTGCATGCGTGCGTGTGTTGATAACATTTTATCCAAACTCATTCTGCATAACAAGTATCCAGTAGCAGACATGAGCTGTGGTGTAGTTACAAGTCTGAATGCACTGGATGTGGAGACACTGGAGAGGAACAGAGTTGGCTTGTTGACTCTCCTCTCCTCCTCTTCGAGAAAACCTCTCAGCGCTTCGAGTGATTGACATATTTACTCCTAAGTCCTCCACCGTCCCTCTCTCCAGCTGTCGCTGCCCTTAACGACACCTCATCCTGTTGAGAATGGGCCGAGAGAGGCAGGAGATTAGGGGCTAATATGGTATTGGAAAAGAGGAATAATCTCACAGACGCCCTATCTTTTCTCATAAACTCCGAGGTGAGAGGACAGTCGTCCAGCCTGACTGACAGACCGCTGCGCTCGCTGACTGACAGTCGCCAAGGTTAGAGTACGTCAGATTGGAGGAGTCAAGTTTAAAAGCCAGTTAGCAACATACCATCTTAGCCCTCAGGTCATCACCTGCGCTATCAGCTCTAATCCTGGCCTAAAGCCTCGTTCCCCATTCCCACAGGACCAATATTGCTCCGGGACGTGAGATGGTTTTGCAATAATTTCAAAGATTTACGGTGATTTTAATCCTGTGCAAATCTACCACGTCTATAATTTGTAAAGCTGAAGTTTGAGGGCGAATTCCTGACTGTATTTAGAAGGAAGACAGAGGTCCCCTGATAATACTAATCCACTGCAAATCAAATTCTGCAGGATTTTTCTGCCTTTGAAATGGACAATTGCTCTGTTCCAGCACAGTCCCCTAGAAATTGCTTTTACAGGCTTCTAATTTGCAACAGCAAATACGTGCTGGGAGACCAAATAATGTTTTTATCAACACTATGAGGAAATTTTCTGACTTAATTTGATTTGCAGTAGCTGCCAAGTTGCAAAATGTTCACACTGATCATACCTGCCAAACAAATGTGTTTAGTTTTCCTACAATACCCACTTGGAACAGCTAATGCATAATTCAGATTTTTGATAGTAGTGATAGATAGTAGTTACACTACTAGTTAAATTACTTTCCTGATACACCCCATAAAACTGGTAATTGCGTATCTCCCCAAAATTCAGATGTGGGAATATCTGGGTAATTGCTGTTAAGTGCAGCTAAGGTTTGAAAGCTTTTTTTTTTTTTTTAGCTGGGGGTCTGCAGTTGCCTGTGACCAGTATTTTCCCAAGAAGGACAGTCACTTGTGGAGCAAAATTTTTTTCCACAACATATCCAGCCATAAGCTTCATTATTTCTTTGTAGCCTGCATCTGTCTACGATTCAAATCTAGTTTTGGTAGTTAAGCCAGTATAGGGCTAAAGCTGATGTCCACAGTCACAGAGGGCTCACCTTTGGTGGGGTGTATTTCCTGGAGCTTCACGTTGTTGTGAGGTCAGTCGTAGGTGTTTCAGACTGCAGTTTTGAGAATGTATTTCTCACAGTGGAAAGAGCTTTAGACTTGCAGCAAGGATCACAAAAAAGAGTCCACTGATGTGACTGTTGCATTTCAAGTCAGTAGTGACGTGATAACAAAAGTAATGTTGCCAC
>JAPZEB010000022.1:12512162-12523148 GCA_029783705.1 Chaetodon striatus | reverse complement strand
ACAGTCTCTTTCAAAGTAAAGGCACTACGTAAGTACAACACTGCGAATTAACGTTTTTTTTCCTTCAACAACTAATGAAGTACAGGGTTTGGCTTTATACTCGTAGGGGACACAAACACTGCTTTCCCAGGAGAAAGTCGATGTTCGTTGGACCCATTCATCACCACTCCCGCCCACCCTACTCTGACTTTCGCTGCCTTAACTTTAGTTCTTGTCTCACTGCGTTTCCCCCTGACGCTGCCAGCCGCTGTTTAACTAACAGGAACCAGCCGCATATCATGCCAACGTTAAAGGACGGCTTTTTTCGTCTGTGTCTGATGCCAGAAGTAAGTGTGTTTCCAAAAATGGCCGACTATTCCTTTAAGAGGTCACAAGCCGAAGAGAGGGAACCACTAATCCAATCGATAGTTAGAGAATAAAATACCACCTTTAGCAAAGAATTTGAATTAAGAGTATGTGGATAATCCAGGGTACACTTGTGGTGCAGACGTGTCTCAGTAAACAAAAATGAATTGAACTAAATGAACCTGAGAAGCAAAGGTTGTGCGGGTGCACTGATTTACACAGAGAAAGCAACACCACTGAGTGGATTTATCTGTTTGTGCTTTCAGGAACAGATGAGATCACAGAAAATGTACAAATGCCCCTCGAGTGTTCCTTAACTCTATCTTGTAAGATCTCGCTCTGTCACAGCGGGGCGTCTATAGACACAAGGGTTAGAAGGAAAAGGTTGCATTCGAGTGCTGTGTGTTTTGTTGTATCCCCAAAGATCGTCTCGACTCCTCCAGCTCTGCACACACTCGAATGCCCCCAGAAGGCCTCCAGAAGCAAACTGTCAGGCAGTTTTCTTCACACGCTTGGAGTAAACACTTGATTTGAAAAAGCGGAGTGCAGATGAAAACATGTCTTGCAGAATGTAATTGAGGCAGCTGAGAATGCAATCTGTGTTAATCGCTGGTATGATTCTGACACGTTTTTAATGCAAACACGGGTAGCTGTGTAGCACTGTTTTGCTGGTTAGTTTAATGGCTGCCTGCGTGCTTCTTGCACACCTGTACGATGTCAGGCGGTGTTGTGAGTTTGAGCCCTCCGACAGCGAGCCAGTGTTGTGTAAAGCAGCTGGCAGATTACAGAGCAGCTCCTGGCAGATATCGTAGCAGTTTATCTCAATTTAACATCGTAAATGGGGTGTGGACAATGAAACTGTACACAAACTATGATGATCCTCCTGTGGCTCTGGCAGTCAATGATGTTTTATGAATATATCAGTGCAGCGCTGGAAGTTCAACAGACAAGCAGATGGTTAGATAGAAAAAAATGAAAAGGTTAGGCATGTTCTGCTGTACCCTTTTCTTTCACTTACATTTTTTTAATGTTCTTTTTGTTGTTGTTTTTACCAAAGAGACTAATATATTTTTGTTATCAATTAATCGAGCAGTAAATTTTTTTGACAAATCGTTTGGTCTACACATTGTCATAAATTGTGAAAAATTATTTAAATGACCAAGGTGATGTCTTCAGTTTTCTTGGACCAACATCCAGCATCTTTAGTTTATTAGCATCACGACTGAGAGGATGAAACTAAAGAGCGTCCGGCAATTTTGCTTCACAAATGACTGAAATGATTGATCCATTTTTAAATTTGCTACTGATTTCTTTTGTTGATTAAAAATTAATTGATCGACTTCTCATTTTAGCTGTAACTGATTTGTGGTCACACGTGTCGCACAAAAAAATAAGCCGCATGTATTACATTTTTTTAATCAACACAATAAGATAATGTTTTAATTGCATTTACAATAGAACCCTATGCTAGTGATCATAGTTACAGTTATCAACCACTCTTATGGATCAAAAAGCTTAAAACAAAGTCATTCCCATGCAAATGCTGTTTAAATAATTCGCACATACTGATTAAAAATTCCACTGTGGCTGGATTGGATTGTAGGTAGCTGTATTTGTATTAGGGCTGGGAAATAAAACAGTAACAATAATTATCTCGATATAATTTTCCTCGACAGAGATATAATAAATGTTCAGTAAATCCTCCATATAATTAAACCACCCACACACCCATAGAGCGCGATGGTAATGCACTTTAAATGCCTGTTGCCCCCCCGCCATAACCAGAAGAAGAAAAAAGAGCAGCAGCAGTGATGTAAATAGTAGAGGAAAAAGACGAGCCCGGCCACTAATGCTTACGGTAACGTTAGAACGCTACAGCGATATTCTACAAGCTCGTGAAGTTATTTTTAGTGTGACTGTTTTGACCCAAGATAACAGCATATAGCTTCCCCACGATTGATTCACCACCTAACATTAGCTACAGCAGTTGTATGGGTAGTCATGGTTAGTCATCTAATACTAACAGTAAGTTAGCAAGTTCAGTGACAGACTAACCAGCTGCTTCATTACATTGACATGACATAGCGTGACTAAAGGTAACGTGAATTAAACTGTCATACATTTTCTCATTCATGCGCATGATTTCTGTCCCAGTCACCTCAGGTAAACTCACACCGGCAATAAATTATCCCACATTACTTCACGACGTCATCATAGTCAGAAATTACTTGAACAGAAACTACTGACCACAGTTGAGATTTTTCTTTCGTCTTTTTATTTAGTTTGCGTTGTCAGCTAAAAGACTTACAAAATGTTTTCAATCCTCTGAACAAAGGGTTTAATGTGCCTCTGACCAGAACTAAGACTAAGACTAAGACATTTCATTTATTGACATTATCTTGATTATAATTGTTTTGAATCTACCTCACATTTGTGAAATCTTCCGCTGTTTGGAAAATGTTTGTCATGTTCCGACAATAAATAATAGTTTAAACCACAATTAACCATTTAGTATCTTCAGCTTTCTTTCAAGAGACAAAATCAGCCTTTAAACCTAGAAGAAAAAATGATTTTGACTTTTTTAGATAATTATCGATATGATTTTTTTTTTTATCGTGATAACATTTTGAGCCATATTGCCCAGCCCTAATCTGTATTCGAGTATTCAGCCCATTCTTGTGTTAAAAATGAGTCAATAATCTATGCTTTATCTATTGTAAAAAGGCGAAATAATTTCCTAAAATGACTGAGCACTGTAAAACATTTTTTCGATATCATAATTCAAACAAATGTAAATAATATATTTGTTTGGGCTTTGGGAACCTGGATGGTATATTTGCGGTGGATTGAAAGTAAACTTCAGTGCCCATGTTCATCGTAATATCGGAGCGTGTTGCGCCTCATTGGACAACAGTGGAGCTCTATGGCACAGAGGAATAAGCTATATCACACAGAATCAAATCACAGTTAGTTTGGGTATTTTCATGGCAGCAGTCAACACTATGTTAAATGCAAATATTTTGTTGGAGACAGCACTGGCACACACACCCACACACACACACACACACACCCTACACACATCTATCCATCCAAATTTGGAAACAGAGGTGAAAGTCACATCCTCATCCTGTTAAAACGAAGTGTTGTCTTCCTGTCAGCAGTGTGCTTTTGTGCACCATCTGTCAGTATTTGTTACCCATCCACGTGACAGCGAACAGCAGTCGTGTATGACGGAGCGGAGGAGCCCCACGTTGAGAGGAGCGAGACGCTCCCTCTGTGACAAAGACCAAAAGAAGAGCCAGTCACAGCGTGGTCACTCCTCTCAGCCTCCAGTGACGGGATTACTCATCGCTGAGGGAGCTGTGCTAAAGCATTCACGTGCAGAATGACATGTATGATGAGAGAAAGAGGTCAAAAAGTCACGGAGTGGGATGCTACCAGTATCTGCAGTAAACAGACAATGGTTTCAATGAGTGGCGTTCTCATCGTGCCATATTTCTGCAGGGAGAGTAATGGAGCTGATCCCAGCCTATGACTCCATTTTACCTGTTTCATGGTAAACAAATCCAGTCAGGATTTTGGAGGATTAGTGTCCACGTAATTCTTCGTCATCAAGTACTTTCACTTAATCCGCTCAGCATTTACATTCATTTAAAGCTTTTTGCCAGTTTGTTGCTTTGAATTGTCCCTTTAAATACCTCCAACCGCCGCCTGGTTATGAAGAACGACAACAAAAAAAGGATTGTTCGTGTGTGTGTGTGTGTGTGTGTTTGAGAGTGAAGGAGCGAGGGGTGTTGTTTGACAGATACAAACAGCCCGCGATAAATCCAGGTGCTTATAGCTTGGAAAGTTTTGGCCATAAATTGCAGGGCCGGATCAAGGGAATGTGCATCAGCGATGGCGAAATCGATTTCATTTAGAACTCATCAACCGCCGCTGCTCTTAGAGTGACAGCAAATAACAAAGAAGCGGAGGGAGGGGGCCAGTTAAAGGAGCTCTGGGCCGCTTTCGACTCAGGGACACAGAGCGGAGCGTTCACCAGTTCAAATGTTTCAGCCTTTTGTTCTCCTGTGTCAAGTAAATTGCTTATATTGTTCAGATCTTTGCAGGAAATATTACCACTGGCTTGAATGTGTTCAACAGCCGAAGAATATGTATACGTATGAGATTTACTTTATTGCTGTGAATTGACTGATTTTGCTAAATTCATGTTTTAAAGTGGATTTTTTTTTTTTTATGATATATCAGTGAAAAGATGGAAATACAAGAGTTTGGTGTTTAATTGGACTGCTTGGCCTGGCTACCTGTAGACTATCCACCGCAGGCGGAGAAGAGAGGCACAAAGGGGGTGGAGCATTCTCAAAAGGAGCCTTCTGGTAGCTGATAAATCCTTTTAATAAACACGAGTTGTGACATATTGAACCAAGGAGGCCTATGTCTAGAAGAAGCATACAGCGAAGCCACTTTGTCAGACAAGCTTGTTGCAAGCCATACCCAAATGTTTCAGCACCAAGGACAGCAAGCGACGCACTATCGCAGGGTTTACGCTAGACTTTTTTTTTTTTTTTGTTGACGGTCATTATGGTCGTTATTCCAGAATTCCAGCCATAGAGAACTACTACTGGACATTTGTTGTAAAAAGCCATATAACAGCTTACATTTAAACAGCGATAAAACACTTCAAAATAAATAACTTGAAATAAGCTTAATGAAAAAGCAGCCTATTGAACAGAGTGACTAATCAGAGGTTTAAAGAAAGAAGGAAAAGGACTCGTCGCAGTATAAATCACCAAGCCCACAATCCACTGTCTGGCTTGCAGTGGTGGAGTGAAGCGTATTTCCGGTCTAATCTACAAGGAGACCTGCAGCGTGTTGGAGGTCTTCATGTAGATTATGATCCATGATGCTGTCACCTGACTACACAGAGGGCGCTAAGAGGAGAGCTGTGACTGCTATGGATGTGGTGTGTTGGAGCCACAATAACATTTTTTGTATTTGTTTTGATTCATGTGTAAGTAGTGGTGCCTTCATGTAAATAGATGCAGTTTTGTTGTTTGTACACCAGGTGGCGCACGAGAACAGGAGAACGCAGGTAATATAGGTAAGGTGCAGGCGATGAGCAGTAGGTGTGTGACGAGAAAAGTAAACCGTTTTTTGACTGTGTTAAGTGTGTTTTAGCACAAAGAGTTTGTGGCGTGTTGAAACTGAACTTCATGAATGGTCACGTACCTGTGATTGTAAAGTGCTGACTTACCTGAGATGAATTATGGACATACGATGTTTTACCTGGGTGCAGGTGAGCACGTGCTAAAATAAATGGGTCACCGCTCTCAAAGAAACCTGGAGCAATGGAGATCGGTTTATTGTTGTTGCCCAGAACACGCATCCGAACAAGTTCTCCCCGTTCGCCTCTCAGAGGCCTTGAACGTAACATTTGTATTGAAAGACTCTACATGGTGTATGCCCTGAAGAGGCAGGAACACACTCTGTACGGCTTTGGTGGATAAAGAGATTCGTCCATAAATCCTAAAATCTGGTTTGCATAATTTTAGTTGTCTTGGCAACATATTTTATAGGTCACACAATATTAGACTTTAGTATGCTATTAATAAATTCATTTATTTATTTGGCATGTATCCCACCTGACATTTTGGCCACTGATATTTGCATCTGCCAGAGAACTACACATGATACTGGCTAATGTAAATCCTGCCCTATGAGCATCAGTTGATGAATAGCTCAGCACCACTGCCTCAGTACCATGTCTTTTTTTACATGAGAATAACTTTAATATAAAGTAGACACATGGTTTTAAACAGCATATTCATCTAAAGAACCATAATTTAAGTTACAATTAAAGACTTACTAAATTCTGTCCCTGCTAAGCCGGCCGTAGGTTATTGTAGTCCATTTGGGTATTTCTCCACAGAACACAATAATCTGAACAGGTTAACTTGTCTCCTCAGAACATTGTGTTTTGGTTCTTGTCATTTTTTGCTGGTTTATAGTTTTAACAGTAAGTGAGGTAGCTCATACATTTGGTAAAGCCAGATGTAGGTAGCTCAGTAGGGAGTGGCCATTGAATCAGGGTGCTGGGGCAGTTGCATCCTCTGCGGTCTCTCTGCTTATGTGATCCACTGCAGGAGTGTCACGTTTGCATGGTTTCAGATGGTATCCATATTCTGCTGTGCTTGATTATGTTGCCAGATTGCAAAGACGTTATGATAAAACCGCATATGGAAAGAAACACTGAAATTCCCATACATCTAAATGCAAATACAAGAGCAGGAGGGAGGAGGAGGACATTACATTTCTGTGCTAGTATCTGCTTATTGTTGGTGTATGCACAAGTGTGACGAAATCACCATGTGGATGATGATCGAAGCGGTCACTGTTTTAAATTAGGTAATCACAGACTTGTAAATTCTTGCAAAGAGACACGTCAGACATGTTGGATGCCAACCAATCAAGCATGACTTTTATCATGTACACAGGTGATCAGAAAAGAGCTTCCATGAACTGTCTTCACTATTTCCTATTGACTGCATCAACATATTTCTTTTTCACTTAACCATGTTTACATTTGAGCAAGGAGGAGCGCTCTGTGCTCCTATGATTCAGCGTCACAAAGCATGGATGTTGCAGCTCTTATCTTCTATGACACACAGCAAAGGCTAAAACAAAGCGTGGTAGCACCCAGCATTGTTTCTGATGCCCCAAACAATTAGTGTCATCTCAGCATTAAAAAGAAAGGTCATGGTCACATATGATTGGATGATATACAGTACCTAACAAATAGAGATGTTCTGATACCATTTTTTTTACTTCTCGATTCTGATTCCTGAGCATTTGTATCAGCTGATACCGAGTACCAAACCAATACGATTGTGTAAAAAAAAAAAAAAAAAAAAAAATTCAGCTACGTCCAACTAACCCTGTATGGATGTAAAAAGATTGCTATCATTGTTGTACATGGCTCAGATTAAACCCTTTGTACAGCATTAACAAATACATACAGAGAATGAACACCATAGAACTATTTTATTATCTAATTTGACATATTGCTAATGGCTAACATCACCAGAAATCAATCCTAGCTGCACGGTGCAACTTGCCGTGTAAGCTACTATTTTGGACCAACGAAGAAGAACTGATTTCTAGGAAAACTGCCATTTTATTCAGGCGTGAAACCACCGTAAAGTTTAGTAATAACTTACGTGTTATCAGATCGGTGCATTGACTCGCATCATCGCCAATTCGAGATCCAACTTTTTAGGCAGTATCGGAGGCATTTGCTATGTTGGTATTGGAACAACTCTACACATGAACTGACCACTGAGTGTATATGTCAAGTCAATACAGATTTGTTAACAGTCAAGGAATTTTCCCTTCCGTTTCCCTTGAAAAATCTCAGGCTGTTTGAGATTGTTGTGGGTAACATTGCAAATCAGTTAACAGGTAAGACTTCAAAGTGATTTACAAACATATAAACTGAAAAATGATATAAAAAAACTTTTAAGATTGATTGAAATGTCCACAGTGAAACATACAGACGATAGAGGACAGACCTGATTCACAAACTGCCAACTTTATGAATACATTATCACAGACGAGAGAAGAAAAGGAGTAAGGTGGACAACTGCATGCAGTGTTTCTCTAGGCCTCAGTATTGATGACTTACTAAGAATGTTGCTTTGTCACCTACTGACACTCTTATCGGAGCTTGTGATATAACGTTACCAGTGATCTTAAGTGCTATATTGAGGCCAACTGCAGTTCATGAACTGAAGGAGCCTCTTGGATGAGGGATTAAACATCTTTAAGAAACTCAAGCAAGTCCAATTGCCTACGACATAGCGCTGAAGATTACCATGACCTGGATGACTGAGAATCTTCACCAATAATGTTACTGGTGAATAAAAAAATTTTTTTTAAATGTAGTCAGCCCGGTGGATTGATCAGCGTCTGCGGTAAATCCTGACGACAGCAACAACAATCTCTGCTTCTAGATCACAATGTCAGGCTCAGTAATTGATGACTGACAGCCATCATCATCCATCAGCCCGACCCTAGACTACAATAAAAGATTTGTGTATACCTGTGGACACATCCTGATAAGAAAATAAAGACATATTAAAATAAAAGGGACCTCTTTCTGGACGTGTTGGATTTTATAAATTTTGCACCAATATGATTTAATACTTTGATTTGCCAGGAGTTTCATTGGCTGGATTATTTCATCTATTAAGAATTTATCAGCTTTGTTTTAGAAAATGTATTTTCTCCACATTTCTATTGTGGTATCAAATTTTATATCCTGTGAAGAAGGATGTGATTGTCATTTTCCACCCCTACTTTTTGGTCACTGACATTTCACTCTGCACTTTAAAAATAATTCTGAATCATCTCTTAGTTTGTCACCTCAAACTATATAAATTACCACGACACAGGAAACAATATAAGCAGACTTTTATTTGCGTCTCCAACAACAGTCGGAGAACATTAGCCGGATCCCCAGGAAATGTGAAGGTTCCTTTCCCATCAGCCTCCTTGATCAGACTAATCATCCTTCCGGTGGCTGTCTTTATCTCCCCTATCACCTTTCAAACACTTGGTCATGTTGGAGCACCCAGTCTGCCGTTTTACATTATTAGTTCCCTGCCAGGGGCACTCCCTCTTATGCAGAGAGGCAGAGGAAAGTGAAGGTGAGGAAGATAGAAAGCGACGGCTCCTGCCTGCTTGTCGCTGGGGGAAGAGGAGGAGGAGGCAGCAACGTTGACGGCCTAATCTCCGGCTCTGATTATCTTCTCATTACAATCAGACGGGAGCCACTCGAAGAAGAGGAGAATGTGTAATTACGCTCAAATCTCCCATGACTAAAACAGAGGATAATAAGCAGGGCTAGAACTGTGTGCTCACATCTAATCATTCAGTTTATTTAGTCATTCGTTCTGCACCCGCGTTTGACTGCGGATGACGATTTTTGGGAGGTTCAGGTGGACGCGTGTGAATTAGTAAACACCTGACTTTTAGCAGCATTGGTTAGGAGCCAGAAATAATTTACCGTAATTTTAAAACTGCGGGAAATGTGTTTAAACATGAAGCTGAGTGTGTGACTTCTTGATTTTGCTTTTACGCCTGTGTTAAAGGGATAGTTGACGTGAGGTTGTATGAGATACTTATCCACAATAGGTGTATTATGAATGAAATAATATCAGCAGCGAAATGTATTTTAGCCACCTAAAAAATCTAACAAAATCAGTATCAGTTTAAGTGTACACTATATTTAGTATATATTAATCACTTGACCTTGCTGTCAGACATTCATTTCTAACGGGGAACTGAAGCCGTTAATTTCTCTCTTCAAGCCAGACTCCATTGAGAAAAACTGTTTTATCTTGCAGGAGCTGTCGGTCCACCACTGCCTTGAACAGTTAGTTAGATTGTGTTATTTTGTGATTTTGTCATTCAGAAGGGTTACTTCGGTTTCACCAAAGTCACACAATAACACAGACATGCTAACTGATAGATGCAGCGATAGACCAGCAGCTCCTGTTTTCAGTGAGCTAAAATTACTGTTTTTCTCAAAGGGGTCTGGCTTTGACGAGATAGGTGGGGGACTGAAGACATTAATGGCTTCCTTGTTGGAAAAGCCTCCCTGCATTAAGGTAAAGCAGTGAAAATATTCTCAGTGTAGTGTAGTGTACTTTTTTTCGGTGGCTACAATACATTTTGCTGCTGTGCCTGTCCACAGCGGTACTTTGCTTAAAGGTCCAGTATGCAGGATTTAGTAGAATCAACATTGATGTTGCAGAGCTGGAACTTCTCCCATTTGCTAAGCGTGTAGGAGAACTACTGTAGCCGACACAAAAACACGAATGACCCTCTCCAGAGGCAGTGTTTGATTTGTCCATTCAGGGCTACTGTAGAACATGGAGGACACCTAATGTAGATATATACGGCTTATTCTAAAGCCCTGTTCAGACCAAAGATTCACAATGATCATGATCATGGAAAACCTAGAAAAGTCATTAAATTTCACAATCTCATTTTCCAGGCCTGGAAAAGTCACAGAATTTGTGAAAATTATTGAAAGTTATGGAATTTTGTTCTTTGTGTGAAATTAATATTTATGGTAATCTTCCTTGGATAACCTTAAGCCCAGTTCAGACCAAAGATTTGCGACGAGATGAAATCGTTTTAAAACGTTGCAGGAAAAGTTGCAATGGTGTGAACTGGCCAGTCTGAGCTCGACTCAATCCGGGTGATGGTGTCACCTGCAGCTCAGCCGGTCAAATCATCAGCGACTGGCTTTAGAACTTAAAGCATTTCACCTCTTTCAACAGTCAATCGGCTTGTAGCGAAGTTCGCTGGTGAGGTCAAAATGACAGTAAAGGGTGTGTTCACTTACTGTGGCGGGTGCTCCGTCCCCGCCAAGATCTCTGTTTCCGTCCTGATGGTGTGCCGGTGTTGGATGGTGGGTTGCTACTGCTTCTATCTGTATGTGCTTAATCCCACACACACACACACACACAGACATTCTCAGTGACTGATAAATTGGTGCTGATTATTTATATTATTGTGGCGTATTTATTATGAATACAGTCCATCTGATGCTTGTTTTATTTCTGTTTTTTCACC
>JAPZEB010000022.1:12495958-12512062 GCA_029783705.1 Chaetodon striatus | reverse complement strand
CAAACTATCCCTTTAATATATCTTGATAACTAAAAATGTATGAGCTCTAGTTTAATAGAAAAAAAAAGTTCAAGGAGAATTTCAACTATTCTTATGACCATGCATCTCCCGTGGCTGCATCTGCCTGGCACGAGATAGAAAACACCATTTCCCAAAATGTCAGGGCAACTGAAGCATGTAAATAACTACATTTCAATTGACACCTCGATTTGAATGGTAAATGGCTGACCTCCAATTTTCCCTGAGAATGGCTGGCAGGGAGAAATGGAGGGGAATAAAACACATATCCAGTAGACCAGAGGGAATAAGGCTAACCAAGCATGCTAAATCCTCCTCACTATTGTATGATGGAAGCGTTAACTGTGTGGACAACTAGAAAAATCACTTTGAAAAGTTCTCACGAGAAGGCCAAAAACAAGAGCAAAAACTAAATTCTTCTTCTTGTTTCCCTCACAGCTTAGAGACAACAGCCTGCCAGCCGCTCAAGACTGATGAGAGGAAATCTGCGGACACCAGGGTGGACACTGCGGACAGGAACGGCTGCATCAAATGAAAAGGACGCAAACACCACAGTCATCGCAGGGCCAGGAGGTGAGTTATGCTTTCACGAATCCCAAGCACTTGAAAATCATCAAGAAGGGGTTTCTGACCTCAAAGAAGGAGTGCTTGCAAGAGAAAGTCGAGAAATCAACGTCCTTTAAAGTTGTAGGATTGTTGATCATAGCAGAACATTTCAGATGATGAATGGTTTACGTTGTTGTTTGTTTTTGGGGGGTGCTTTTGTAGTTTTCAGAGGTGGTGATAAAGTATTTTAACAGTACACCAAAAACTCCTTCAGGGCTTGACTCTCAGTGAGGAAAAACAGAGCTAATCTCTATACTCTGGTGCGGGGAACGTAAACAGTCTTATCAGGTCGGGCCCAGCGGAGAAATACAAACATGTTGTGAGGAATCCCACACTGTGTCATTCAGATCCTCTCATTCACCAACACCTTCAACCAGAAAGTCTCCTTCACACTGAGAATAGTTTGCAGGCTTCTGATTCTGAGGTGGGAAAAATCGATTCAGGCTGATTTTTTTTTAAGAAACCTCTCAATTAATCTGACACCTTCAAAGCCTCTTGCAGTTACACAGCAGGGGAAGCAGGCAGTGATATGTAAAACACGACTGAAGCCGCATTTGAGGTGTTAGAGAGGATCATAAACATGAATCACTTCTCTTTGGATGAACTTTACCCGGCGGCTGCTTCTCTTTGTTTTTGAATTTAACAGTGAGCACAGAGAACACGCAGGCATGCAGGCGTCTGATAACCATTTTTCTGGTTTTGTGCGTGCAAGAAAAGACATCTGATATGAAAAGCGCAGTAAGAAAGATTTATGGTGTTTGTTCTCCTTGAAACTGAGAGCTTTTTTTCTCTGAGTTGAATTTACACTAGAGGACTTCAGTAACTCCGAAAAGCAGCGAGATATACAAAGTTGTTTGAAACTTAAGTACTGAGGATTCTCAAGAGACGTCTTCAGTAAAGTCGACACAGCACACTCGTGTTTACCAGTTTTATTCCTGAGGAAGGATATCAAGACCATATCATAGTCTTATTTCTCCTCTTTATCAATTTAGTTACTAATCCAGGGTGAAATCAGTCATTAAACAAAATAAAATTTCTGCCTTGAGTCACTTTCTCCTAAGCTTAATATTGCGTTTCATAAAAGTGTATTGATTTCCTCTGACTTTCAGCCCAGGCGCTGTGCGCCCCTGTAGTACGCTGTAGGAAACCTTAGAATGTTGCAGCCCTTCTGTGAGGGTTAGACTGACCAGACGGGTGTATTTTTGTTTAAGTACCTTGCTCAGTGCACCTTTATCACCGAGGCCAAAGTCAGACTGAAAGATAAAATCTTTGTGTGAGTAACACATTCGTTTTCTCGTGTGTAGGGGCTGGGTATTGGTGCCTTTTTGACTGAAATAACCCAGCACCAAGTAGTATCAGAACTTCTCCAGTCAAACGATACTGGCACTCAATCCTTTTAGCCTCCCGGTGTGGAAAAAAATACTATTTTTAAGGCTTTGCTCGCAGCCAATTACCCATGACCATTCTTTGATTTAATGCAATGTGATTGGCCCACTACTGCAGTAGCTACAACCGATACAGTCTGTGGTGTGGTGAAGTATTTGACAGAGTTTGAAGTTCAGTTAACTGAGATGCCACCAAAATGTTCGGAAGTAGGGCAATACTACGCACCTGTGGTGTCTGGTGGCATTTTAAATACACTGAGAACAAAACAAACAACAAACGAAACAGAACTTAAATTTAAATATAATGTAAGACTAATTTAAAATGATCCCTCCGTCATTAACTGTCGTGTTAGATAACGACGCTCACATTCAAGGTCATTAGTTGCAAACAGATTCGTTCAGCTCACCATTCATGATCATGGAAAACCTAGAAGAGTCAAGAAATTTCATAAGCTTATTGATAATCTTCAAGCTGGCCGACGGTGTCACCTGCAGCTCAGCTGGTCAGATTGCCAGCACCTGGTTTTAGAACGTAAAGCACGTCGCCTGTTTCAACAGCCAGTCGGCTTGTAGTGAAGTCCGCTGATCAAGTCAAAGTGATCACTTGCTGCACTGAGCCCTCTGTTTCTGTCCTCACAGTGTGCCACTGTGTGTGCTTATGCCCCCTCACACACATATATTTTCACTGACTGATGAATTGGCGCTGATTGTTTATATTACTGTGGCATATTTATTATGAATACAGTCCATCTGATGCTCATTTTGTTGATTTTTGCTGTTTCATCACCACTACAAATGCAGCTGTCGCCAGTATCTCACTATCACTATCCTCATTCATATTTTAAGAAGCAACAAATTATATTCAGCCACAGAATAAGCCTGAAAAGATGGAAATCAGAACGGAAGTACAGAGAGATGATACACAGATGATACACCATCTCATCTAGTTGCATTGGTGTGAACTGGCAGGTTTTTAGAACGCTGCAGAACAGCGCATTGCAAATAGTTGCCCGTTTGAAATCGTCTCATTGCGACCATCGTTTGGTCTCAACATAACCAACTGGACTGGAAAAGGCTGCTGTTAATTTTCACACAGTAATTAACATTTGGAGTTCTGTTCGAGTTGTGAATTATCATTCAATTTAATTCTGGGTCCTTGAATGGAAAAGTTTAGAAATTTTGTCCATGAAAATATGTGACAACCCTGTTCAACGCACGCACTCTTTTAGCACATTCATGCCCAACACTGACTACAACTTTACAACTCCTCCAACTTCTGAAATATTACTAATATTTTATGATCATCATGAGTCACAAAGTAAAGGTCTCTAAAGTATTACCTTCATCTGTGGGATTATAATCATGTATCTGTAGATCTGATAGAGGTCGAGAGTAAACACAGACTGAGGAGACACAACAGCAGCTACATCGGGTCCTGACTGAGCCTCTCCAGCTCCACAGATGCATCACCGGCTTTTAGTGGGTCAAAAGTGACCAAGAGGAGAAGAAATAGATGACAAATATTTTGTTTGTTTGTTCATTTCCACTTAGTAAAAAGTGGCTAATGAGTTGGATTCATTTCCAAAGTCTCTGTCTCACTTTTCAAAGCACTGCGAGTTGCTGTCTGAGAAAACTCTCCTCTGTTGAAGAAGACATTTGTTCTTTGGATTGTTATCTTGCTAATTGGCCGGCAGCAGCCCAATTTAGCCGAGCAACCAGTGTTAATTATAACATGAAACCACAAGCCACTGACACCGGCTCTCTTCTAGGAACAGTATGTTAGCTAGAGAGTTGTTACCAAACCTGGTTCATTGGGAAAAGAGCCACAAAAATGAACTGCGTCTATTAAATTCTGTTAAATCATTGAAAATATTTAATTACCAGAAAAGCCCAGCAGAAACATAAAAAAAAATCCACCTCACCACAAGTGAACAAAACCCAATACAGCACTTGACTCCAGCTGAGTGATGTATTTCTCATTAAATAACATATCCAGGCTGTAGTTACATGTATACTTCTATGGTTTTCATGCGTGATTGCGGTCGGGAAAAAAGTGACACGCTCTTCAGGAAAATAGGCTGCATTCAGCATTGAGCATATTCTCATCAGATGTCCCCAAATCCCTTTTTCATACACCATTGTTTCGCACAATCACCATTCCCAGTGTAGCTGGCAATTGACTGCTCTCTCATTCTCCCTTTCATTCTCTCCACCTCATCAAAAGAAACTGTTTCTGCTGGCAAGAAAAAATGCAAATGCTTGCCTTGTGCTCTCTTTCTACAAGGCCAGAATGGTAGAGGTGTTAATGAGTGACAAAGCGTTCTCATTACCAGGAGAGGGTACTTGGGCTTGGTCGGTCTAATCAGCCCTAATGCATTTCAGTTCCTAATGCTCCCAAACTGCCGACTACACCAAGCAGGGCCATTTATTATAGCGAGACAGTCTTCCGCATTCAATGAAACAGGCACAAAGTCTCCAGAGCTCTGTGGTCGCATACATCAAGCAGGAGTGCAGTTTGTCACTGTCTGGGTTGGTTCTGATCACGCTCACCTGTTAGCGTGACCTCCTGTTTGTGCAAGGTACATTTCCTTGATATTTGACATAAATGGCAAACAATTACCATCCAGGAAGCATGAAAATGATTTAAAATGTGTCTGCTACAGCTGCTATTTGTAGGCATTTGAATGTATTCTGCTCAGAGCTAAGCTAAGCCTTAATCTGTGCAATGAAAATATCATCTGGATATTAATAACGTTATCCAGAAACTGGTCTATAATCCTTTGTTTTATTCTCAATAAAACCGCTAAACGTACAAAAGTGTTTAGTTGACTCCAGATTTAGTTGTTTGTGTTGTTATCTCTATGGGACTGCTCATTAATTTATTCTTCTATTTTCGTTAATGAGGGAAAAATTCATTTTTAAATGCACATTTGTAGCCTAATTCTTCATTCACGTGTCCAAATGTGAAGTAGCAGGTTATCGTGTACCTCTCAGCCTGAAGCTTTTGTTATTTAATTTAATTTCCATTTTTCGTTTTTCTCATAATGTCCTGTTAACTGGTTATAGTTATGTTGTAGAGAATTTGAGAACATATTAATCTTAACAGTCAGGTCTCCTTCATTTTGTTTGTGCTTCGGTTTCATGAGGGAATCAAAACGGTGGTGATTATCACTCCTGTGTGTCCTTATGAAGGGGGGAGGGGAGGTTCTGCCTGCCTGAGCAGTGCATGATGGCCACCTTGCTGAACTGCGGATGGAGCCGGGAAAGCCACTGCATTGTCAACAGCACAGTCATAATGCTCATTTTTTATTCATTTTCTGTCACTGCTTATCCTGTTGGGGGTGGCTGGGGAGGCTGGAGACTATCCCAGCTGACATTGGGCGAGAGGCGGGGTGAACCCTGGACAGGTCGCCAGACTATCACAGGGCTGCCACATAGAGACAGACAACCATTCACACTCACATAAATGACATGTTGCTTTAATTGTTGAGATAAACGCTCAGATAGCTGCCTTTAGTCGCCATAACGGCGGCTCTTGTGATGACCGGAAGTCACAGATACATCATTCACGCCATCAGCTTCAGTTGGTATTTCATAAAACAGTTCAGTGTACATGCACCCATGTCTGTCTCTGTCTGTGTGTGAGTAAATGGGCATGTTGGTACAGTAACTGTGGTGTTGTCTCAATGGCGTCTCCCTCTTCTGCCTTATTTACTACCCCACCATTAATGATGTAAACACTCCATCAGTCCTACATGTAATCCACATCACTTCCAGTTAAACCTACACCAAAACTGTTCCCAGTTTTTCCAGTAAAGCTCATTTTCAACCTCATAATCAAAGGCGAGGTGAGTTGCAGTCAAAAGCATCTTCTTGCACATCTCTCCTGTACTCCTGTATCACCCCACATGCTCGCTTACTCCCACCTGTCTCTGCTTCCCATGAAATTCAGTCGGTCTGCACTTGAAAGGCTCATTCAATGAGCCTGTGGTGCTTCAAAGGCCCTCATCTCCTTTTCCACATCAGTCATTCTCGGAGAGCAAATGAAGTGGACCTCTGGACAGCAATCAAGCTGCTCAACAGATGAAATCGGACAAGTTTCTTTTCTTTGTAATGATGAATTCACACTTCAAGAGAAGAATGGATGGAAGAAAGAGAATATGTTAGGATAGCATGAGCATGTGTGTCAGTGCACGTGAGAAGGTGTGCAGGCGTGTGGTGTCCATGAAATGCAGCAAAGCTTTTTACAAGTGGCACCATCCTAGAGGTTCATTCGAGGACTAAATAAAACAGGTTTTTGTCATTGGTAGTTACAGCTGTCAGTAACGTAAGGAATCTGTGTGTATGTGTGTATGTGTGTGTGTGTGTGTGTGTATTGCTGAGGACCCAGAGATTTGCGGTATTGAATTTGGTGCAATTTGGACAAGCAACACGTCAAATCCCGACATGTTTGATATTAATAAAGTTCGAATAAACAGCGATCTTTGCAGAGGCGGGGGCGGGGCTTCAGGGCTCTACAGAGTCAGAGTCTTTAACTGGAAATGTTAGCAAGCTATTGGTGGTAGTAAAAGAAGTACCCAGAACTTTTTTTCTGAAGTAAAAGTATTCTCCATTAATAGTAAAACTATTGATATTGCACAGGAAATGTCCTGCGTTGAAATTTTTACTTAAAGTGAAGCCCAAAAGAGAGGAATTATCAGCACAATGTACTTCTGTACTTCAATGTCTGTTCAAGGTGGAGCTTCGAATCCTAATATGCTGGATAGTGTAATGAATAATAGTGTGTCGTATTTTAATAGTTATATTTTGGGAATTAAATCTTAATCAACAATGTCACCAATGACACGTCCCTGTCAGGTAGGCTGTACGTTGTATTACAGTGTTTTCGTCTTTAGTAGAAGTACACAGTAAGTAAGTAATAAACCACATTTTTTAAGTACTTCGTGGGTCTTTTGTTTCTTATTTCACTGTACAGTGAGTTGAAATAGCAATATGACTCAATATGTTTCATATCTGAACATAGTAGTATATATAGCAGTAGTATAACACAGCACAATCATGTGTTGATGTTGCTGTTAATGCAGCCTACAGGTGCTGTACACACTGCTGAAGGCAGCCACTCACTGGTTAGTAATTCGAAACTGTCAAGTAAGGTGTTGCATAATGTCAGGATGGCCGAGCGGTCTAAGGCGCTGCGTTCAGGTCGCAGTCTCCCCTGGAGGCGTGGGTTCGAATCCCACTTCTGACAGCAGAATTTTCTCAGCATATATATCACACTCCTCATACTCACAGATACTCACATGCTTTCCTCACCTCTGATGAGTTGCATGTCGTTGTCTCAGCACTTGCGCTCTGTGCAGTGACAATATAGCTGAAGCTAATATAATCTAGTCATATTCAAAGCTCTACGGCTCAGCTATTATCCAGGACCAAGAGGTGAGACCACATCAGGCCAACCTTAGCTGCTCTGCACTCGCTTCCTGTCACATTTTGAATTGATTTCAAAGTCTTCCTCTTTGTATACAAAGCCCTACATGGGCCAGGACCAAGCCATGTTGCTAACTCCCTTGGTAACTATTTAACTATTTCTCTGCTGCTGGTTTATTGGAGGTTCCCAGCAACTGGAAGAAGATCGGGGGTGCAGCCTTTGTCAATGACGCCCCAAAGCTATGGACCACACTACCTGTAGATATTAGGGAGGCTAGCTTGCTAAATATATTTAAAAGAAAGTTAAAAACGTATCTGCTCACTTAAGTCTTAAACTAGCTCTGACTTCGTGATACCGGTCTGAAACTCTTTCATTTTGTTATTTACTTCATTTTATGATTTTAAGATTAAGATTAGAATTTTTTGCCGACATTATGAGGAGTTGGTCTCAGAGATTTTGGCTTGCAGTTCAAAACAGTGGAGGTGAATGGCATTTAGTTTGCGGTGCTCACAGGACTGAAAGGTCATGTTTAAAATGAACAATACACACTGTCGTCTGTTTTCATGGGCACTATTTCTTCAGTAATTCCAATTTAGACATCCTTCAGATACTTTGAGCACCACCATTGAAACCCTGTTGCAAGTATGACAAGTATGTCAAAATTAGATGATTCTCCAAACCTGGATTATGTTCAGTGATGTTTGTCATAGTATTTATGCATCTGCATTGGTGACAGCCATAGCCAGAGGCATTGTGTTTTCATGTTGTCCGTATGTCACATTTATGTGAATGCGCCTTGAGGGAATTTAATCAGATTTGTCACAAACATCAACTCGGACTCAAGGATGAACTGATTTGGTTTTGGCGGTTGAAGGTCATGGACACTGTGACCTTGTCTGTCTCATTCTTGTGAAGATGATATCTCACAAACACTTTGAGGGAATTTCCTTAAGTTTGGCACAAACATCCACTTGGAGTCAACGATTAACTGGTTAAATTTAACGATTAAATCTGGTAGATTTTGGTGGTCAAAGCTCAAAATTCACTGCTACTAGAGATAAGCCAAAAAATAACTTTTTTTTGTAATTTGGGTAGACTAACACCTTTTACACTCAGACTCAGCAGACTCAGTATATACTGTAAATCAAATTCCAAAAGTCCAGACATTGGGATTCAGAAGCTGTACTTCTCGCTGCTGAGATTCACATTTCATATCCCATCACTGGAATTAATACAGAAGTGTCCCCTCTGCTCTGTCTCTGCTTGCAGCCCCTCCTTCGATGAGGAACTCTCCCCTCGGCCCAAGGGGAAGAAGAAGAAGAGAAAGTCCGAACGCAAGAGGAAAAGGAAAAGGTCAGTTCCCAAAATGAGATGACTCTGCAGCGAGGTGTGGTGTTGGACATCCTTGTCGTGTTTTCTGAAATAAATAAATTGAGAGAGGTGTCTGGGAGGATGCCTGGTACTCTCTAGAGTTCATGTTTGTTTGTGGTCTGGTTTTAGGTCTCCTTCCTACAGCCTGTCGCCTCTGAGGAAGAAGAAAAAGAAGAAGAAGAAAAGCTCCAAGAAAAGCAAGCGGCATAGGTAGTTCTCACTTACTACCACAATATTGGCAAAATGGCATGTTCATTTTTAGGTGACTGAAATTATAATTTCCCCCCTTCTTCAGGTATACCTCCAAAAAGTCAAAACACAGGTATGTGTATTATTTTTGCAAGATTTCACGCATCACTTAAGCATATCTCATGGCTCTGTGTGTGTAGTTTCTGAAGGGTAAAATATTGAATTAAAAGAGCAAACTCTAAAGGCAAACCGTTCTCACCTGCATAACTTTGTGTCTTAAATGTGGTAAACACTTAGCCTCTGCTTTCCGTAAGACTTCCAACTTGAAAGCCAGTGCCCTTTATGTTTCAGTAAGACAGCAGGCTGTATGTGCAGCCTGTGCCTGTCTTAATACACCTCGCTCATGATTCTATTCTCTTTCATCCCACCAGCTCTTCAAGTTTAAAACATAAGAGGAAGGATGAACGCAAACACAAGAAAAGGTCAGTCTTCTCACCCAGCAGAGTCATGTTGCTGTTACTGCAGCCTGTAGGAGCTGTTTGCCCAGCTGTGAGCAGTCACTCACCACTTAGTAATATGAAACTGTTGGCCTGGGGTGCATGTGTCAGGATGGCCGAGCGGTCTAAGGCGCTGCGTTCAGGTCGCAGTCTCCCCTGGAGGCGTGGGTTCGAATCCCACTTCTGACAGAAGAATTTTCTCAGAATATATGTATCACTGTCCAAATATTGTCGCATGTTCGTATCTACCCCTTACTGCAGGCATGTCCAAAGTCCAAAACGTTGTTCTTGGGCCACCTGTAAATGGCCTGTAGCTTGTCTCCCAAAATAAGCCATATATGGCTTGCCACACAATGTTGATTACTTAAGCAAGGTCACAAGATTATGATGGCAGTTTGTGGACATGCACAAGTAGGTACTAACCACATAGAACTAATGTGTTCTCATAGACAGACGATAAACAAGCAAACGAATGGTTACCCAACAGCAGACATTTCCTGCTAGGTAGCAGACATGCCCACACCAAAGAAGCAGGAAGTCAACAGCGTAGCGGGGCCGCTGCTTTCAGGAGCGGTGGAAAGTGTAGTCTACACTCCACATTTATTTTATACTGTATGTTAAACTCCATTCTCTTAGTACTTGCACTCTGTGTTATGACATTAAAGTTGATCGTTATCTAGTCTTATCTCATGTTAAAGGAGCAGTTCACCCAAATTATGACACACTACATTTGGTGCTGTAGTTTTGGGGTTTTTTGCCCATATTTCTGACCAAGGTTTCCATCCCCACTGCAGAACACTGTATGTTATTGTTATTTAATATAATAACAACAATAATAATAAACTTTATTATATAGTGTTTTTCAAAGTTAAGAACTGCTGCACAAAAATAAAAATGACAGACAATTATTAAAAAAGAAACCAAAAGCAGTTTATACCATCAAGCAGCTACACATGTAAAAGACTAAACTAAGGAAAATATAACAAAATGAAATAAATTAAACAACCAATAAAATAAAAGTTAAGAAAAATGTGTTTGTACATGAATAGGTTTTAAATAGTGACCTACAGACTAAAGTGGGTTCAGGCCACAAATGCAGTGAAAGCACATTTATAGGAATATGTTCTTAAGGGGGATTTCTAAGAAGATAAAGAACCAGTCTGATCTCCTCAGGAAGGTTGTTCCAGAGAGTGGGGACTCTAACAGAAAAGGCCTGGTCACCCTTGATTTAGCATTGAAAAATAATATTTAGGGGATGCCCTGGAAGCTCACCTGGTAGAGCACATACCCCGTATAGACGACGACCCGCAGCCCTTTGCTGCATTTTTGCTGCACAGATTACAGTGATGTTTTGTTGTTGTTGATGTTTTTGACATTAAATGCCAATGTTTTTTAAATGTAAAAAAAAAATCTGTGATTGCTGCATTGGCATCATGTACTGTCCAAATCCTACACAACTTTTTTGACCCTCTGCTCCACCTCCTCTTCCTCCCCCCATGGTAAGCCCATCCACCCACTGCTGAGGAAGAAAGACAGAGCATCCTCCAAAGAGCTCTCATGTAGGGACACGATGGGTGAATACAGAAACGTGCAGGCTTTTATTTTTTTCTGAGCAAAGCGTGAAAAAACCCTCATAAAAGAGGAAAACCGATTGAAAGCTTGAGCCACAAAGAGAGGGGAAAAAAGGGGGTGAAAGAGGGTAAGAGAAACCAATTTCATGCTGTGATCTTGCAACATTTTATAATTCGACTTTGGATGAGCGGGCCGTTGTTTGTAAGCACAGAGCCAAGTTCAGTTGCTGCTTACTTCAACAGAAACCACTGCTTTCCAGCTCACTTCAACTCTCTACTCCCTCTCTCCTTTCTGCTCTTCATGCCTTCACTGTTCCTTTGTACTCTCACTTCTCTGGTGCGCTCCCCTATTCTCCAAATAAATCAAGTATATATTTCATATTCATCAGAGAAAATAACAAACATTTGGCAATGCCAGCAAATTTACATATGTGCTCCACAGAGCTGCGACTAAAGATTCTTTTCATCTTAAAACAATCTATTCATAGTGTCGGTAGGAACAGATCTGCTATCTGGAGTCATAGATTAATTAGTTGAATTAGGATAATTGTAATGTATTTCATATTGTGTGCAACTTTTACTGTCCTAGCTGTAGACTTAGAGCAGTTCAGTGACGTTTGTTTTGTTTTTGTTTTTGGTATAAACATCAACTGGGACTCAAGGATGAACTGATTAGATGTTGGTGGTCAGAGGTCAAGATCACTGTGACCTTGTCTATCTCATTTTTGTGAAGGTGATATCTCAAGAACACCTCAAGGGAATTTCCTTAGATTGGGCACTAACGTCCACTTGGACTCAAGGATGAACTGATTAGACTTCGATGGTCAAAGCTCAAAGTTCAAACCAAAATGTCATCTCAGAAGTAGGGTTGGGTGTCGAAACACAGTCTTGCAGCTGTTCTTAGACAACCGGTACCTAACGGACTAAGACACAATGCAGATTTCAGTGCCTGATTTTGGCGCTGTCTGTGTGCATAGCAAATGTGCGGTCAAATGAGAGGGAAAGAGCGTGTATGTGACTGAAAGGCTGGAGCAGACCAGAGCAGAGTATGAAGTTAAATAGTGCAGTGTGTGCACAAATTGTCAGTGAAAGAAAATATACAACTCCTCAAGATCCAAGTCAAGTTCCCGTAACTTGCTTTCCACTTGCTTATTAAAGTGAAACTGGTTAGCCCCAAAGTTAGGGAGCGAGGTTAGCCTCCCATTGAAACCGTATTAGACTCACTTAAGGTGGATTGTTAAGGTGGACCACCTGTTCTCATTTTAGTGACAATGTCAGCTGCTCCTTACAAGATACTGGAGAAATGTTTGGCTGCTGAGTCTCTCCTGAGTTAGGGTGACAAGTATTGATCACAACTCAAGATTTATTTTGCTGTAATTAGTACTGAGTTAAATTATATATAATATATTATTTTTTATGTCAAATTCTTGACAGTGTCTTGTATTTATTTATATTTGTAAATTTAAGTATACTTTAAATTGTAAAAAATTAATATGTAGTTCAATTTTTTTTTTTTAAGTATCGGTTCAGGCATCGTTTAGGCACCGGTACCATTTCAGAAGTATCCTTAAGTATCGTTTTAGCACTGATATCAAGAAATAAAAATACCCAAAGATACCCAACCCTGTTTCCAAGTCAATGGCTATTGTTTCACAACGATTTAGCATTTTCTTGGCTTTGCATTCATATGCAGATATCTGTTGACTTGCAATTAGATGCACAATGAGAAGGAGGGTGAACAGGTTTTTTCTCAGACTATCTGTCTCATGTATTAGTGTGTGGAGACAGTGAGTTTCACCCAATAAGACAAAAGTTGTTTTTTAAAAAGTTGCCAACCACGCCTTTAATTTACCCACCTACCTTTATGGGTGTATGAACAATATGCACATACTACAGTTGTAATCAGTACACTGTGGTATAGACCGAATGGAAGCAAACCTTCACATTTGAGAAGCCGGAATTATATTTTATAAATTATGTAAACTACTAACTGGTCATAAAAATGATCAAGTAATTCCTGTCGACTGATTAATCACAGTTTTCTTAGCTCTTTATCCACTTGTGTCTCCTCTCCTCATCACCTCCCTCAGTTCACGGACTCACTCACGGCGGAGGCGACGCTATCGGAGGTCAGACTCGGACAGTTCTTCTTACCAATCTTCCACAGAGGACAGGTAGGAGCCCATCCCCCCCCCCCTCCTCACCCCTCCTCACTCCCTCAGTTTATCTTATCAGCTCGAGGTGTCTGCCGAGTTCCTGGTCACACCAGAGCGATGACTGATAAGGCAGAGGTGACTTCCTGATCTCAGGCACGACCAGCCCTTATCACAGCTTCACAGGAAGTGGCCCCATATTCACTCCACAGATCGATGCACTCAATTATAATGACATATTGCAAAATCCTGAAAGATGAAGGATGTTGTTTATCACAGTTTTTATGGATTATACTGAGCAGAGTTGATGGCGTGATGATCTCTAGTCACAGTGGGATAAGTGGACACTTCCATCTGTGATAATTAATCCATACATAATCAGTCATCACAACTGAATGCAGAATGTTGCATTTAGAGTCAGAGTGGTATCATCAGGAGCAGCTCAGTGAGTGAACTTTGACTCATGAATCAGTTTGAACTCAAATTGAGGTCCAGTTTTCAAACTTAAGTAATCTGACGAATATTCTGAAATTACCATTTTTGAGTGTGTAGCTCTTTACTACTTACTCATCACTATAAGTTTCCTTGGGATATTAAGCATTAAGTGTGTAGGATTTAGGGGGATGTATTGGTAGACATGGAATATAATATAATAAGTATGTTTTCTGTAGTGTATAATCACCTGAAAATAAGAATCGTTGTGTTTTTGTTACCTTAGATGAGATCTACACAAGTAACAGGTCCTCGTTTATGGAGATCGCCATGTTGCACTGCCATGTTTCACAGTAGCCCAGAATGGACAAACCAGACCCTGGCTCTCCATAGGGCTTATTGCATGTTCGTGTCTCTGTGTCAGCCCACGTAGTTAGAAGACCATCTGCAGGAGAGGAAGACACCTCAGTAGATGATTGGGCTCCTGGTTAAAACCTTCTAATCAATAAACAATAAACATTGAAGGAATTCTAACCAGGAGAAGTATCAGCTGGTTGCAATGTGCAACCCTCACCTCTATATACCACTAAATCCCCCTAAATCTAACACACTGAACCTTTACAAGTATGTAGCGTACATAAATGGCACACACCACAGCATTTTTAGCCTAAGTTTACCTGCAGTGCCCGTCCCTAGCTGGGCCGTAAGAAACAAAAGACTTGTTGATCCAGTTTGAGTTCTGTAGGTAACTTATTCCACATGTTAATTCCACGGACAGAAAAAGCTGTTTGTCCAAATGAGGAGTTACACAGGGGAACCTTTGACATACAGAGATTTAGTTTGTATTTGGTAGGACTGTTTGCCTTCTGAGTATCCCGTTTCTCCTTTTCCTTTGCTTGTCAAAGCACTTTATAAACTCTGTTTTTATTCATTTATTTTTTAGTGTTCCAACATTTTTATTCAGCTGAAACTCAATCATTTTCCCAGGTAGAATAACACTCAAAAACATTTCTTTACAGTTTTTCTGTGATTAGACAACAGATTATAATTCATTGTTTTTAAATCACCAAAACAAAACAACTGAAAAAAAATGTAGCTGAGGTAAAGTGACAGTCTGTCTCACACATCAAATGCAGAAGTGCTCGTTTTTGTCCCCTTCTCTTGAGTGCAGAATTGGCTCCAAATGAAAAGAAGCATTTATGTCACGATGCCGTGTCATGAAAACTAAATTGAGTATTTTCCCACAGACACCATCTGCAGAAATCTGTGGTACATCAGGCATTAGGAGACCTGGCAGCTGTAGTAGAGGAAACCAATGGAGTGCTTGACCACACGGACATGAAGTGGAGACCAGCAACCAAATCAGTGTGTAAAACGGCTCCAAAATATCGCTCCATCCTCTCAACCGCCACCGTAAGTACACTTTAGGACTCTTAATGATGCTGCCGCTGGTTCAGTTTGATTTCTCAGTTATGGCCATGTAAAACAGCTTATTGTCGGTCAATATAAAACGCCTACAGTGAGGCAGATGGGTTTGGAAAATGATTCTCATTAAAGAAAATCCTCTATGGCCCAATATTAAGATTTGAATTCCACATCATAGTATTTTTGTCAGCCAAAGTAAAATATTTTCCAGTAAATGATATGTCTAAACCAATTTAGCTCTCCTCTGAAGGATCAGCATTTACAAAATCCAAAAACTGTACATGGCCTGAGTCTGAGCTCATTTTATGAATCCTTTATTTTGCAGTAATTGTGTCAGTTCTTGTTTTTCTGTTTTTAAAACTAACACCATCAAGGACTTGGTATAGAGGACTCCCCATAACAATAATGACACAGCCAGAAAAATGACACATTCTCTATATAATCGCAATGTAAATAAAGCTTCTTTTCCCTCCTGATGATAAATAAAAGGTCATATTCAAATGAAAACGAAAAACAACAAGAGTTATTTCTAGTCTCTTACATATTTGTATTCCTTTATTAAAGGTATTATTGAAAAGTTTTCAGTAATGATGTTAGTAAATGCAAAGTCAGAATATTTTTGATAAATAATTCCAATTAAAACTGTGCATCACAACCTTAGTCAAGATTAGGAAAATAAAACACTTGGTTACAGCTTCATGTCTTGACCTTAAAAATATTTAAATGTTTAATTACAGTTTAGACTGAACAGAAATATAAACACTTTTGTTTTTGCTCTTGTTCGTTATGAGTTGAAATTAAAGATAAGCACTTTTTATATGCTCACAAAACACTTAGTTGATCCTTCGCTAAGTCCCGCCCCTGGACACACACTGGCCAATCATAACGTGCATCAGGCCGGCTCAGACCAGGGTCCGACAACAGTACAGCTGTGCTCCATTGGCTCTAACGGAGTTGTTTCAGATTTCCTTCATTTTCAGGCTGGTTTTGTGGATTTGGAGCTAAATGTTGTGCCTGGGGCACGTCGTG
>JAPZEB010000022.1:12470722-12482240 GCA_029783705.1 Chaetodon striatus | reverse complement strand
GTAGGTGATACACTGACTATTGACAAGTACCTCATCAACACATTCTCACTCCGACCTTGTCACATATTGACGTTTAGTCATACGTCCACATAGAACGTGCACAGTACCCTGGGTGCATTTGTTGTTGACATTTTGGGAAGCCAAGTTATAAGACTTACAATCTTACAGGATGTGAACACCACTCTCCCAGGTGAAAGTCAGTGTTTGCTGGACCCATCCACCACCAATCCCACCTGCCCTACTCAGACTTTTACCACCTTAACTTTCGTTCTTGTCCCACCACATTTTCTCCTGACGCCGCTGAGAGCCGTTAAACTACAGCAGGGACCGACTGCACACCATGCCAAAGTTAAAGGACTGTTGTTTTGACAGTGTCTGACTCCACAAGTCACTGCCTAAGGACCAGATTTCAGTGTCTTCTGAGTGAGACCGGGTTGACCTCAAACATCCCCACTTCAAAAGATCTGAACTATCCCTTTAACATTAGTTGAAAACGCCCATGAACACTATTGTTGATGTTTGGTAAATGTGTTGCTAATTAACTACAAGTGACTGAGCTCCCAGTCCATGTGATTACTGACACTTTTTAGCAAAATATTATTTATTTTCATAGTTAAAGTTCGAGTGTAAAAGGATGTATTGAAGTTACCTCTTCATGCATGTCCTGACTGAAGTGTTATTATTGGTACTGTGTTACAAAAATAATCCAGGTAGCCTGGACCTGGCCCAGTATCGGCCTGAACTCGGCATGCTGGGTGAAATTAGCCAGGCCAGGTCCGGGAGCCCGACTCGGCTGAGTCTCGGCATGAATGACGCCCCAGAATCAGGCCAAATCAGCCGATCTGATTCCGGCTGCTGACACTGCCATCACTGGGCCCTTATCAGAAATGACCTGGCCCAGCATTGGCCCAACCTCGGCATGCCAATTGAAATCATCCGGGCCACATCCGGTTGCGTGACTCAGCTGAGACTCAGTACGAATGATGCCCCAGAATCGGGCCAAATCAGCTGGCCTGATTCCGGCTGCCGACACTGTCATCACCAGAAGGTTTCACATCAACAACTGACAGTAACATTAACGTAATTTATTTTATTTTACTATTTTTTAATCTGTATTTTTTTATCAACATATTAGTAGGGTAAGGGGTGCCCCCCCCTCCCGAACATACATTCTGGTTACTGCCTTGTCACAGTAAACACAGGGCCCCTTCACAAAGTTGACTTCTTAGCTGGTTTGTTTTATCCGTAGTGTGACATCAGTGTGTTTGACCTGAAGCTCTGCGTTATCTTCTATTAAAAAGCCAGTGAGTCACCGACAGGAGGCAGATCCCACACTGTGTGAGCGACATGTGGACGCTAACTGAATTTGGTAAAAGGGAGGCTGGTCTTCGGTCAGCTGTTGCGCCTGCACTGCAAAAAATATCCACAGCAGCAAGTCAGTTAATCTTAATCTCAGTCTTAACGTGTTTTTGAGCACAGTAAACAGCTGAAACTGATTATGTTGACCAGAGCAAATCATTATTTCACCTTGTACTTGTTACTTTAAAGATCTGGAGACTCCGGCTGACTTCTTATATGCGTATTTTTTGCAGTGCGCCTGCTCTCCAGATCCTCCCAGCACTTTCTCGACACTTGCTCTGTGCAGACTCATCGTTTGGGAAACCACCGTCCAGTATAAAACCCACAGCCAGAAGGGATTCGCTTTTTCAGGAATAGCAGAGTAATACTTTACAGCTTGTTGTTGGATCAGCGGGTTGCGTAACGGTGATGCGCAAAATCCAAAAGCGCTAAAGTTTTGCCACACGTATATATAGTAGTAGATATTTTTTTCTAAAGGAAAAGTTTTGGTTCGAGGTCGTCTTGAACAAACAGCAGAACTTTCAAGTGGTCTTGAACTCGGCTGGACATGGCAGAGGGAGACTTCTACACGATGGGAAGCCGGCAGAGGTTTCCCAGGGATCCGTTTGGAGAGTCACCGTTCAGAGAGCAGTCTCCGTTCAGGGACCAGCTCGCGTCTCGGTTTATGGACGATGACTTTGGGATGCCACCTTTCCCCGACGACCTGTCAATGGACTGGCCGGGCTGGGCCCGGCCGGGCCGGCTCAGCACGCGCCTCAGCCCCTCGCCCTTCGGCAGCAGTTTACGCACAGGTTTCCCCCCGCGCCAGTCCGCGGGAGGCCCCACGCTGTACACGAGCAGGTACGGGGAGCCCTCATCACGGAGCTCGCCCACTACCACCGGGGGGGAGCCTTGGAAAGTTTGCGTGAACGTCCACAGCTTCAAACCGGAGGAGTTAAACGTGAAAACGAGAGACGGATTTGTAGAAGTGTCAGGTGAGTTGGATGCTGTCGGAGGCCTGAGCTAAATATAACCACTTTCAGGACACTTTATTATCAGGTGCATTTTGGGAATAAAGGCCTTTGAGGGGAGGACAACTTTTGCTATCAGTGACTGGAAGTTAGAGTGAACTCACCTGGTGATTTCCTGCTGTGACAACCATCCGTTCAGTTTTATTTATAGAGCACATTTGAACACAGCAAATGCCCAGAGTGCCTTTAAAATGGGGATTTAATCAGTCAAATACACAATCAGGAATAACATAAGAGGCTGAATGAAAGACATGTTGAACAGGAAACACATTAAATAGAATAAATGCAGCAAAAGGTGTCATCAAAAAACAAAAAACAATGATTTGCAGGGCTGTAGCTGCCACTGAGGACATTGGGGTCACGCCCTCAGTGTTATTAATAAGATATATTACATGGTATATTTTTTAAAAGGTGCATTCTACAATTTAGTGGGACTCGGTATCTCTTAATGTCACTTATGAGACAAAAAAGACAAAATAAAATTCTGTTATGTTGTTAAGCAGTAATATTTCTGGCTGTGTGGAAAATAAACAAGAACAGCATTTAAATACAGTGAGACAGGCTCAAAAGTTCAAAGAAAATATGGTTTCAGTATATTTTAACTATAGATTGCCATTTTCACAAAAGATTTCTTTGGTGGCTAATCAAACCTGTTCTCAACAGGATGGAAGTTCACTGAGGGCATCTGACCTCAGTGTTACTAAAACTTATTAAGACACTTGTTACCCCATCAGATATTTAAATATCCTTGTGCATAAGTACAATAAATTCAAACACACATACAAAAAGGTATGGGTGAATTATGTGGGAATGGGCCCCTGGGCACAGACATGCAGAGGACCCCACCACCTCAAGACTCAGTTTTTATCATTTTTAGCTGCCTTTTGTTGTCGTTTGGCATCTCTTTGTAGTCGTGTTGTCTTTTTGACTTAATATTTGTGATTGTGTCATGTCTCTCTGGTCTGTTTGTGTCTTTTTGTGGTTGTTTTGCAGCTCTTTATGGTTGTTTTGTGTCTTGAGATACTTTTGTGACTTTGTTGATTGTTTCGTTTCTCTGTCATTATTTTGTGTCTCTGTGGTCTGTTTGTCTCTTTACAGTCATTTTGTGTGTCTTTGTAGTTGTTTTGTGTCTCTTTGTTGTCAGTTTGTTTCTCTTTGGGGGCATTATATGTCCCTATGTAGTTGTTTTTGCCTCTTTGTGGTCATTTTTTTGTCCTTTTGTGGTTGTTTTGTGTCTCCTTGTGGTCTGTTTGTGTCTTTTGTAGTCATTTTGTGTCTCTTTGTAGTTGTTTTGTGTCTCTTTTTGGTCTGTTTGTGTCTTTTTGTGGTCGTTTTCTGACTCTTTGGGAGTATAATATGTCTCTTTGTAGCTGTGTTGTGTCTCGTTGTGCGCTGTTTGTGTCCTTTAGTATACATTTTGAGGCTTACTGGTTGGTAAAGGTTAATTTAAGTGATGTTCTCAGGTGAAGGCCACTTTGGGCCCCTGGGCCTGTGCCCGGTAGTCCCATTTAGTAATCTATCCATGTATAAATGTTGCTACGTGATGAAAGAACAGCAGTCCAGCCAAATAAAAAGTCAGAATCTTAATGAAACAAAGTGTTGAACAACACCGCGCTGAGTATCTCTGAGGATCCTCGCTCTAACCTGGCTAAGAAATATGAGCTCTGTCCCTTTGGCAGCAGTTTTGAAGCAGCACAATGAAAGCCTCGCTGGTATAACATGCTCTCAGCATTAATGAGTCTTGATATGGAAGAGCTAAACAGATTTTGGGGACTGGGAGTTGCACGTTGGCAGGCAGATCCTCATGCTTGGGACACCTGTTTCAGATTCCTGAAGAATCACTCCCTCAGTCACCCATGAGCTCGATTTAGATTTAAGGCAAGGCCCGTGACAACAGTCTCTGTTTACAATAAGACAAGCTGCTCACTGCCATTAAACACCAGAGTGAATGTTCTGGAAATAGGATTTTACCCAGCAGTCCTCGTGCAGGTTCTCTATTCCTGCTGGTGTCACATTCAAGCTCAGTCACTGATTATGGGAGTAAGTTGTAGAAATTGCTTCCTCATGTCAGAGCTTCAGATAAATTCCAGGGATACCCGGGGCTGAGGAGGGCACAGAGGACAGCAGGGCCCCCAACTCTGAGTTTTTTATAAACACATTGTTGGTATGCCAGTTGGGTCATTCAATCAGCGCCATGTTGGGCCTGCCTGCCTGTCTGCCGCAGTGACTCGACCTCCTGTTCTAAAAGTGTGACAGGCGGTGTGATACAGGCATGTTGGAGGTGCTCAGTACATGGACGAACAAATGTTTAACAGAATCTTCCCGATGAACCGAGTGTACTTATTAGCTCTGTGACTGAGTCACGTTGACTTCAGCTGAGTGACACCATGAGCATGTTTCTGCCTGGTAACATTCACTGGACGTAAATTTAAAGTGTTACTCAGTCTTATTCAAAGTTGCTCTTTTTTTTCAAGTTGATTAAAATCTTACTTAAAGATTCTGACGAGTTTCCCCTGAAATAAGATTTTAAGACACAAACTAAATTCCCCAAAACACTTTAAATGCGTCATTGGTGCTGTTAACATTATAAATAGCAGTGGGAATCATCCGAGCATTCATGATACGATATTATCACGATACCCAAGTCACAATACAATATTATTGTGATTTAAAATATGTTGCAATATATATAGTATTGTGATAAAATATACTGCAATTGATTACCTTTTTTCAATTGTAAATTATGTCCCCAAAGGAAAACTGTCAACATCTGTTTTTATCTGTTTCTAAGTTTTCAGTCTGTTCATCTGTTCATGACGATACGATATTGCCCCACAAAAATATCGTGATACTATGCTGTATCAGTTTTTTTCCTCACCCTTAACCGGACTGAGCTAAACATATTATTCACATATAAAATGGGGGGTTGAGTTCCTCTGCCAGAAAGTTTTGGGTGTATAACTCTTAATTTCCTGCATTCTGATGAATTTTATGGAACAATTGGTGCCATGTCTGCCTCAGTTTAACCCGTTAAGAACCCAGTTATGTTCCAAACACAAAAAATATTGTCATGGTGGATTTATACTGTATATGCATCTATAAATCATTAGTTGAATTATATATTTTTTTTTTTGTAAGGATACTTTATTAAGTGATATTTTTTTCTGTCCATTCCAATGGGCGGATTTTTAAAAAAAAAAATTTTTAATCCTGAGTAAAAGCTAGAAATCTTTCATATGATTTTTTGACACGCATAAGTAATATAACGCCTCATGTTTACTGTAAATGGTGTAAACAAAAAGTATGTTTTTTCTCATAATCAGCCATGCTTGTTAAAAAAGGGGGTTGTGGCTCTGCTACTTGGCTTATAGACATCCCATCAAATAAGTCTGTGAATTTGGGTTGGAGTTAGATGACAATAATCTTAGATCTGGACATCATAGAAGAGTTATGTCCACTGGAATGGACGGGGGAGCTGAACAGATTAAGGTGAAGATGTCTTTAATTTTGTCTAACTAAAAGGCCTCTGCTACTGTCATGTTTTCATATGGGGGGGGACAAGTACATGTGTTCCAAATATTACGATAAGAGAATACTTTATTGTCCATTCTCATGGAAATGGAAAATATTGAAGCATGTTTGTCCCCTGTGTTCCCCCAGAAATCTACACTTGTTAAACTCACATAGGATCCAAGATCCAATCCATTCAGTCCCTGTAATATCACACCACTCATTATAAAGTGATATTAATTCATATTTTTGGATGCTTTGGGCAGTGGAACAAGCTGCATTTTATCCATTTTATTTGTCTATTTAACAGGGACAGCACAGATTGAAATGGTCACATAGGAGGAAGAAATGCAACGGATGCAGTGTCTATAGACCAGTGAGACTCAGCTTATGGCCCAGTAAAGTGCCGGCTGGCCCACTGACCATTTTTTAATTCACAATAAAAATAAATTGATTCACACTGGATTTTTCGTTTTACTTTGACTGTCAATAAGGTGCCAGAGTGCACAATCAACATCAAAATAGAGACTGTTTATTTAAAAAGTGCCAGGGGAGGATCCCCCAGCCTCCCAACAGAGATTTGGACTAATTATTTATGTATTTATTATAAATGGGTTTTTTCCTTAACTGGCTCCTGGCCTCCCGTCATTTTGCAGAAGTGGCCCCCCCGGGCAAAGCAAGTTGAGTGTCCCTGATATAAGGCACCAAGCTGAAGCTAATTTGCAGCTCCTGTCTCTGTAAAGATGACACTGACATGTTATCACCAGACTCAGAGTAACATTAGCATTTACAGTATATAGATAGATAGATAGATAGATAGATAGATAGATAGATAGATAGATAGATAGATAGATTGATTCAGAGCCATGTTTCTAATATTCACACTTCAACTCTGTTTTTGGTCTCCACCAACTCTTGAGGGAAGTATCTTTAAATATCTTTGGCTGTTAACTTTTCCACTGGCGTTGTCTGCCATTTTTATGCAGGTCAAATAACATAAGGCTGCCTGGTTCCATTATAAATAAGGCTGATGCAAATGAATCAAAACAGTAAAGTTGCAGGTCAGAAAAAACAAAACATTGAGCTTAAAGGTGATGAAATGCTCAGAAAAACTTAGTGATTAATCTCTGTAGATGAATCACTACATGCACAACATCTTTTCACTCCCAACTTGTCAAATACTGCATCTCAGTCAGTGGCCCTACGACTCTAACTATGACGCTCTAGTTTCCCCTCAGCGGTTTGGATGTGTCAGTTTCCATGTAAATTTCCGCCTGTTACATGCCACAGTGTTTTCCAAAAACCTGTCTCTTGGGTGAAAGTCCAGAGTGTGTTTGTGTTTACACCCCCCTTCCTCCCACCTTACTCGAACTTTTTCATTCTTTCTACTACGTTATTGCCGTGGACGGGATTATGTGGGAGTTAGTTGAAAGGCTAACAAGAAGCCATTGACTCATTGGGAGTGAGAACATGTTGATGAGAAATATGTTTTGATATTACACGTGGTCATTTGATCCACTGTTGATGTGAAAATATCGATTAGTGCAGCTTTTAAAAGCTGAACAAATGTCGATGATTCTTTGAACTGAACTGGTGATGGCTCACAGCACAGACTGAAGGAAACACAGCAGCAACAGTATCATACAGCTCCACTGTCCTTCATACTTGTAAAAACCTTTTAGTACGCTATGCATGATGAAAGATCCCGTCCTCCACCTCTCCTCCCAGAACATTCAGTATCATGAGCATTACGTAGAGCATCTGGAATTTGGCATCTCTGTCGTAAGAGAGTTCAAAACAAGGAAAAGCAGCGCCTCGTTGGACGACTCCCTGACCAAACCTCCATTATTCATGAAATGGGGCCAGTTTTAAGTCTTAGGGAGGTTTAAATAATAATGTTATGACTTCACCGGTGATCTTAGCGCAGTTCTCTCTGGAGTTTTATTCCACCCTCGAACTCTGGTAGAGACGTCACTGTGGGGGTATAGGGTGGCGCATAGTCGAGCCCAGAGTGCAGATGGGGGTTGAGGGGTGGAGCAGGCCACGCTGCTGGCGGCGGCAGTGATATTTAGCAGCCCCAGAGCAGCTGCTAGCAAGCCCGAGAGATACAACGGCCATAAACAGAGCGAGGAGGAGAAGGTGGAGGCGGGAGGGGGGGGCTTAGCTGTTCTCCCTAACTTCAGACCAACGTGTCCTGAGTGTCTTTCTGCAGGAGAGTCATTACTGGAAGAAAGACCCTGGAAGAGGTCTTTCATCATTTTAATACTGCGACTCACCCAAAGGCCCCGCAGTGAAGACACTGCTGGAGTAGTGTGAAGGAAAACTGTGTGTGCCAAATAAAACCTGTTTTGATATCAGTGTCATCACCATTTTTTAAATTTAAATCCATGATGAAGCTCATTGATACATTTACGGGTTATAAGAGCCATGAAATGTGCATGTGATCCATGTCCCGTTAAACCTGTGAGAAGGACACTTATTTATGATCCATGATGTCACGAAACTATTGCACAACGTTGAACTTAATCACATCTGAGGTTATTAAAGGTTACTCTCCACACTCACTTGTGTTTTCCTGATGTTCCTTTCAAACAGGGAAACATGAAGAGAAGCAGGAAGAAGGAGGCATAGTGACAAAGAATTTCACAAAGAAGATACAGTGAGTATGATCTCAGTGTCACAGTGAATTACAGCTGCATCTTTTTTGTTTTCTGTATGTTATGGACACAAATAACTTCAATATTCACCATATTTATGACCACATATTCAAGAACTTATATGTGTTGAATATTAGTGTTGGTTCGTAAAAGCCAAAAAACATATATAAATGCAATACGGCAGTGCTTTCCAACCTCGAGGGTGGAGACCCCCACAAGTGTCATTTCATGGATTTAATGGGATGCTACATGGCTACTAGAGTGGGAAATCATTAAAAAAAACTCTGCTACTCAAAATGAATGCTATTTTTCAGACCGTTTCCTCGTACCTGAGAGCCTCACTTGAGTAAAAGTACAGATATCTTAACGGAAAATGGCTTTTGTAGAAGTTAAAGTCACCTATTAGTGTATTAAAGGAGGAAAATTATTAAAAGTATCTTGATATTTACTGTGCTTCAGTATCAAAAGTAATTTTTTTGTTAAATGTACTTGAGTATTGAAAGTTAAAGTAAATGCCGTTCAAAAAAATGCAAGCAGTCAGAATATGGAGAATTATGATGTTTATTTCTTCTTCAAATGTAAACCAGCTTAAAAATGGTGCGTACATTACACTTGAAGGAAAAAAAGGTCTTTTTTCACAGCTTGAGGGATTTAAGAGCAAAATCCATTTATTTCTTCCCCCCCGTTCCTTCATTTTTCTGTCTGTCTCTTCCTCCCTCCTTCCTTCCTTTCTTCACTCCTTCCTGTTTTCCCTGTTTTGTCATAAGTAATGAAGATGCTTAGGGGAAATGTTTTGGAGTAAAAGTGCAAGTTGACAGAAATATAAAAACTCAAGTAAAGTACAGATGCTCCCAAAAGATACTTACTTGGTTACATTACACCACTGCACTGTACAGTATCATTTCTCAAAGGAAACAAGTGGACATGTCTTCATTTTAAGGGTTCAAAAGCAAAAACACTGCTCACCACAGCTACAAAGAGCTACAGAGAGTACTGATGAATTTTCTTGATCTTAAAACTTTACTTTTATTGTCTCCTCTCTGTTTCTTTGATTCCTTTTATAAATAATAATCTTTTGTTATATTTAGATTTATGTAACAACTGTTTTGAAAAGTTCAGAGTACTTCGTGACTTTGCTTGCCTGCTAAATATTAGACTTTATAAAATAATGGACGTAGCCACTGTGATGTCATCTATTGGATTCCTCTTTAAAAGCCTCGAGTTCGGCATTTCGGTCATCTCCATCTTGTTTTTTTGGAGGACGGAGGGATGGATCTGACTCAGAGTGCAGCGATGCCTCGCAGACAACCTTCACCTCATTGCAGTCATGCCCCTGTAAAGTGTACATGTTATTATTGTTGTCTATGTGAAATAACTGGTTTCTGGAGTCAGCCTCAAGTGGCCATTTGAGGAACTGCAGCATTTGGCACTTCACGCGTTGCCTTCATTTTTCAGCCCCAGAGTTTGCAGCTTGCATGAACCAGATTTCTCATCTCAAGCTGTGGCAGTAGCGGCAGGTGTTTTTGCCGAGGCTAACGTTAAATCAACAAGCTCTCCACTGCTAGGAGTGGCACTAACGTTAACTCCTGGCCTAGTAAAGTAGGATTCGACTTTCGAAGCTGTGCTGGGTCATCATCTGACTCTGTTGGTGTTCTCTTTGTGTTAATCTTTGGAGCCAGGTCAACATTATAATAATGTAATGTTACTTAAACTAACTGCCGGCAGAGAAAAGAAGGTGGATGAGACAAGAACAGGTGAGGGTCACATATTTTCCCCTGGTTACCCTACATAGTGCCCCAGTGCCCCCTGGGTGATGCAGATTATTTAGGGCCAATATGAATCACTCAGAGAACTTGATAGGTGTAAGTGTAAGTACTGGCCTACTTCCAGATCTGTATTTAGCTTTAAAGATGGACATAAAATTCAAGATACACCGAAAACTAAATGCTTGTTGATCAGAAGCTAACCTGGAAGACTTGAACTCTTTGTACCAAACTTTTAAATAGAAGAGTACGTGGATATATCCACTTATACGGAGAAACATTTCCTCATTCAACAGCAGGACAACATCCTCATCTTGTATCATTGCTGTTTATTTAAACAGCCCACTGCTCTTACTTTAAAACATTTTGAACAGCTGCTCCAAACTCATATAAGCTTTGAGTGGACAAACAAACTCTCCAATCAAAACCTGTCAACTCCAAACAGCAGCAACTGACAAACACTTGAATACTGACGCAGGCGTGGAGCAGTGACTCACATACTGTCAACGTTTCATATTGTAGCTCATCCAAGCCAAACAGGCCACAGAAGTTTCCACAACCTGCCCGGCTCCCCGCTTTTAATTGGGCAGCCGGAAGACTTCAAACAGCAGCGCTAATCGCTGGTGCGAATCGCCGTCTCGCTGGCGCGTCACTCCAGTTCTGCTAATTTCCTGTTGGCTAATTAGTAAGCAGTTGTGCTAGCCCCATACTGCTCATATCACAATCCTCTTAATTGGAAAGCCCTCAGATCAGGCCTGTACTCCTCAGCTAAGCAAAACCTAAAACCAATGACAGACTGAGTATATAGATAGAGGGGGGGTCTGGTGGGGGGAGGGAGGGGGTCATATATAAATAACTGACCTCGATACCCAAATCCTCCGCTTATATGAAACAGAGAGATAGCACAGAGAAGTCTCAGCGCTAGTTTGTGTGGCTGAGAATGTACTTTTAATTGAAGCACTACTTTTTCATTCTGTTTCTTATGTTAATAATAATGATGGGAAAAAACTTGTATTCACTGCAGCAAAAATCTAATATTCGATCTTAATGTAGTACAGTAGAATAAATGTATTTTGTAAATTTTATTCCCACCACTGCATGTATGACCTACAAAAGAATACTTTCATGTACTATGAGCAGGAGGGGCAGCAGATTAAAGGGATAGTTCAGTTCTTTTTAAGTGGATTTGTATGAGGTACTTATCCATAGTCAGTGTGTT
>JAPZEB010000022.1:12443822-12453952 GCA_029783705.1 Chaetodon striatus | reverse complement strand
CAATGTGAGACAACAACACGTGGGGAAGGTACCTCAGCCGTTAGTTATTATTCATTACAGTTTGTTTTGTTTGTCTTTGCGTGTATAAAAGGAAACGTCAGACTGTATAATATCTTCTCTCAGATGACTTCCCCCACCACCACCCCCTGTAAACACATCATCATCAAATCATTTTGATGCTTTGAATCAGGATTAACTTCAAAGATGGCTGGCAGTTTATTTCTCTCACCCAAAAATAAGAAAAAAGGCTCATTTGAAGCAACCCAAACTCTCTTTCTCTCTCTGCTATCTTTTTTTCTGATTTCTGATTCATCCCATCCCATCTGGCAGCTGTTAAAGATTAGAAAGTCTTCATCATCCCTCCTGCCTTTCCTCCCTTGAACTGCTAATGCCCCTCTCAAGTGATATTTTCATATCTTTCTGTGTATATGTGTGTGATCCCTTTCATTTCATGGCAGCGCCTCTATCTCTCATTAATCAGTAACCCCAGCTGCCCCCCCCCGTCCTCTTAACAGAGCTGTCCCATCCAAGACCTTTTTAAATGTACGCTGACCGCCCTCAAGCACATTAAGTGTGTCACAAATGGAATTTTCTCACCCAGATGAAAACACATCTTGGACTCGCAGTCAAAGGACGGGAAACACACCCATGACCCAGTTTATTTTTACCAACCTCAGCGTGTGATTTGAGTTTGAGAGGATCTCAGAGATAGTTTTGAAGGCCCGGTGGGCTCTGCAGAGTCAGTTTTCATAATCAGTAACACAGATGCTGTGTCTGATCCCCCCAAAGCCTGTTCCCACTAACAAATGCATTTGAAGTAAGACATTGCCAATTGTGCGATGATTACAGTCACCTATGCTCAGGGGAGGGCTCAGCGGTGGCAAGTCACATCGACTCATGAGGCTTCAAACAGCCCGCCACGGATCCACGGGATATTAGCAGCTAATGCATCAAGGGGGATGAAGTGTCAAATGGCTGGTTTGTTCCCGTGGACACTGCATTCATCATAGTTATTGTGAGGCTGGCTCAGTCGCCGAGGCTGGCCGGCGAATAGAGAGACGTGGTCCATATCAAAACTGACACATCAGAATGGAGTGGCTTATCTATGGAAATACATTTTGGGAAAGCAGTTTTACAAGTTATCGCAGCCAGCAATGAGTCAGAAGTAATACGGAGCGGTGCTTGAACCTCGATCTAACATAAAATGATGGTATTGGTCGAGGAAATTTATTTGCTGGATTGGTTTAGCCATGCCTGTTGCCAATCCATTGTCTCTATGACTACAGTGAACAAGAATGGGCCAGTATACACTGTAAATCACCAAGGAGGGGAAACAAGGCAATCTCATCTTCTGCAGTTTCCTGCTCCGTTATTGCATTTACAATGCTTTTGATTCAGCTCTCTGTGGTGCTGTTAAGACAAATGCAATACTAACAACATTGTTTGGTGTATGTGTTACTCCTTGGTGTTGATGGAAACACGCAGGCTACTGGAAGAAGAGTTTTCCTGTTCCATGTATTGGAGCATGCATCTTCTGTGTGCGCACATACAGTATTCATACGCTGAGGTCTCTGTTCTCTGTGTCCACCGAAGTAGCAGAGAGGCAACAACAGTGTCCCGGTTTGACTCGAAAGAGATTTGCAGCAAATGAGCTCATCCATAAGCAGACGCGTGTGGGGACAAGGGGATGATGAGGAGAAGGAGGGTGAGGAGGAAGATGAAGAGAGACGGTGGGGCGGAGCAGGGGCCGAGCAGAGACAGGGATCGCTCAGAGAGGAGCCTCGCTGTGAAATATGACGGCCGTGGCATTTCCGTGCTCTCTGGCACCTTCTTTTGTCCTTTGGATGTTGCAGCTTGAAGACCTGAGCTCAGCTTGGTCCTTGTCCAGTTCATCTGTAGCTTCGTCATAAATCTAAAAGAGTCATGACATTTAGGGGAGTAGCACTTTTAACTGCATTAACCACCAACGATTCAGCGTTTACTCTCTGGAACTCAATTTTTTAACCCCTTGACATGCAGTTTTTCCCTTTCCCTAACTTTACAGTTGGAAAAATAATCCTGTTTGGCACTATCATATTCTGTATCAGTTAGTTTCAACTGTTAATCAAAGATATATCATATTTATGCTGATTTAAATATTCAAACCACAAGATTTCGTTGTTTTTATGGCTGCACCATCATTAAATGGAAATATCCTAGATGGCTTGTCCATCATTTTAGACACGTTTCAATCAGGAGAGACTCGTTGAGAGATGTGAAAAGTCTCTGGAGATTAGACCCCATTGTGATGTAATCTATTCCAGGAGGGTGGTAAAGACGTAGTAGATTAGGGATCTCCCAATGGAGTCTGGATGCTGGTGATGAGATGTGATGAAGAGGAAGCAGAGGATCTGGAGGTGTAGAGGAGTGGGCTTTTGATGAGCTCATCCTGGGCTCTTGATAAGGTGACTGGGGGTGAGTGGGGTGGAGGAGGGCATGACATTTCCACCTAAAATGACAGCTGACAGGAGCAGAGAGGAGAACAGATTTAAACTTTGGCAACATGAATGGCTGAAGGGCAAAGTTTGATTGGCTAACCAGGAGAGGGAACATCCATCGTCAGCTCATTGGTGGAAGTGGTGGGAGTGGGATAGAGAGAGAATTGTGAATTGATATAGCATAAAGAAAGTCTTCCTGATTGAATGCACACTGAGCTTCATAACTCCCAAAATTCAGCCTGCCATAGTCGGTATCTTTAACTTTGGGATCTTCCCAAGTCCTGTGAGTTTGAAGGCACAGCATCACAGAATCTGTAAACAAAATAAAGACAGCACAAGACTGATTGGGAACAATAGATGATCTTTGGCTTGCTTTTAGCCATTGATCTGTGGTCAGAGTTTGAGTGGTGGCTTGATTAAAAGTTGTGCCAGCTGTCATCAGTAAGGGAGAAACACTCTCTTGGAGGCATACGTTTCGATTTTCAAGTTGAAATACCATGATTGGTGATGTTAAAGTAAATTCTGCAGATGTGCTGAAGACAGGAGCATTTTATTTAACTTGTCAGTACTTTGTACCAGAAAAAAAGACTGACTTCTAACCTGAGGTCTACCGTTACTCTCCTGGTTACTGTTCTTATAGAGTGCTCCAGGAATGATGTTTTCCTGTAGGCTGATGCAGAAGTTAACTTCGCCCTGGTTCCCTCTTCAAAAAGCCTTTGGGATACATGATACTTGCATGTTTGTTCAGAACAATAATCTTCACAAGTGAACTCAACTTTTATGCCAGAAGTAAACACCTAACATTCGGCTATAAACAAACTACACCCCCATCATATGACAGCCCCGTTTCCACCAAACACTTCCGGTATATTCCTTTTGGAACCAAAAGTAACCCATCAGACATGGTACCTAGACCCTACGTCCATTTAGCGTTTCCACCATAAACCATATTCTTAAATGTGGGCGGGGTTGTTGTCGCTCACTGCTTCATCCAGCACTCGCTGTATTTCCTCTCCATTGGTGACATAGCCCACAGGAATGATGCTCCACACCGCTTTTTTTTTTTTCTCCAAGTGAGGATTAGAGTATATGCAGGTCACATAATCCGGTCGAAATTAATATATATTTTTAAATGCTTGATGATCCACACATTACTAAAAGTGTATGTTATATAAAAAACTAGAGTGATGGTCAAAGTTGACATGTTGAAATTTAAGGTCTGTTCATGTCTTCAGCTCATACACTAAGTAACATCACAAGTTAATGTTCCACCTTAAAAGCTGCCGGCAGTCAACCCAGTGAAGTAAGTTATTTTTTTCTCTGACCCCAGCTGCTGCAAGAGGCAGAAAAACATAACAATATATAACATATAATTTACTAATATTTGTAAAACTTGCCACAGTATGACCAGTGGTTACATAAGCCTTCAGCCCTGAGCAGAGTGACCGTCCTCTACCGACCAATCAGTGTTTCTTACTCCACCTTTTAGTACCAGATCTGTGTGCTAGGTACCCCAACAGAGGGGGGACCAAAAATGGGAACGATACAGATCAAACCAAAAACCCAATAATTCCTAGGGAACTATATAGGGCTTTTATTTAAACTAATGTAACCTAATTAGCTGATGATGTGTACCTTTACCTTTGTAATGCTCAGTCACTACTTTGACTGACTTTGATTATTAAAGCTGATGGTAGAGCAGATCAGTAACTGTATTCCATTCCTTACACTTTTGCACCTGTGCTCTTGGTTTTGGTTTTGGTTTTTCCTCCTACCTGTAGTGCTATTTATCAGTCTAGATTGTTTTGGTGTGAGTTGCTGAGTGTTGGAGATACTGGCAGTAGAGATCCCTGCCTTCTCTCGAGTATAATAGAGATGGCACTGGGCTTGCCACAGACCTTGCTGTTAGCAGTTTCTTGTAGGATTTATTTTCTTTTTTACTCACTACATCCACCAACTGTATCATTGCACAGAAGGAAACAGGCATCTACTGCTGGCTTACTTAGCACCACTGAGCTCGCTAACATCACGGCCTTGCCGAGAAAGTGCCTCTTGTTTATGAATAGGTGCGTGCTTCCTTCTGCGCTGTGATATGGTTCATAGGTGTAGTTCAGTAGAAAGGAAATAGTTCCTACATCAAACTGCTCAAAACAAAGTGTGAATTATCCTCAGTAACCAGGTCATGATTCCTGGAAAGAAACATTGCATTGCATTTTTTTTTTTTTTGGCGCTTTAAGCACCACAAGCTGAGTGCCAACTAGTCCCATTATATTTGAGAGAAGGCAGACATCTCTACGGCTGATATCTCATACACTCTGCAGCTCACACCAAAACAATCTAGACTGAAAAACAGCACTACAGGTGAGAGGAAAAATGGGAGTTTTTTATTTTTAGGGTGAACTTTCCCTTTAAGGATTTTTATAATTTGATCTTATGTTAAAAGCCTTTTTATGTTGGAAATAAGTCACTATGACATGTTATCCCTTGGATTTAATGTGTTTTGTAAATTCCTAAATAAGTAAAATGAATAATCTGAAGATAGAAAATCCTCATGAATATCCAGCCCAAGCTAATGCCCCTTTGCCTCCACTGTGATGATCTATTCATAGGCGGCTACAGATGACCCACCGAAGATAGTCGGCCAATCCATTAACAGCAGCCCTCCAGATTCCACAGGAGGAAGTAAGGTGTGACTGTTAATCATTAAGCCCACATTTATACTCCTCTCACACCCTGTTATCTAATTTATATTGTAGAAAACATCAGTTTATCTTGCAAGGGGAGGTTTTTTTACTCATTGCAGTTAATTATGTGGAGATTAATTGCCCGATTATCTGTCATTTCCATAAGCGATGTCATATTAGAGTCACAATCTTTACTCTTGGCCTGCTGCCCAATTTGCCTCTGCAGAGGTCACATGGGGATGCGGCAGAGTCTTTCATGGGTGAAAAAGTGCTCTGAGCTCCAGAGGTACTCAGAAGACTAAAAGATAATAGCTGCTTGTCCTTTTGTTTTTATGTCTTTGTTTTTATCCACTTTCTTTTTAGAGTTTGCCAGTTTGCCGTACCCAAGCTGGAAAAAGAGCAGATATCGTTTCCCTGAGGAAGCATCTGGGCCACGCCAGGTGAGAGTCACATCTGTGGGTGTTTTAGCAAATATGGAACAAATGAATCCCGTCTGTTGATATAAATATGTGGTGTCTAGCTGCTTTTTCTCCTGAAACAGATGAGGACTGCAATAGCCGCAGCTATTTATGGGAAAAGTCACATTTAACAATAACATTGCTCATGAAAAAAAAGGGAAGTCTGCAACAGTTTGCTCACTGCAGGTATGCTCAGCTCTCAGTGCCTCTGTGTCCTGCAGGCAGTGGAGTCCTGGCACTGAAAAAGCTGTGGCATTTGGTCCGGCGTGTGTGTTGTGAGTGTGTGTGCAACCCCCTAACCCCACCACAGGGTGTAGAGACAACATCCTCTGGGGGCAGCCAAGGGTACTTCCAACCGGCTGACATTTCTGACAGCCTCTGATAGAGCCCAGAGTGCTGAATTATTCATACAGGTGTTATGGGGTTGCCATTTTCACAGGAGATACTAACCCCCAGATGAATTGTGGCTGTTTATCCCTGCAAGTGAATACAGTAGTAATGATTTGGGGCTGTGATGCCTTTTAGGCCAAATGGCAGCCCATTGTCTGTCAGCTCACATGTTGAAAGCTCATACATCTCACTGCTTCTCTGGCCACAGCAGACCTCTTAGACTTAATCAGCCTGGTTTTGTTTTTCAGCTCGGGCAGTTAGGTGGAAACATTTGATACATAGTGGTCTGTTTTGCAGCAATTCTGCATTTCATAATGGGTGTCATAATGCAGTGGTTCTCAACCAGGGGTCTTGAGAGCACCAGTGGTCCTTGAGGGAGTCAAAGGGGGTCTGCAGAAAACTGGGAAATAGTTTTTTTCCACGATGAAGAGCCCTGTGTGAGTCATAAGAGTGACAATTCGGATCACTCGGTGTTATCCTCTCAACTGTAGTTGACAACCACAGGTCTTAATCATATCTAACATCCAATATTTTGAGAATGGAGGTCGCTGAAGTGAAATCTGATCACACTGGGGGGCCATGAGGTAATGTGTATAAACCTAGTTGTCCTTCAGGTGTACCACTAGCTCACCTGGTAGCACAGGTGCCTCACATACAAAGATGGTGTCGTTGCCACCCATGTCATCCCCGCTTTCTCTCTCTTTGTCAAGCTTTCCTGTCCAATAAAGGGAAGATGCCAGCTTGGGGTCCTAGATTAAGAATGACTGTCTTAATGGAACCATCAGGGAATATTTTTACTGGACATTAGGACCAAAACATTTAAATATCTCGGACTTTGACAAATATTCCTGGTAATAAGTTGAATAACGGAAAACTTGAGCTCAGCAGCGCTGATGATAAAGCTGCTTGCTGTGTGAGAGAGACAGAGAGGGGAAGAGAAGGTGTCAGGTGGATTAATGCAGTGTTTCTGTAAGTTATTAAAAACTCAATCAGACACTACTTTTTGACTTTATCACCTGGCTGCCTGAAACCCGCGATACTTTCCAAAAAGCTGAACCCAAACCATTGGATGGGCTGCGGGCCAACCTTCACATCCCAGCGCTTCTCCTCCTGTAGCTGCCTCTGTGTCTGCAGCTGCCTGTACCGGAGAGCATAGTGAAAGCAAGGAGCGCTCACTCTGTAGCTAAATCTCAGATCCAAAATGTCCATAGAAGTACAGTACACACTGACTGACACACACTCACACACAAAAAAGACTGCTCGGCTTGAAGAATCTTAGATACCTGAGGAGTCTGACCACATTTCAAGTCTCCTATTTGTAGCGGGCAGCCCTACTTGTTTGATGGAAATTATATGTGTTGTTGATTGGCTGGTAGGTGTCTATTAAAGTTATATATCTTACTTACATAACTATGATGCTTAACTAACTGCAAAGAAAGTTTCGAAAACTGGATGATTCAAACGCAACTTTTCCCTTTTTCTCTTTTCTGAGAGCTGCTATACGTAAGTGCAATAACACTTTAAGACATCCAGATAAAGAAAGTGATGTATCTTGACAAGTGAAAAGAATTTCACTTGTCAAGATCTTCATTAATTCAATTCATGTCAAGAGGAGTATGAAAGAGTGGTGTGGGGGAAAAAATCATTGGAGCTCTTTGATTAAAGATAGAATTCAGAGAAAAGATCACAATTCTCAGAAAAAAGAAAAAACAAATCACAAAAATGGGACGACAATATTACATAGTGTCAAATAATGTATTTCAAATGGTCCTAATCCTCCTCTGCAGGACGGGGATTTGTCACATAATTTAGGTAATCCCTAAAACACAGACAGAGCTTTAATAATTGTCTCCATTTAAAGATGAGGTGGAAATTAGGACACAAATTTAAAGATTATCACTTGAATTTGATTGGTTCCTGCACCACAACTGTCATGTTATTTTCATCATGTGTACATAGCATTTTTGCTTCTGGACGCTGGGTTTTACCAACCCTCATTCACCCTGAGCACGCAGTCACTGGCGTCTGCTGCAATATGGAGGTAAACTGTGATGGTCATGAAATTGTCTGGTGTGCAGATACCATGAGAGTCCAGTCTGATTTTGTATTTCTTGCTGTTTCTTTCCTGTTTTGTCTCAGTAGACACCACAAAGCCTAATCAGCGTTTTGGCTCTTACCCTTGCCTGTGGCGCTCTGTCATTTATGACTGCGCCAGCTTGTGTTGTCGTGGTCTGCCATTTGTCTCTGGCGATGTTGACATGAAACATCCCACGCTGTATTGTCAACACTACCGCGAGTCCTGTTTCTCGTCACGTCCTAGCTGACAGATAATACTTCATGAGTAGCATTCTTCTGCTAGACTTGTGATTAGGATTTAATTATCAAATGTGCTTGAACTTGTTGACTTCATATGGGAGTCACCAGAACTTGAAAAACTCAGGAATGGGAATTAATGATGGTGTGAGAGCGGAGCCGGTGAGTAGATTCAGAGTGGAGTCACAACATCTTAGTTGGTCTAATCACTAAAGATTCCTCACCTACCACAAACCCTATCTCCTTTGTTGCCTGGCAACAAGCTGCCACCCAAGGGCTCCCATGATCTGATCTGTTAAAAAACTGTCCCCCACCACCTCCACCCTCCCCCAAAGCACAAATGTCTAAATTTTTTACATTGCAATCAATATTTAACCACCGATCAAGCCTCCCCTCCAAGCATTGTCATGTTTAATGAGCTTTTCAAGCCCGGCTCTGATTTGTGGTCATGATTCACTCTCACAAAGAAGAATAACTTGTTATTGACTGGAAGGACAGACGGTGGTGATGAGAAAAGGCATAATGGGGTTTCACTTCAGAGCTTCTTGGCTTTCAAACACAAAAGTTTCATTGTGTGTTTACGTATTGACGATGCATTGCTTCTTCTCAATGCCTTTTATTTTCTTGTCACACCAAATACTGCAGCCTGTCATTGACTCGGCAGCTTTCTTCTGTCTGCCTCTCTCTCCCCCTCCTTCTCCCCCTCCCTCCCCCTTCAGCGTATTATTGTTCAGCTTTCATGTTACATTCAGACACGACCGGTGCTGTTGTCACAAACATTTGTGCATGTGGTGCATCAAACACAAGCAGAAAGACACCCACTTGCCTACTACTTAGAAGATATTAATCAATTTGAGAAAAAAAAAAAAAAAACATTAGCTGAACTAAAGTGAAAGAGTCACTTTAGCACAAAGAGCTAACAAAATTAGTCACGTCTGAGGCAAGGTCACTGAGCCACCTCCCACACTCTTGGCAGCCGGCAGCTACTCCAGGGAAAAACTTTTTGCACATTTGAAGCTACGAGTCATTAGCGATGCTGATAGAAACACACTTTAATTAAGACTGCTGCATTTTGGACTTAGATGTCACATCTGAAGATTAATAAGTAATATCAGGGGTGTGGTGGTATGCAAATAGAACAGACATGCCTCCGAGCTAAACTGGTGCACTCGGTGTATCACTGAACAGAGCCAAATTAGCATGCTGGAACACAAGTGCTCTGTGCCCCCCTCCTAGGCTGAAGTGCTTGGCTCTACTTGTGGGCGAAATATTACCAGCCAGCTGCTCGCTAGATAACAAATAAGAACTGGAGCAGCAGAGGGTTGGAACATATGCAGGCGTTTGTGCCTTTGCTTGTGTGTTTTCACCCTTGTAAAAAAAAAATGGTTCGCCTGTAAAGGAAAGGTCATGAGGATATTGTAAGGTCACTGTAGCTGTGACCCTCACTCGACATGTTCATCAGGAAATTGAAGCCGCGTCTTGTTATATTTATTTATTCTATGCACAACTGGGTTAGCTAAATGAAGTCGAACAAATCTAATGAATACATTTTCCTCCTCTGGAAAACATTTGCAAACTTTAAACTATTTTTTTTCAGGCGTGCCCGGGCTCATAGAGCACGAGCAGTGCAGTCCTTCTCCGGCTAAACCAGTTGATTGCACATTCACTTTAATGTTTCTCCTGCTCAGCCCAGTGACAATACATTGGGATGACGTCACACACATAAAAATCTTCCTTCTGGGCTTTTACAAATATAAAACCTCCACATGTTAGAAAATCATGATACAAAATAATTGATTTCATTCATT
>JAPZEB010000022.1:12400655-12417107 GCA_029783705.1 Chaetodon striatus | reverse complement strand
TTCAAACTACGTAAAAGGAATATCAATAGATAATGATCGGACCAATCTTCTCTGGGGATTTCAAATTTAAAATACTTGTGTAACCGACTCTGGCTGCTTAAAGTAAAGATTTTCATACGGCAGTGGTGCAAATAATTTAGAAGCAGCGGTGCACACTGTATTTTTTTCAGCAGACACAGAACGCACAACGAGTGAAGCAAAAGATTTGGCTTAAATTGAACAAAATTAAAAAATGTATTAGTATTGCAGACTGCACCTTTAAACCACTTACCTGGAAAGCACAGGGGTCTATTGTTCCTCTATTGCGCTCGTCCTGTAACCTCACTTGTCTGTTTCCTTGGACATATTGTTGAGGGTCTTCACACAAGTGTAGGAATGATCATGAATCCCAGAACCAATCTACAGGAAACTGTTTTAAAAATGTGAAACATGGGTTTGTCTTAAGGTACGTCATGGCTGAGCTCTATTTCCTGTGTGTGTGTGTTTCCAGGTGACCTGACCAAGCAGTTGCCTCAGACCGTGGTGGGAGAGCACGGCGACAAGGTGATCCAGTGTCGATGGCACACACAAGACCTGTCCTTCCTCTCGTCCTCTGCTGACCGCACTGTCACACTCTGGACACACAACCCATAACACACATACACACACACACACACACACATATACGTACACACAGACAACCAGTCATAACCTAAGAGCTTGTTTACTCCTGGTGTTAACATGCATTTCAGTGATCTGAAAAGAAGTGGACAGCTGAGACACATCGCCATTCACCCCTGTGTGTATATGCGCCTGATTTCGCTACTCCCTATGTCACATACACTGGAACAGGGGTAGGCACGCTGCAGCCCCGGAGCCACATGCGGCTCTTTAGCCCCTCTTCACTGGCTCCCTGTGTCTCTGACAAAATATTATATGGAAATGAGTAATGGTTATTTTTTACCATTTTATCCTTTATTTATCATTGCTGTCGACCTAAAGCGACTCTCACTTTCTTCAATGGTAAAATAAGCAGCCTATACGTCTACGGCCTGGTGCCTTTTTCTCTAAGTTTTGCCAATACTCAGTAGCTTTGACTAGTCTTATTTCTTCCTGGCTAGGCTGGCTATAGATTACAAATCCAAAACAGGAAAAGTCTCGTAGAAAAAAAGAGAATTTAATAATGCATGGACAGATTAGTTTGCTTTCACAGCCAACACTGCAGTGTTAAAGTACCAAATAATCATCAACAGACTGCTGCAGAGTAGCCACCTATGCTAAAACATATTATGAATGCTCAGTTATACCTGTTAGTAATGTTGATAGGCTAGTTTAGACTAAAATAGGCTGTGTTACCCATGCATCAGGACACATTAGCATTTACACTAGAAAAAATATGGTCAAATGTGTCCCAGACCAGCTCAGCATGTGGTTTGACTGATCAGATCACAGTGCGTCTTGTAATAGGAGCTGTCCACTTGTGATGTGATCACGCTGTTAATACCAGGTATAAAGAGCCTTTTAAAGACACATTCCCACTAGACCCGTGGTTCCCAACCGGTCCAGCCACGGGGTCCAGATTCCTCCTTAGTCATTAGTTCATGGTCCACACAGTTTAATATATTCAACGTCATACTTGCGCTTGGCCACGTTGTTAAGCTAGTTTGCTTTCTCTGTCAACTAGCTGTCCGTTACTCACTCACTCTACAGCAGGAAACAGCACGTCACACTAAAAGTTCCATGCCGGAAATTCACTATACGTCAAAATAAAGTGTGTTTTAACAAACTCGACACGTTCAGAATAGACCTGGGACCCACTTTTGGACCGCGACCCACTAGTTGGGAACCACTGCTCTAAAACAACACTGCTCCTCCTGCACTATCAACACCGTCACACCCTCTGAACACACTTACAGTCTGAAAGAGCACACACATACATTAATACACGAACAGGTGAATGAGCCTCTGTAGGAAACCAAAATGGATACAAACCTGTGACACATCAAAAGCACATGTTGCATGTTGTCTCCTCTTTTCTTTACATCAATCTCTCGTGCTGATCGTCGTCACCTTGAGGGTAAAATAGCAGGATCATTCATTATTCTCACCATCACGTCATCCCACATGTTCACTTGTCACACACACACCAGTCACTTGCTGCATGTCCTTTTCACTGAGGAGTTGTTGAGGTTAGACAGGACAGAGTGCTTTGTTCATGATGGTGCCTTTCTTGAGTTTCCATAGCAAAATGTACAAAAAAAACAAAGAAAAAAAAAAAAGATAATATGGTCATTTTTCAAGATCAGATTTTGTTAAGTCATCTTGAGAAGTCCTACATTCCTTCTTCTTTTGCATATCATTTTCTTACAGCTGGTGTTATGCTGCTATTGTTTGAGGAAACGAGTTGAATCTATGGTGTAAAATGTTTTTTCAGTGTGTCAGTAGTGAGCTTTGTCCCTATCAGGAGGCTGAATCTGTGGAGGTCATACTATCTGTTGATCAGTCAGCTGTTGCTTCCCCTGTGGGATGTGCTGATGTCTAATGTTACTGTATCCACTGCATCGCTACAACTCAAAAATGTGTAAAAAAAAAAAAAAAAAAAAATTAGCTTGTGCAAATCAGTGTTTTTTGCGCTGAAGCTGTTACAGTGTCTTGCGATGGCTTGCTTGCAATGGAAGATCGTTACTATGTCAGCATCAAAGGGAAAAACAAAATGTGATTTGTGGTTGAGCGCCCTAGCATTCAGTTTAGGAGTTTTCAGTGTTCAAAAGCTTTGGTTTGTCTACTGCTGTAACACTATAACAACAGTAGGTGGCAGTCTTTGCCCATAGCAAAGGTCTAACCATATGCACAATGAAATCTGAATGGACGCACGGGTGTTTTTGATATTTATTTAGAACCAGTATTCGGGGCATATGCATCCTTTTCTTGTATTTTACATGCGCACTTTGTCTTTTAACATCGTCTTCTAATATTAATTTACTTACAAAGATGCATATTTTATGTTAATGTATAGTATATATTGTTTTAACAAATAAGGCCAAACTAATACGTACATAGATGTATTTATTTCAGTTGTGTTTATGTATGTACAGTTATTAGTATGTTTTTGAAATGCTAGTGGCTCTTGTATTAAGCCTTTCTAATTCTTGTTTTTAAAAGTGACTTAAATTAATTCAAGCTAACTCAAGTCTGACTGCTGGTACGTTCAATAAAGTGTCTTTTACACAAGCTGGGTCTTTTGTGTTTCGTTAAAAAGAACAGGTCAAACTGAACATTTTAAAAAGGTAAAACAAAATGCCTACGTAGACGAGGCTTTAATTCCTCTGACGTCATTTAATACAAACTGGCGTAAGGGCTGTACACACGGGTTAAATTCATTCTTTTATCAAATAGTTTGCCTAAAATATAATTTCCTTAGCTTGGCCTTGGTAACTGTTAAACAAAACAAAAACCCTCTCACATACAAAACACAGAAGACATGGAAACAGTGCTGTACCTCTGTGTCCGCACTGACTCGAAAACCACTGTGAGTAAAACCACATGACTTCATAGTGGTGGGACGGCAGTAAACAGAATCATAACAATCATAAAAAGTACAATAAATACAGACATAACTGCAGTTGTGTATTGAAAAATACACGAAGGATGAAATGAAATTCATACGAGTACAGAAAAACACTTTTGTCCCTGATACTAGTGAGAGTTTGTTTGTGTTGTGTGAAACAAGTCATTGTTCATTTGAAAATGTTCCATACTGTGTACTACATATACTGCTGACAGTGCTTTGTTTTGTCCAAGAGGACAAATGTGAAGACACACAAGGCTTTCCTGTGAGTGACCACCCACTGGTCAGTCACAGCATCGCTGTCCACACCTTCATGAGATGAAAAACAAAAGAAAAAACCTGGCTGTCCCTTTAGTGCTTAGTTCAGTTGGAGCTGGAGCCCGGCCTGGCCGCAGAGGGCAGGGTGACACGTTGCTCGTCCATTCGTTTGGCCTGAGAGCGCATGATGAGGCTGAAGAAGTCCTCGTCTGGTACGGTCGGCCCTCGGACCGGAGGAGGGGGAGGGGCGCAGCGCTGGTCATCCAAACGGGATCCCTGGTAGAGTGAAGAGGAAGTAAGAGAGCGGCAGTTTTAAGATTTGGTCAAGGTTTTTTTTAATGTTCGTGTTTAGAAAAGCACATTTTTCGACCAATAAGAGCCTAATCAAGTTGTTGGTAAGTTCTTGCAAACGCCATTAGAAGCACTATAAAACAGGATTTATACTTCTGCATCGAACTGACATTGTAGCCTGACGTGTACCTCCTCAGAAATGTAACTACACGTCACGGCAACACAGACCTCCTGTCTGTACTTTTGTACGCTGAAACCATTTCCCTCAGTGGAAACAAAGCTTTTATTTACTTTAATTTCACAGATAAGAAACAATAAATTGTGAGGACAATAAAGCCTCCACAAAAATAGCATTTTAAGTCTTGTGTGTGATTTATCCTGGCTTCATATGAGCAGAGGAAATCTCTGCTTGTCGCTAGGCTAATTTATACAATGTTAAATGCCATAGGCTTGTGCTAATAACGTTAGCATGTTGTATTTGTGGGGAAAATGTGTCCAGATAAAGATGAGCGCTTTGTCTGTGAATGCTGCGAGTTATAGTGAAGCTAATCTTTGTACATGTGTTTGAAATTGTTGCTATTAAGCCATGTTTAAAACCATGTGTTTTGAATCAACTAAATTTCACAGCACTTCACAGAAACCACTTGGAGATGTTACTGCAGAGTGACACACCACCGCACAACTATAAATACTCACAACGGCGTAGGCTCTACATACAGCTGATGTACAAGAATAAATCTTGCTTAAGGACGCAGAGGAACATGACTTTTTTATAGATTATCAGTCTTCATAAAAGTTACCAGCTGTAGCTTTAAATATGCTGTGTATCACTGTGCAGTAGACAGTACTCAGCCAGCCTTTTTCTCTAAGTATATTTGATGATGTCAGGTACCTGGCATTTGACAAGCATATCGAAGAAGTCATCGTCAGGCTCAGCACTGTCAGCGTTGGCCATCAAGTGGCTGAGCACGGCCTGGTTGCTGTTTTGATTGAGCCTGAGGCCGGGCAGGCTTCCCCCTGCTGCCGACGACTCCTCTAACCTTCGGCCCTGGGCGCCAGAGACGTTGGCAGACTCTGATACAGCTGCAGTTTGAGAGAGTCGATGACATAGAAGAAGAGATACAGAGCAGAGAAGTTTTATTTTAGTGTAAAAGGAGTAAATACTGTGGAAACTGGATGACTTCTGAGTGTGAACACATGGACTCACATTTCCTGATGGCTCTGGGAGGAGACTCTGGGCCGCTGTTTAATGATAACCTGCTGCCCTTATCCTGTATTGAACAGCGCTGGTCATCCATACGGTTGCTCTGGAAACGGCTCAGCAGGTCGAAGAAGCCCTCATCTCCGAGCATGTCAGGACTGAGCCGCTGATAAAGTACAAAACATGAACATGAAAAATAGCTAAACAGAGCAGGCTTTGTTTAACAATAGCTGTAGGAGACTAAATGTGGTCGAGGCATGTGTGTGGTTATCAGCTGAATGCACCCTGTACGAGGTACCTTCTGTGGTCCCTGTGCAGGCGTCTGGCTGGTATCCAGGGTGTTACTGGTGTCCTGGAGGACCTTACTGGAGCCACCAGTCTTGTACTTCTTCCCACGCAGACGGTTGACAAAGAACAGCTTGGAGGAGCTCTTAGCCAAGGACGGTTTGGACTGTTTGGTCAGGATATCACTGTTCCACTTCTGACCCTTCAAGACACATGAACACATTAGTCGCCACAGTGCAGATGGAAACAAGGGGAAAGATGATAAGATAAAGAATCCAAATGTGGTCGAAACTTGGGAAAAAAATCTGGTTTTAGTAGCAAAGTGTGACTTAGACAGAGCTGTGATAGATCATATGTGTCGGGGTGGACTGTGGACATCATGTGACAGGAGTGAATTTCTTACATTCATCTTGTCAGGAGTGAGTTTCATGAGCTCCAAGTTTTCCATGCTGTGCCGTCTGCTCATCCGGGGCCTCGCTCCTGAAACACATACAACAGTTACCACAATATAAACACCAATTATAAGAACTTAAAAGAAGACATAGACAGCCCCTCCAGGATGTTGCAATGTTCATTCATTCAATATCTGTAACCGCTTATCCTGTTAGGAGTCACGGGTGGGGCTGAAGCCTATCCCAGTTGACAGTGGACGAGAGGCGGGGTACACCCTGGACAGGTTACCAGACCTCACACCTCTGGTCAATTTAGAGTCACCAATTAACCTGCATGTCTTTGGACTTAAGAGGAAGCTGGAGTACCCAGAGAAAACCCACGCTGACACAGGGAGAACATGCAAACTCTGCACAGAAGGGCTCCTCCACCGTCTTGCTGTGAGGTGACAATGCTAACCACCGCACCACCGTGCCCCCATTTACATGGGCCAAGACAAAAAACTTACAATATTAAACGTGTTTGATTTTCTCGTAACGTCAAGATGAGAAAAAGACTGACTTAAGACAGCTTGGACTGAGTCTTATAACCACCTTAAACCAAACAATCGAAATCACGACTCTAACAAAACTGATTTAACCAAACACCACTTGAAAAGTCGTTTAATGTAATGCCGGCATTAGTTGTGGAGAGCATGAGCGAGCTGGTGTAAATAGAGGCATACATTAAAATAAAAATATGTCTGTTCCATAAGGCAGAGGTCATGTCTGAATTACGAATGGGTCATGATTAGTCATGACAAGTCATTAGCCAAAAGTTTAGGTTTGCATTTTATTGTCTCACCATTTGGTCATCTGTGATGTTTTTAGCCTCTAAATGGATACAAATACAGCTGATTGCTCATTAAGAGGAACTTGACTAACCATATTGTCATCTGTTGATCAAGGGGAGCTTTCTGCAGTGTGAAGCAAATGACCCAGATGGTGATGTAATGATGTGATCAGGATCATCTCAGTTTTGGCTTGATAGATGCGGGCATTTATCAAACATGACGGGTGTAAGGAGAGATGCTATCAAGCTGCTTTTTGTAGGATCCAGTGCTTTTTGATTGCGACTCCTACTCAGGGCTATAAGTCAGGATACCTTGGCCTCTGCTGCTTTGATCTGACCAAGTTATTTCTCACAAGACCAAACTTTATGGAAGTAAGATACTAAATTGCGAGAGTATCCCTCAAAGTATTTAGAAATGATTCCTCTGCTTGTGCATCTCTGCCATCAAGTGTATAAAGACTGCATGTGGTGAGGGCCAGACAGTGAATGATGAAAGATGTATGCTGGGTATGATGTCAACTGGGTGGACTTTGAGTCATCTGTGTGGGAGAATTGTTTTCAAAAACAGCTGCTATTGCCAGGCTGGTCTGCTGGTGGCACTATGGAGTGTGGCTGCAGCTACTGTGTGGTTCGTCCCAGATGTCTGTGTGCCTCAGGTTCAGTTGCTGTGGAGTCAAGAATCTGAAACCTATTCAGTGAATCTGTTTGTATGTGTGGATTTAGTGTCTTTAAAGAACAACTTATTTTAAAGTAGACAGAAAAGAGTCCAGGAGAAAAACAAACCCCCGCTGTTCTTGGATCGTAAACTTTTTTTTTTTTTTTTACTAATTTAAAAGCAGTAATGAAGAGATGAGTTTTAGAAGCACAAAAAACAAAAAATACTGGAACTAAAACTTAAATTTGATAGGAAAGGAAGTGTAAATTGGATTTTAGGAATCTTTTATGAAAGCTTTTGTTGTGAATATAATAGTAGAACACGCTTAAACCTGTGATCACCACCATCACAAGCAGCCAGGAGTTAAAACAGCTGCTGAAATCCTTTCTATTAAAATGTACCAGAAAATATGTTTAATTAACAATGACAGAAGACACGGGAGGATGAAGTCATGTAGGCGTCCTGATCTTAAAACCTTGTGTCCTTTCCGTCGCATCATATCAAAAGCACAACGACCGAGCCGCCTCCAGGAAAATTCAATATTGACTCTCCAGTTTACCGGCAGCGGCCCCTCTCCATGCTTGTGTAGTTATGAAAGTGAATTTGGCTGCATGGCAGGGAACAGAGAAGTGTTTGCTCAAGGTGAAAAGTTGCGCAATGAAAAGCTGGATCTTGAAATTATTACGTAAAGAAGCCAAGTTTGTGTGAAATCAACTTTAAATTAAGACATTGGGGGTTGTGACATTCAGATCTGATGGTGCTCCTGTAATTTAACATTCAAGCTATATATGATCATTTGTTCTTCTTAATCTTTATTGTTGCTTGCTGAAAGTGTTGGAAAATAGGCCATAAAACTTGTATTTGAGTTAGTTCAGTCTAAAGTAAATGCTGTAATGGCTGTGTGACATGCTTTTATGAGTTCCCTCATTGTGTCTTTGGTCAGCCCTTTGTCCTACTGATAAATTCCCCACAGCTGGCATTCTGCTCATGTAGACACTCTCTTATCACAGCTCAAACAGTGAGGGTTGCCCACGTTGTTCTCAAAGTCACACACACACTTGAATTTTCTACCTAAACACTGTGTCCAGAGGTCTACCGGGGTAAAAACTAGTGATTCATTGGATTTTTTATGTCACTGTGACAAATGTCATTTAGCCCAAGTTCAAAGTGACTTGTAACACTCTCGGCTAAAGGCTGTCTTCACCGCTGACCAAAATAGCCGTGTAGCGTTAGCTATACACACATGTGACACTTTTACAGCTGAGGCCACTGAGGGAGACCACCTGTTGTGGGTGCAGTAGTAGAAGTGTGCTTTTCCACCGTCGCTGGAAATTATTTTACATCTGACCGTGACTGTACAGTTTGTCAGTGAGGTTGTGACTTAGCATTGATCATGGTATCTTCCTTGGAATATGAAGTGTCAGGTAGTTTCCTGTATTTTGCACTTCACTTTCCTTTCAGTGGCAGAAATAACATGGCCTTCTCATCTGTTTATATTTTATGACCAAAGACCAAATGTTTTTCTAAAGATGATACTTTTAACCTTGTGACTCCAGTGGGGCGGCTCTATGGCATATCTGTGCAGTCAGTCGGTTCACCGCTGTGGTTCAGACTGAAATATCTCAACATCTAGTGAAAGGGGTTGCGTACATTTGTACAGACATATTTCCCAGACAATGAATTGTAATAACTTTGGTAATCCCCTGACTTTTTCAGTTTGTCCAATACTTTGGTTTCCAACACTTGCCTTCATCAGTGGAGCTGAGGTGGAGCAAGTGAACAGTTTTAGGTTCCTGGGAATCAGCATCACTGAGAACCTGACGTCTCCATCCTGGTTAAGAAAGCTTTGACACAGCTGTATTTCTTGAGGAAACTTAAGCAAGCAAAATCCCCATGCCAAGTTCTTATCAGCTTTCACAGAGGAGCAATAGAAAGCATCCTGACTGGAAACATTATCACATGGTATGATTTGTGCACAGCCTAGGATTAAACCACGGGGAACATTGTTGTTACCCATCTACTGAGCAACAGTGATATTGGTGAGGTAAGGTGCTTGCGTAGAGCCCAAAAGATATTAAATCTAATAGCTCACCAGGTGGAGTCCCAGGCAGGTACCGGCCTGTTGATCCTGATGCTATCAGGAAAGCAATACAGATGTATCCGCCATCGTACCACTTGACCTCAGAGCAGCTTTTTTCCTCAGGCAGTGAGACTCCTCATCCTCTGTACGCCACCATGAAAATATTTTTTGCTATCTTCTTGTATAGTATAACGAAACTACAACTAGAGTTTTGTTGTGAAACCCTGTGTAGTAGCAGGACAACTAAATGAACCTTGAACCTGCAAAACTAATGATACTTTATTCAGCTTCAGCTCTACCTTGGTACTAACTAGCAAACGTCAGCATGCTAACCATAAGCTGTTTAAATAATGGACGGAGCTACTGTGACGTCACCCGTTGGTTAGTGGACTGTTATGAAGCCTCGAGTTTGACATTGTGACTGTCAGCATCTTGGTTTTTTGGAGCCAGAAGTGACGGTATTTGGATCAGAGGGTGGATCTGACTCATGGACTGTAGTGAAATCTCGCAGGCAGTCTGTCACTCAAGCAGCACACCCTTCAATATGCATACCTCCAAGCCTTAAAAGACTGTAAACTGGGGAGTAAAAATTCACCCTCTGTACAGTCGTCACGAAGGGTAAAATTACCCCAGAGGTCAGACCTAGGAATGACGTCACACCCGATATGACCGCATTACTGTTCAACAAATCAGAAAACCAAGATGTTATTAGCAATAGGCTAACAGTTCTACCCATGTTAGCCATTGGTACCAGTTGATCACAACACACTATGCTTGATTTAGCGCGTATAAACACTGTAGCAACTTGTTCGCAGACAGAAGTTGGACAGGACTATGTCTATTATGGATTTAATGAGACACAGATAAGAAAGAGGTGCTAAGAAATAGTATATCACTACAGCTTTCACTACTGGTGATGCATGAAGCAGCCATCTTGGATTCTGAAGTTGGGGTTGGTGAGGATCCTCCAAATTTTCAAGTTGGTAATCCAACTTCAGAAGGTGTTAGTCGACATTTCTGACTGGGAACGTCCAACTTCAAATGCAAAACATCAAAACATGTAAAGATGGCAAACGTTCCCGCGACACACCTGCTTGTTAGCATTAATGTGGTGAGCATGTTCCTTTGTCAGTGTTGACAGTTAGCTAAAGAACCACTGTGCCTATGTACAACCCCACAGAGCCGCCAGCATGGCTGATTTAAAAATGTATATTACTGCGTGATGCAATAAAGTTGTTTCTCTTTTCCAAAAAGCTGACATGCAGTACAGAGTTTTCACCTGACAGCGACCCTATTGATCTATGACTCTTACACCCGGTCACTGCGTGAGTGTTTAATATTGCAACAGACAGAACAAGCTGTGACAGCGAAGGGATGTTTATTGTCTCAGATAGCGTAGGTGGTCCTGATGAAAACACATGAAAGATGAAATTCAAAACAGGAATTACCGTACTTAGCCTGCGTATGAGTGTGCATGCCTGTCTGCCCGTGCTTTGTGATCATGTCTAAGCAGACTCTGTAATTGCTGGCAGACACAGGCTGAGGTATGAGCCTTTAACCTCAGGGGCCTGGTTTGAGCAAGCAGTGAAAGGCCATCCAAAAGTTGTGTGGGAGAAACTATCTTCGAAAGTTAGGGCGTCAGAATTTGAATTAGATTGCAGCTCGAGTAAAATGCAAAGCTGTGTCAAGGTTATAAGAGCTGAAGGCATTCAGATAATATCAAAAGATATTCATGATGTGCAGTTTAAATCCCCTTGATCCGCTCTGAATCTTTGTTACGTGGGTTTGCTGCCTTTGAGGGAGCTTCAAAGGGAGAATCTGCCACGCTGTGTAGGAGGAATCCAAGTGATTAATGTTTTTTCTTCCAGCAGACGGGCTGCCTCTTGCAGACCTGCCACATGTACAGGAAGTGAAACCATGGCAATGGCCTTGTGTAATGTGTGACGTGAGTCCTCCCGCAGCTTGCATTAGCTTGTGCCTATTAAATATCACTCCAGGAAGCTTCAGATAGCCTGCTGTCATTCATTGTACAAAATGTCTCATCGTCTCGTGTCTTTGGCCGATTGTAACTTTACTTTATTTGGTTGTTTGACCTTCACTGCACAGTGATGCATGTGCAGGGCTGTTTTCATCTGCTAAAGAGGGACAGATTCTCTGTGCTCAACCAGAATCTGTGTTAAAGACTAGCTTGTAACTAATGCCCAACACAAACGAAATGACTCTGAGAAGACTTATGAAGGACTTAAGTCTGACATCATCTCACATTTAAAGACAAGATGAGTTTTTAGTCATAGACTCAAAGATTTTTGGTCTCTAAAGCTAATTTCTCCATTCATGACAACTGCCTGGGGGATGAATTTTTATTTAACCCACAGCTTTACAGGCTTAAAGTTATGCTTGATTAATGGTGGGACACTTTCAGTAACAGGCTCTCTGCTGATAAGTGTCCTCAGGTTCTCCACCCCTTACTTTCTCTCCAGCACCAGCCTCTTACCCAAACATGGTCACTACTGGCTCCAAAAAAAAAAAACAAGATGGCAACAGCCAAACTTGTGGCTTTAAAATGGTCCTCAAACTGATGGGTGACATCATGGTAGCTATGACCATTATTTTCACAGCCACAGCTGAGGTAAAACTCTCATGACTTTACTCCAACATTGGAAATGTGTCTGCAACAGTGAAATCACTTGAAAAGTCATTTGGTGTAAGGCTGGTATATTTGGTGTCCAGACAGACACTTACGCTTCCAGCCCACACTGAGAGTTGTCTTTGCTTTAAAGTAGGAGACATGTTTCATTTCGTAGTTAAACTTTTTAAATAAAAAGTATTCACATACTCATAGATTCTGGTCTTGAGGGTGAAAGAGTCGATGTTATTTTAAGAACATGTGAGAAAACCACTTATTATTGTTAGTATTTTTATGCCTGTACACATATCTGGAGGGGATCCTTAAATACAGGGCCACAACTGTTCAACAACTTGCAGAACTGCATGTTCTTGACTCTCAGGGACACATCTGACTCCCATAAGTAGCCTTACTGTTCTCTCGGTGGGCTTTGGCTCAGTGCCGTGGATCAGACATGCATTAACACACTCCACTGACCGTCCTTTGTTGCCAGTGGTAACTGAGGATAGCGATCTCTCTCACAGCCGGAGAGCAAACCACCTTGACTGAGCACAAGAGTGAAGTCTGCATGTGAGTGCATGCTGTGTGCATGTGTGCGTCACTGATCTTGACGTCTGCAGCTTCTTGTTTGCACACATGTTCGAGCTGTGATGCAAATAAGACACCGTTGACTTGATTCTGTGGAGACAGGAGGTGCAGGGTTGTCATGTTCGTGATGTTTTTCTTTTGGGTCTGTCTAACATGTGAAAGGAGCAGCTCTGACAGGATGATGCAGAGGAAAGACTGATGATTGACGGTTTACTCTGTACAATGACTTGCTGCGTGTGAGATGATCATTTGGAATGACTAAAATCCAGAAAAACAAGCCAGACGAACAGATAATAAGAATGGAAACACACCTTTTGAAGCAGGGAGATATAATCAACAAGCCTTGTTTCTTGGAATACACAGGTGATTGGGTGCAGCACTTTGCTTGTAAACATGCTAATGAATCGTGCTCTTCCGTGTCCACCGACGGAGATGGACAGATGTTGTTTGTGGGCAGTGACGTGGTCGATGACACACTTTTCCCCAAGTGAATCATCAGTCCCATTTTATGCAGCCTGTTCAGTGTTGCACTGTTATTCTGCCTCGCCGTTCTGTATAAACCAGAGCAACACGAAATGGGGGGCATTGTTGTTCCACCATTAAAGCTACAGTTGGTAACTTCTATAAAAAATAACTTTGTCGAAACTGTCACTACATCCACACAGTAGTTTATTAGTCAGATCATAAATCATGGTCTTCCTCCTTATAGTGCTTCCAATGGCATTTGCTGGGAAGTCAAGGAGTCTCTTGAGCAGCTGTCATCAATAACTCCTCATGAACTGTGGTTAAATTCTTAAACTGGACAGTGCTGATCAAATATGAATCAAGATTATGTCACTGCATTGCCTATTTCTCACCTCAGATGTTTTCAGAAGCATACTTTAGTGGACTGTTGAGCTGTAAAATGAGAATATTTGCGTCGATTTGACCAGTGCTGGCCCGTGGCATAGGCCGCATAGGCAAATGCTCAGGGTGACGTCATCCATGGGGGGGCGTCACATATGGGGGAAGGGAAAAAAAATCAAAATGTTTAACATTTACCAATATTATTACTATTATTATTATTTTGAAATATTACATAAGGCCATAACAACATAGCAAAGCCTACTAGATAATAGAGAGGCCTTTTTTCCCGGGTTCCTGGCATCCTCTGCTCTCTGGGAGAGATGTACGAGTTATCCAACATCATGTGAACCCCAAAACTCCCGTTGTTATTATCATGTCAAAGCGACAAAAGCTCTCTGGAGCCCACTCAACTACCACTACACTGCTGAGAGGAGTGGACGTGGAGAACAAATCATTGCTGAAATCAGCAGGAGGAGAGCTAGTTATTGTTCCCTCTAAGCAGCCCGTGGTTGCAACAGACAGCTCACAGAGGTTACATTGATTTAAATTGTGATGCGTTCAAGCTCTATTCAGTAAAAATCAGTGTTGGGCGAAGGTAAATTGTAACATTCTCATGATGTGTTTAATGTAATCTTGTAAAATGTGGGTGAGAAACTTGAATGAATCCAGCTGTTTGAAGGAGAAATGTGTTTAAAATAAATTTTAGAGAGGGAATTATGATGTATCATATATTGTAAAAAGCCTTTTTGCTTATTTTTTCAAAGATGTTTTTCGTGTGAAAGAAGGTTACGTTAAAGGTTGTATCGTAAATATGTATAATTGAATTTGTGTTCATTCTTATGTAGTGTCATGAAGGACTGAATGACTTTAAAACTGTTTATTAATTTTTTCGTAGTGTAGATTTCTGTGTTTCCCTGGCACAAAAGAAGAATAAATTACGACAAAAAACAAAAGAAAGACCAAAAAAAAACCATCAGTAATGGCAATTTGCAAAATTGTTATTTTAATCAGCGGTTTCAGTATCAGTCCAGAATTTCAAAATCGCTGCATCCCAAGTTCAATTAGAGAGTTAATTTATGCATTTTATTATTACTTTACCATGTCATACATTATTTTATTGTTTATTCTTCTGAACTATTTTAATTGTTATTTCTTCAATTGGTAATTGATTATTATAACACATTTACAACATGTTAGTAAAAGCAAATTAGCACATATTTTATTTTTTTATTGTTTGCTAGGTTGTTTATTTGCATTTTGGTAATAAATGTGCAGTACTTTGATTGTGGAGCTGTAGCAAAGGATGTGGGCGGGGCACCAGGGGAGGCTCGCCTAGGGCACCAAATGTGCTGGGGCTGCCACTGGTTTTGACTCGACTGTTTTGACATGGCAGCCGGGTCACAAACTTGGATTTGGATTGATAGATTCTTGTCAATGCCGGTAAAAGTACTAAAAGGAGGCAGAGAGACATGATTCTTATCACAACGTAAAAAAGCAAAGCTGGTGAAACAGCGGATCGTCTTAACAGCAGTATTGCAGAATCTCTGTTTATAAAGGGCTATAGATAAATTGCCCTAAATACCAAAGCTATGCCCCCCCTCCCCTCCCCAGCTTGTGATCAGCCACTCGTTAGCCTTTTAATAAAGAAAGCCAAAAGGGGGTCGTCGATTTTACATTCCTCATTTGGGTCAGGTGACTCCAGCCGCTCAGCCCTCGAGCCTCGGCGACTGCAGAGAGTCTGTGACCCCAGCTCACCCTCACCCAGCATTAACATTACCTCTCACATGAGAAAACTGTCACATGGCTGCCCTGACCTCTTGTTTGCTTTACACTCTAACTCACTTTGTCTTTAAATCCTGTTTGATCAGGTGGAACTTTCTTTTTTTTTTTTTTGCTTGCTTTCCAGAATCCTTGTTGTTAAGTGTTTCTCTTACTGCGTCAGAGCAGCTTTACCCCGTCGCTCTCAGATTAAATGTACATTTTTAGCAACACTGTTCACACTTCAGACTGAAGAGCTTCAAAGTTCCGACCGTAAAACCCGTATTTACATTGAAGTGGCAGCTGCCAGTGTAGGTTTAGCAATCCTCTTTATAATACTGCTGAGTGTAGTAACTCGAGGCCCGCAGTCAGGTTTATCCAAATCCGTGCATAGGTGACGACAGTGTCATATTAGCGGGATAAATCTGGTTCTAATTTAAGCATGAACTTTGACATCAAGAACCAGCTTTGTTTTATACTGGTTTAGAGGAACACACACTGACCTGGAGTCTGTCTTTATCAAGTCTTAGGCAACAAGAATCAGTGTAAAATTCAGTCACAAAGCATCACACATGTCAGTTTTGACCATAGCAGGAAAGGGTCCACAAATGTTTACATGGATAAAGACTGCACTGAAGACAGTAGTCAGAATTGTCAGGTGCCAGTCACCAAATAATCGCACAAAAATGGTTGTATTGTGGTGCAAACTATTAGTTATTTAAATCCAGACTGTGGTGCACAGAATGAGTAAGCAGTGGATATCCTGTTGACTGCAGTGGGTTTTGATTGGTGAGTTATCCTGCAGGCTACAGGGCACGCTGTGCATTCTGGCATGTAAGCAAATAGTTTACAGATGGCATTTTACCGTGCACCGTGCACTATACCAAACAAAACAGTTTGAAAAAAAAGGAAGTGGAGGTTGTGAAACACAGTCACAGAGTTTATCTGAGGTTGCACATGGCAGCAGTGGCTCTTTCTCAAGATGTCAGCAGATATGTCGTTAGATCAAATATGAAAGAGTCAGGGTCAGCTTCTGTAATACATTATTGACTTAAAGGGACAGTTCACCCCAAAATCAAAGATCCGTATTTTTTTC
>JAPZEB010000022.1:12386070-12396258 GCA_029783705.1 Chaetodon striatus | reverse complement strand
TTAGAGTAAAAGTAAAGTCTTCTGTTTAATTAAGTGACATTCCATAGATATGTTTAATAACCCTTTGTGAGCTAATAGACTTTTTTGCACTGACAAGATGTCTTTTCTCTCAGGACTTAGACAGCAGTTTCAAGACATCAGCAGATACCCACAATCCTTCAGAGGGAAGTGAGAAGAGCGAAGAGCACCCAGCTACAAGACCGACAGTCAGCAGCTCGTCCAACCCAAAGAAACGCTTAGTGTTATCTCTTGCTGACAAAGAGAAGCTTCTGAACTGTGACACGCTGGTGATGTGGGGACACGATGAAAGTGTGTGAAGGTGGAAGAGAGAGGATAAAATATTAACCTCCAGCTCCAGCTCCAGGACTTGCTGTTCCAGCTCCCCCATTTTGGCCTTTTTCCTGTCTCTGGCTGTCTGAGCTGCGACTCTGTTCTTGAGTTTCCTGGAAAAAAAATAGACAAGGAGAGGAAAAAAACAGGAATTTAACACACATTCTTTCCACGGTGCTGACTAAGCCCTCTGACATGACTTGGGTTCACAGTACTGCGCAATCACCGGCCATGTTCCTGCCACGCAGGCATACCAGGATATCAGTATCCTGCTCTGTAACGGCAGAGCCGGGCGGGTCTGCGGCCGGTCAAATCACTCAGATAGCACTTTGACAAGCCGGTTCAAAGTCCAAAGGTGATATGGCAACGACGGTTAAGCGAATTAACACCTGTTTAACAGCTTATATGACCTTTTTGTGTCCGAATATTTATCATAGACAGTTTCACTGTGCTGCGGTTTAAACGTCAAATCAAATGGATCAATATCTTTGGGCGTGCCCGCTGTCAGTAACCCCTTTAACAATGGCCGGCTGTACGCTTTACAAGTAACGTTTTAACCCACACACACACACTGCTAAATTAAAGGTGTTTTTGTGAGCCTAACCTGCGAAGTGCTTTCTCCTCCGGACTCAAGTGTGTGAGCCTCTGTCTTTTCCGTATCGGCGGCCCCGCAGAGGAGTTGGAGTCTGAATCCGACGACGCCGGGCTGGCTGATGACGGCAACACGACAGAGATGGGCCGGTTGAAGCCTGACTGTGAGCCGTTAGAGGAGCCGGTCTGCTTCCCGGAAATCAGGAGCACTTTGTGTGACCCTCCGGTCCCTGCTGCTACCACCACCATGTTGATAAGTCCTGCTGTCGGTGTCCGAAATCGGAAATAATCGAGTATCCTTGTTGATTTCAATAGAAACCTTAAGGTTTCTTTAGCTGACCGACCGCCGGCTACTCTCAACTATTCAACAAGATGGGCTGCGCCTGCGATCTTTTTCTACTATCGTGGTGACAGCTGATTGGCTCTCAGCGGCTGTGACGCAATGTGTTTACGCTCTGTGATTGGTCGCCGTGCTGATGTAATTTGCATTTAAAGTTTCACTGCGCTGCTCTGCTGGCAGAGTAAAATCACCCAGAAGTTCCTTGTAAGTGAAGTTTCCCATCAACACTTGGCATCAGTGTCTGTTCACGTCAATAATATGTCATTTTATCCATTTTGTTCTGTCTATTATATTCTTTATTATTGTATTTTGCTTTATTCTATCGGCACACTGGGGGCCTTAAGCTTGAATCCACAGTTTAATGGGGTAAACTAGGATTTCAGTGTTTACCCAGATCCCTGTTTCCAGGGGTTGCATCAGACTGTGCCCACACAGACATGCTCAGTCCACAGTACACATCAATACACTATAAGCCTATAGTGCTTTCACTGTATCGATTGTGGAGCTGTGATTGATTTGTTTCCTGGACCCACCATGTTGTTCCTACTACATCCGTGTATGGTATTTACAACCTCTCCTTCCAGTTAAGACAAACAGCATTTACTGCATGTACTTTATGTTGGTTCTAAAGGTCAAAGATCACAGTGGAGTTTTGGATGTCATACCAGCAGAAGTTCAGAATAGCTTTAAATGCCATTGCAGAATAAAAAGTCACACTTTGGGGCATTTTAGACAGGATTTGTTTGTTTATTTTAAACTTCAGGTTCATTATTTCAAGATGCTGTGGGCCTCTATGATGTCTCATGTGCCCTACTTTTTGTCTTGTGCAGTGTAGTTTCCTCATTCTTATCTTTAAAGGAGTCTAATCAAGCACATAAAACAAGTTTTACCGCTCTTATAGCTTTCACTGAAGCGCTCATTTCATATTTTCTGTAACGACTGCTGGAATGATGAAGTGTTTGTCAGTTCCTTGTCTATCAGATGATCCCTTTTATTATTTTTCCTCCACTAAAGAAAGAAACAAACTAGCTTTATTTTGTTATTATCAGCTTTCAGCAGTTTGCAGACTTTAACAATCAATTTAACTTCAAATGAAAGCAACAGGAATCATGTTACAGCAAAAATTACACTTTGATTTGTCATACTGTGAGCAAATAACAAAAAATTATCCTTTGTTACATGTTATACAACATTATTTTTCCCTGAATCTTTTTGTTATGTTTTAGTTCCGGTTTGTAGTGAAACTGCGCTTTGCTTGACCCATGAAGATTAAGTACATAACACAAAACACAAGTAGTTTCCTTACAACACAACAAAAGCAAGCGGATATGGTGACAGCAACAGGAGATGGCTCAGCAACCACACTGTTGCCCAACTTTGAACACAACAAGAGGTGAATTGTTTTGTTCACACACGTTGTATATGGAGAGCTTCAGGGTAAAATATATGATCATGCATAGTTTACAACTTATATAACAAGACTATGAGCAGAAATTGATGCCGTCATGAAATAAAACTCCTCAGATGGCTTTAAGCATTTCATCAACACAGGCCTTCCCACAAAGTAAACAGGCCTCTGTCAGAAACTGTTGAAAAACACATCAAGCAAGTTCACAAGTACACTCTCTCCCGGGATCTCCTATTTGTCCTCAAACAGGAATTCACATTTTTGCTGCATCTGGCCACCGTTATTGTTTACAGCTTTTAGGGCCTCTGCCCGTGTCGTCTCTCACCTCAGCAGGAGTAAGTACAGCAGCTAGAGCAAACACTGGGCTGTTTGCGGAGCTTTACCGTCACCACAGAATCAACATCTGAGAAAGTGAGAGCTGCAGTTTATGACGGTGTGTCAGTGTGTGTCAGAGTGTAGTATTAAAGAAAGGAACAGGATTTGAATACAGGATGTCCTGTAATTACAGCAGTATGTCAGATAGCTCAAACTCCTTCGGCCACGTGAGTGAAAGTTTACACTAACTTCCCACAAGCTTCAAAGCAAATAGGGAAATAGTTGTGCCTTTATTCTTGATAATTAATGCTTCCTATTTTCAAGTTTCTCTATGTCACTCGAGAGAGCAAACAGGCAAAGGCAGTTAATATCATACCCTTCCCTCTCAGCATAAGGTGAAACACAGTTGGTTATTTCTGACTTGGAAAGTCAGTTGGGGATCTCCCATCATGCATGAGACAAGTGTTACATTTGTCATCAGTGAAGTGACCTCATGAATGTGTGTAGCTCTCAAACCCAGAGTGGGATAGAGGTGGAATCACTCAAGAGAAGTAAGGTTTCAACATTGATTTTTTTCACTTGGCTTGGGGGAAGCAAGTGGGTCAGAAATCTAACTTGCTCAAAGTCCATTTTTACTGATCTTTTTACAAAATGTTTTATAGTGCCTGACACATAGTGCCTGTGGCACCAGCCCCAGGGGGTCAGGTGGGGTCATGGCTTCCCTAATACAGTTACTGGCCCCCCAGTAACCCCCTGGCAAAAGTAATTGGAGGCTGATTACTGTCTTTAATACCCTATTTTCCATTGTCACTCTTGGCCGCGCCGAGTCAAGCCATGCCACGCCGATTTGTGTTTTCATCGTCAGTATAGACATGCTGTGCCATGCTAAGCCGTGCCAGAGATGGACCGTCTTAGGAGTGGGTCCAAGAGCCAGGCCGCCCGCCCTAGAGTGGTTGGTGGTGAGACTCATATCAACTCTGTCTGCAGAGTACCAGTGGGTACGGGTTTTTTAAGTCTCTGTGTTCAGCTCTCAGTGCTTTTGTAGCTTCTAACTGAATTTCTGTGGTTTGGAGTTTAGTTTCTCTCCTGCATCCTGTTTTTACTTTAGATATCTGCTCTATTTTACTGTTTCATGTTTGCTATCCACTGTATCAGAAGTTGTGTGAAGTTGAAGCTTGAAAACTCAACATTTCCTTTTTGCTGCGTCACAATGAAAGTTTATACATAACAAAATGATGAGAGACTTTTATTGTGAAGAATCTATAGGGAATGAAATGTGTTATTACTGAATTAGCTGAACTTTGTTAGCAGCTTTTCTTCAATAAAGACAAGTCTAGTAAAGTGGAGGGAGGTTAGTAATATCAGAGACAGCCACTGTGAGCTGCAGACAACAGGCTCTTACTGCACCTCTGCAGACAGCTCACCTCTAGCAGGTAAACTTCTTTGACCTGCCCTGCTGTGGAAAAACACATGCAGCAAAGATAACAGGGGACTTTAGGTGTTGATCATCACTCTGCTTTTAAATGTCATCACTCAAGACAAGCCATCATTAGTTTAAGACACACCTTCAGGCAGGTAGCCTTGTTGTAATGGAAATGTAAATCCCTGCTGTGCTGGGCTGACGGCCCAAACCAAGTAAAGCCAGCCCATGACTGTAGAAGGGGGTACCTTGTGAAACTGAGGCATCCATTGGTACATCCACTGGTACCAACCTTGTCAGCATAGCTTGATGGGAAGGGAACTAAATCTCTAAAGTTAGGCTAAATTTTGCCAAGGAACAATTGGCATGGCCATTTTCAACTCTCACCTCAAGATATGGGACTGAAAATGGGTTCTATGGGTACCCACCATAGACTGTATACAAAGATGGACAAAGCGTCTCCACCTCCTGTGCAAAAGTGAAGCCAAAATATTCCAGATAATATTCCAGATACAACCACAGCAATCTGGCACTGGTGATGTCGTTTAGAGCCAGAGTCTGCAGTAGCGATCTCCACATTGTCGAGTTCCTGCCCATACACTTGTCTGACCAATTGCGAGCAGTGGCATTGATCTCAAGCACACCGAATGGCACATTGCTGTCAATCATGATGTCAGACCCCCTTTATATAGTATCATATACCCAATTACAATCAAACTCACCAGAAAAATCAACACTCGGACATACATCAGCGTGATAATAACTACCTGAAGTGAGAAACCATCTTGGGGATTTTTTTTTTACCTGTACTTTGATAGTTTTAATTTGACCCATGTTCCATCAGCTAACATGGAGGGAGTGGGGTTAATGGCTATACTGCAGCCAGCCCAGATGATTTGGCTGTTTGGGGAGCTGTCATGTCATCCATTTTTTTTATACAGTGTATGTTACCAACAAGTTGAGAAGGCTTGTAAATGTTTGGTTCCCTACAGTCAGTGTACTCCTTCAGATTAAAGCTGTATTTGTCTGTTTAAGGAAAAGGGCAACCAGCCTTTTGGAAGAACAATAAATTGCATGAAATGTACAGATACATAACCCATTAAAACAGGTTTGGTGTGGAACTCAAAATGTTAACTGTACTGGTGTTAGTCTATGCACATCAGATGGTTAGTAATATCAACTGTAAAATGAGAGATCAAAGTATATCAGTATGTGATCCCATTGTTTCAATTTGCCTATATACTTCAGCAGCATAAGCAAATACATGAAATTCAGTTATAGCATTTGGTTTTGGTGTGCAACCCCAAGATTTGCCCCTATCAAAAATTTTCAGGGCACTGCGTATTGCGTATGTGCAGCTCTCAACAGATATGAGAAGGAAGCGAGATGGCTTGCACCTTAGCTACGTCCTTCTTCACCCAGGGGAAAGAAACGTGTTTAATTCTTTATAAGTTGCTGGATTTACTAGCCCATCATGGCATTTTCCTTGCCACGGGCAATCAGGCAATCTTTAATGTCGAGCGCTGGAATTCATGTCTTTGTGAAATGGCCTGAGGGATTTTTTCCTTTTGAGCGTGTCAGTCGTTCTGCACATAGCTGGTGGGTATCTGTCGTCAGACTCTGAGAAAATGTTCTTATTGTCACTCAGCAGTCACGTAATTGCTTTTGTTCTGCAAATGCAGTACAGTTGAAATGCAAATCATGCGTTAAGTGCACATTGTTTGCCAACATTTGATAGTAAAATGTTTGAATTGACAGTGATGGAAGAAGTATGCAAATCATTTACTTAAGTAAGAGTATAAGTAAAAGTAATGCAATCAAAATTTCTCTTAAGTAAAGGTACAAAAGTATTATTTACCAGCAAAATGTACTCAAAGTATCAATAAAAATGAAAGTATTTGTTTGTTAAAATGGGCCCTGTCATGTTATATCATTATATAACTGGAGCATTACAATTCATGCATTTACATGTTATCAGTACTTCAACGTTATAGCTCATTTAAATGCTTTATGTGCCAAAGTACATAAATTACGTAATTAAATCTATTACACAGCATCATATTTTATATACTGATAAAATCTTGACCTATAAAGTAACTAAAGTAACAAACTATAGCTGTCAAATAAATGCGGTCAAAGTAAATATTTGCCTCTAAAGTGTTGTTCTGTAGACGTATACAGTCGCATAAAATGAAAATACTCAAGTAGATAGCAAGTACTTCAAATCCGTACTTAAATAAAGTACTGCCGATGGACTCAACCCACCTTGTGAACTGATGGAGGAGAGCTTTGTAACCACAAACTAATACTGTCTAAGTACTTAATGAAAATCCTCTTATTACATGATGTGCTTACATGGGTGTAGCAACACAGTGTAAGCACAAACAATTACCACTCATTTGAATACAGTGTGCGACAAGGAGGCTCAAGGCGCTCTTCAACTTTAAAGGTCTTTGCCACCCGACTGGTTCAAAAGAATGTGGAGAGCATTTGGAGAATACTTGAGTGAGACCTTGAACTACGCATGTGACAAGGTTTAGCCTTGAGGAGAGCCCTGGAGCTTCTTGAAATGTCTTCTTATTACTGTTCCAAATCAGAAACCTCTTCAGCAAGTGAATGCACACACAGAAACCCCGTAGATTCACTTTATTTTGTTATTTGTTGTGTCCCTTAAAAAAGCCACAGCCAGCTGTTTAATTCTTTTCCAAGCTAAGAAATAGTCCAGGTCTTAATAAGCTCTTAAAGTTTAGTTTTTCTTATTGTAGAGCTATATAGTTAGACGTAATCTAAATTGAAATTTCTTCATTTGTGTGGCACTTAGTTAATATTCATATCACTGATCAGCCTTATTCTTTCTCATTTAAAATATTGACTCAATTCCTCATCATTTGTTTTGGAGAGAAGTAGAAATAGCTGAGTTGATTTGGCAGGAGTGTTTGCTTTATTTTAGGCGTAAGGATATTTAATATTTCGTAGCATGAGACAAGCTGACTAACACTGTTTGCTGTGTCGGCATTAAATCATTGGATACACATCCTGGATTCAGATAATCTTCCTTGGAGGCTCTGAGAGAGACTGTGTGCACAGCTACACCTAAGTATAGTCCGCCTTGGCTGCTAGACTCGGCTCAACCAGTACTTAGACACACACACACGCAGGAGTGGGGATCCTCCCCGGAGCTCAAAGTTGGAGCCTGTGATTAAGGTGGGCGGATCCTCGAAACCACAATTCAAAGTGGACCAATCCCAAAAGCATCAAAAAAACATCTCAGGGTGTATAAATCACGCTTATATCTTCCAGATGGCGACATAGCTGTGATGTAAGATATAAAACTGCACCCTGTGGTATTCAAACTGCCGTGCCGACGGAGGGCGTACTGTCTCAGTACACTGCGGTATTTCTATTGTCTGCAACTATTACATTTGTCTCGATGCTCCTTTGTCAGCCAAGAAGAGTCTCATTACTGGGACAAGCCTGCTTTGATGTAATATTATCAAATTAATACGTTTAGGTTTCAAGCTATGCCAGGTTATGTTTTAGGTAAGCTTGACAAAAGCTTAATGAACGGCGCACCGTGAGATTGATGTTTACCTGTCCAAACAACCTTCCAATAATGACACCTGATGTGGCTTAATGAATCATGTTGCCACTAAATTTAACTGTTACATAAAAGCAGCTCATTAAACCTGCAATTAAATGTTAATCCATTTGCATTTGTTATGTAACTGGAAAGGTTATTCCTGTAAATTAATTAATCATATAAATGCAATAGACGATGGCAGTGTGAGCCGCCAGACCTCCTCCCTGGCATGGAAACCTTGGGACTGATTGGTAACCTTAAAATAAATTTATTTCTTAATGGATGAATAGTTTATCTATGAGAATTCTGTTTATATTTTCAGTGGATGGAGGCCTGACAATCTGTATTTTTGGCTTGAAAACAGTCAAATTAAATGTATTTGCATATTGGCATATACTGTTGACGACTGGCAGCTCCAGTTGGCGTCAGTAACATCAACTGTATATTCTCCACTCCACTCCACAGCATTCTCTCTTAATTATAACCTTGATTAAAACAATATTATCAGACTGCAGCATGCCTCGGCTCCAGCGCTCACATTGTAATTAAGAACAAAATGCTCATGCGTGTTTTATTAGAGGTTGTTTTTTTGGCTTGTTTTTTATTTTTTCTAGGAAAGGCCTGGTTTCTACAGCGAAGGCATGGCATGCAGGGTAAACAGTAACGCCTGTGTGTGCTCACCGGGGCGGCGACCAGCGTAAACTGTGGTGTTATAGGCCAAAGCCGGGCTGGACAATAGGGGTGAGCGGGGTCACACCCTGGGACAGCGTCCAGCTGCAGGGGGCGGTGGGTCGGCGTGTTTGCCTAAACCTCCTCCCCATCGCACATCTCGCTCCCTACCCACGCTCCACTGGGGTGTTTGTTTGGCCTTGAGCCTTCCCACACCATCCACCTCCTCAGTCGCTCTTGCTCTGTCACTTTATTCTCAGGTTTTTTTTTTGCCATTTATCTGCCGCCAATTTCCTTCTCTATTTCCTGTGATCATCACAAATATCGGCGTATGCAGTTTCCTTTCCGGTTGCTTACACAGCAAGTTGTTGTCAACTTTTTCATCATTTCTAATACACCATTTCCTCTTTGCACCTCAGTGCTGTGAAGGTGTGAAAGGCTGTGCAGCCCTGCAGCACCGTCGACATGCTGCAGTGTCATTCCATCATAACACGGAAGCATGAAGCTGCAGTAACTCGTTCAGCTCTGTGACATCTCCACACCAGCTTCCCTACAATCACTTGTCTCATTATCTGCGTGTGTGAATGCATGTGCATGTGTGCCAGCCTAATCTACAGATAAGGTATCCACCACTTTGCATGTGCACTTTATTGTGTAAGCAGGCAGTAAAACAGACGAGAGACACCAACAGTAGTAGTGTGTACTGTAAATGTCCCTGCTCTTGGATCAAAGAAATCCTCTCTGATGCATCATAAATAATTAATGAATCTTCCCATCATACAGTTTCTGGACCAAATGACATTTCTGGGAAATCAAACAATCAAGCCAAATACATCTTTCAGTATAAATTGACCTAAATGCAACCAGCGGAACAGTGCCTGTTGTCCGTCCTCTCTGTAATTGTCTTAGGGTCTCTGCAAGCACTTTGTTCGCCCAGATAAGCCGTGCTTTGTTAGTACAAAGAGCTGACATAGCGCTCTTTTTGTTCCACGGGCCACATTTACTCTGCTCTCACTGTACTGGCAGACTAACAACAACAACAACAACACTGTTTGCCAGCGACGACACTGTAACGTTCAGATACAGGGAGGCAGGACTGTGCAGCAGCGTGGTGATAACCTGTTGATGCTGTGCTGCTCATTTCCTCGTTTTTGTATGTAGTGCCTAAAAGATGTGAGTCTGTTCTAGGTACATGTACTGTATAGGGAGGGTTGGGTCGTAAAGCATTACATGTAATTGGGATTACATAATCAGATTACAAAAATAATCAACCCAGGCTACATTTGAATTTTTTATTTATTTATGTTAGGCCCTTTTTTTCCGTACCCATGCTAAAAAGTTAGAGCAGCCACACTGCCTGTGTGAGCAGCACTGCTCAGGTGCAGCATATCCAGAGGTTCAGAGGCTCACCTGTTATTTTACGCATGGCGTATGTTTCTCTGCAAAAATAGACAGTGAAAATGGTCTTTTGATAATTATATTGACTTTTACCTACACTTAGATTATTTAAAGACATAAAAAAAATACAAATACTT
>JAPZEB010000022.1:12321884-12334833 GCA_029783705.1 Chaetodon striatus | reverse complement strand
GGGGGTGTGTGTGTGTGTGTGAAGCATTCATGTTTTCACAGACATGGATGGAAACTGTAGCCGCAGCTGTATTGGTGTGTGGAGGCATACAACCGTGAGGTGGTAATTTTTTTGTTTTTTTTGCGTAAAAGTTTTTTTTAAATGAAATCTTGTGTGTTGGAGGAGAAGAAAACACGTGTACTTGTGACTCTGCGGTTGTGTGCTGCTGTATAGAATTGTTTATTAATGAGCCCCATTTCCCTTTGCTTGTTACATTGTTAGTCATGCTAATGAATTCACTGTGGCACCTTGATGCTGACAAATAATTTATGCGCGTGTTCACCTACTTTTGTAATTGTCCTCATAAGGACAGCAGCCTCTTGCACACGGAGACAATATGTTTGCTCGCTGTTGTTACTTTATCTTTGCGCATAGATGCTGTGATCTCTTCAGAGAAGGAGGTGGGGGGGGGCAGTTGTTTCCACTCCCCTTCTTCTCTTTCCAAAATGGTGGCATCCAGCCCAATGTTGACCCCTGAACTTTGTCGGCCCGTCCTTTGTTCGTGTCACTCTGGGTTTTAAAGACTGAAGAGCTGAAAGTGACACCAGGGAGACTTTTGAGTGTGCGTACACACTCACACACACAGACACATGCACACTCACACACACACGCCATTGACGGTTTCGGGATGCACTCGCAGAGAGTTAATAGAGTCACAAGCTCGGGCGTCCTGCTCAGTGTTAAAGCTGTCAACCCCGGAGCCTTGTGCTACATATCAGGACATTTACATGATATTAGGTGTCCTCTGCCAGCGTCCCCTGCTCACACTGAAACCATGACACTTGTTTGCTTTGCCCGTTGCTATGAAGATGCGTGGAGGTGATTTTCAGGGAAGGTTAAGGAGGGGACAGCGAGTAGTGAGGGGGGGCAAAGAGACAGATGATGACTGCAGTGAGGCGTGCATCACAAAGCTTGCTCGGGGCACGCCCTTGACTGTAGGAAAAGTTTTCCTACCCAGAGGAGAAGCTTCTGTCTTCAAACACACTTAATTAGTTCATTCGCCAGAAGTGTAGAGTGATGTAACATTCCTCACATCACAAAAATGTGACTGATGTTCCACGTTTTTTCTTCACCGCACTTTTCCTTTACGTTGGTTTAGACTGCCAAAATAAAAGATGGACGCCGGGCTAGCTCGGCTAATTGTTCCTCTAGTCCCAGCGGAGAAGACAAAAGGGAGGAAGTCTTCATTATTTGAGAGGAGAAGCAGAGGGATCCCTTTACGGCGATAATGTTACAGGAGGTGGAGTGTCGGCCCCACCTGTAGGGCCCTCCCAGCTGCTGCGTTGTAACTGGATCCCGCTCCCTCTCTCCTCAAGGCTACCAGCCCTCTTTGAAGTTATTTCTAGTGCTGGGAAAGAGGGGCAGAGAGCGACCGAGAGGGGCAAAGAGTGACTGGGAGAGTGAGAGGGGAGGTGTGTGTGTGTGTGTGTAGTGTGTGTAGTGTGTTAGTGCATGCATTTAAGTGTGTGAGTCTACGTGCATGCTATACATAGAAGGCTGCAATTCAAAACTCTTGCTCCTTTCTTGTGCTTGTTTCACCCCCGTGCAGTCTGACATTGAACCTCTGAACGAGGATAAGAAAACAGCCAGAACATGCAGAGCTGTGTTTACAGATTGCTTGACATATTGTGATATGAAGTAAATAAATCAGCCTCACTATAAGCCCGGCAGACGTGTTATTTATAGACGAGAAAACAAACAACCCGATAACTTGATTGACAGTTTGTCAGTGCAGAAAATCGATAGAACAACTTAGAGAGCAGTGAAACACGTCCACTGAGCGGACACATTTTCACAGCATGAGTCTTGATGTTTAAATTTATCTACAGAAATAAGAAATAGTTTATATTTTCCACATTTCTTTCCTCTAAAAAAGTTTAACTCTGCAAACCAGGTGGAATATTACACATCTAGGATCTTATTTTGACACAATAATTGACATACCTGTAATGACAAACCTGCTCCAGTTATGAGATACAGATAGCCAGGCTGTGATTCAGAGCTGACAGTGGAGTAATAGGATTCACAAATCTCACATTTCATGCAAGTTCAAGATCAATATTTTGATAGTGGTTTTGCCTGAGGCTCCTTTTAACTTGATATGATTTTAGTCAAGAAACATACATTAAAAAAAGAAAAGCCCGACTGGATTCGTCACATCTTTTAAGACTGGCGGTAACCCTAACCTGTCTGCCGCCAAGGACACTGGCTGTAAATCCTCCGGGCGAGGTCTGTGTGTCTGTAAAACACGCACATCCTTATCTGCAGCAGAGGCTTAACCTCACAGCACCTGAACTAAAATGACTTGCTAGAAGGATATAGACAGAGACTCGCCGTCCTCGCCTGCTTCATTGAGGGTTTTTTGGGGTCATCTTTTGGATTAAGGCTCGGTGTTAGACTTTGATTTCCTTCCTCTGTCCCTCTAACATGATGTCTGAGCTCCTCGTGGTTCAGACTGTTTGTCCGTTGGCTGGTGGGGAACGTGTGATAATGAAACAGAGGAGATGTGGAGGGATGAACGTTAGAAAAGGCATTCCACATGAACAGATGGAGAAATTTGACCTTTGACTTACGGCTGTCAATCAGTTACTCTTTGTATCGCTTGTATCATAATAAGAAATGTGCAGTTGTGAATGTAACTAAGACCTCATGGAGGTTTTTTGTGTGTCTGTAGATCTGATCAGTTTCTGTGTGCAGCCATATTTTTATTGGGAGCAGTTTGTAGATGAGATGTCGCTGCGTCTGTGAAAGTACTTTTCTCACATACTTTAAATTAGGTTGCCACTTTCGCCCACAAGAACTGCAAGTCATATAAGCACCCATCACCTCATCTGTTCCACCCTCCGTATGTTTACTGGAGGTCTGTGGAGCGTGTGCTGGCAGTGAGAGGTCATTTGGGTCCTTATTACCAAGAGTGCAGAAGACGGTTGCCGGTTAAGCGCCAGCAGGTTTGTAATTGGTTAAAGCATGCTCCCATGTCTGGCCTGCAGAGCACAGAGAGGGGGCGGGGGGGTGAAGTTGACTGTGTCCTGACAGTTTGTTGTCAGGGCGGGTTGCAGCAGGGTGGCTCTTGGTGGAAGATCTGGTGCTAACATGGTGTTGACATTTGTTAGTGTGTTTTGGCCAACAGCTTTATGCTTGTTTGCTGGATGTTACATAATGGAGCATCCATCTTGTGTGCCAGTTTGTGAAAAATGCTTTGCAGTTACTGTAGGCGGTCATTTGGGCTCATTAGGCTTGTGTTTTCATATTTAAGTGAAATTTTTGTTGCTAATGATAGGTGCTAAAGTGATTCTGGACACTGCTAGATTGTTTTCCTGGAAAGACCAACCATCCACTGCTAACAAATGTAATTCTGAAATGACTGAAACAACTGATCAATCAATAAGCAATAAATCAGAAATGTATAAGAGATTGTTTCAGTTACTTAATAAGCAAAAATGTTACTTTTTTTTCTTTCTTTTATTGTATTTTTATTGCTTCAAATTGAATACACAAAAGATATGCTTTACTAATCTTGAAATTTTACGAGCTAAAAGTTGTTTGTCATCAGTGCGCTGGGAAAAGGCGGTTGCAGGATACAACTATTCATACCATATCTAGCCTTGTCCAACATTACTTAATGTATTGTGTGATTGATTATAGCCCCTTAGATATTCTGTCTGGAGAGGTTTATGTTGTGTACCTGTATTCAGTCCACACGATAAAAACCTGTCCAGACAGAGAATGTCGAAGAGGCCGGTGTTAACTACACAATACATAAACTAATCAGACCCCAAAGTTGATGCTTATGCTAGCTGTTGTGGCGAGGTCACGGATCTATAAAGGGACCTGGATACAGCGTTGGAGTCAGGACTCCATTTATTCCTTCTGAAAGTTGCTCAGGAGTGTCCCACGTATGAAATTACCCAAATGATTGACATCACTGGGCTCATAGAGCATGTGCACTAGAGACTTCCATTGGTGGAGCAAGCTAATTCCGGTTTGGGCTCCGCTAACTTGAATTTGGATAAAATAATTTAATCATGTGGCTCTCCTAAACTTTCCAAATGTTATCGGATGGAATGGATCAAATCCTGATGTGAAACAAGTCATTTCGTGTGGGCTGTGGCGCTCAAAACTATGTATTGATTGATCTACAGACGTCTTTTTCACAATGTAACTCTATGGGAATAGTCTTTTTGGGCCTAGTGGCATCACGTGATGGGCTCAGGAGTTGTAGTTCCACTGTTTGACCACCACAAAAATTGGCTTTAAAGCCTGGCACACTTCCTGGTGGCCTGGGCTAGCCCTGTTGTGTGACCTGCATTTAGTTTAAGCAAGTGCATATCAGCAACATTACCATCATCGTATCTGAGCTGCTTATGGTGATCACAAGCCATATGTCGTCCTTCAGTTGGTAGTTTTCGTGGCGTTTGACACACAATATTGAGTGTTGAGAAACCAAATTGATAAGACGTTCCCCCAATTGTTATAAACTTCTATTTGAATTTCCAGACGAAAATTTGTGGCTTTAAGTGATTGAAAGATGAATCATAAACTAAATGAAATCATTGGTTGTAGCTTATTCAAGTGCAAGAATTAACCAGCAGGTATAAGTTTAACTGTTATTGTGTGATTTCAAGCAATGACTAACAGTTGCAAATTGTTCCTTAATCTATATTAATATGTCAGATTATTACTTTGACTATACTAATGACAGTTAGCATCGCAATATGAGCCATATTATCTCTGGGGGTCAACTAGTGTTGATTGAAAGGTAATGGAAGAAGTTGCAAACACTCACATTAGGCTGGTGACTGTTTGTTTTCATATACCAGCATACTGGTGAAACTTCTTGACATGTCTTTAGTGGCATACCCGGCCAGATGGCGTGAATGTCTGCAGATGTTCTTTGTGACTCCGGTTGTTGAAGTCTGTGAAGCTGTGGGTGTCTTGTGCGTTTGTTAATGTCTAGTCCTGAACTTCCTGTTGGATACCTCTCCTATGTCCTGTCCTGGTCTGAAGAAGCGGTCTCTCTTTCTTCTTCTTCCAAAACAGCTCTGAGTGATGTGTGTATTACAAGGCTCTGAAAGACACCACAGGTCCCAGGGGAGACGTGGTCTGTGGCCTGTGATCAGACATACCCACCCAGCCATCCCCATCCCCGCAGCCCTCAACACAACCGCCCGCCACCTCTGTTGGCAAGACTGGTGTGCTTTTCCAGGAAGTTGACAATACTCCCCCCATAGAGAGGGAGCCCAGTGCTGGGGAGGGGAAAGTGTTGGTGGAGGTGGAGGCAGCGGCAGGGAGGGGAGATGGAGGAGGTCGGAGGGGTCGGCTGAATTAAAGGCCCTGGGAGGTGGGCGGGATGCTTCTTCACTGGGGTGAACGAGTTCACGGTGAGCATACGGTCAGTAGTGAAGGGAGAGTTACCCCTCGGTCACCCATGATGTGTTTCAGGCTACACACTAACCTCCACACACGCCTGTGCTCAAACAGTGAGATACGTAAACACATGCGCGGCGCTGGGGAAGCAGGTGGGTGCGAGGACTGGCGTCGTGCCCGGGTTTTTCTTCTTCTAGATTTTGTGTGCATGTGAAATTGGTGCCAGCTCTTCTTCCAAAATTCATAAAAGGAAAAAAACCTACGAACAACAGATCCGTCCGGTTAATCATTTAGCCAGCTTCACAAAGAACATCTTGTAAAAATTGTCTCTGGCTGGCACACGCTTCAGACAACAAGGCAGCTTTGATTGTTACGACAGAAACCCATCCTCTGTGCGACCTAAATGCCATCGGAAGACGTGTCGGAACTCAGTTCTGCGTTAAATATTTGCGTCAAAGATTTCTTTATGGAGTTGATGTTTCAAGGGCATATGTGCAGGGGTCTGTATCTGCATCCTGTATGGATCGGTTTGGCTCCGAGATCATTCTCCTCTCCAATCCGCCTACTTGCCTTTGATGTTTTGAGCTCCTGGTGTGTTGTAGCAAGGATGCCTTGTTGTAATGCACAGCACATTAAGCACCATGTTTCAGCAAGATTTTATACCCTATGAGCATCATTTTTCCTCAAGTTCACAAGGCTTTCCTGCCCTGTGGTGTTAAAAGTAAGAGAGGAGCATAATCTGTTTGAAATTTCTGCTTTGTCACAAAGAAAGCTTTTTTTTTAGCCCTGGGGATGTTTCATGTGCAAATACAGACGTTTGGAGAAGTTGTAGAGATTTCAAAGGCGTTGTGGAGAATTTTTAAAAAGTTAAGTAAAACGCCAAAACAAACTTGCTGATAATTACTTTTTTATGTCGACCATTACTTTTCATGTTGAAGAGGTGGAAGTGCAAGTGAGGATAGAATTTGTAAAGCGCACATGCACAGCTGTGCAGAATAAAAAGACGAGCTCTTTCATGCAAGGGCGATATAGCATGGTGAGGGCAGGGGAGGGTGACTGTTTTGGATGTGTGGGAGGGATGAGGGGGTAATGGGGGTCTGTAACCAGGGCCACCAATAATTTAGAGGCAGGGAGAGGAAAAGGGGGCGCGGCAAGGGGAGAGCAGAAGAAGTGGTTGTTGTATGATCAAAGGCTCGGCGAATTGTGTCACAGACAGACGGAGAAGAATGGCGTTGGATAGTGTGACTTGCATTTTGATTTTCTTTGAGAGCTGGGGGGGGGGGAGCGGGGTAGTCGGGGGTGGTGGGAGTTTTTAGAAGTAGGGCCCTGTTTTGATCCCATTACCAACTGTTATCAGGTCAGTTGTTCATGGAGGAGACAACCACAAGGGAACGGGAGGGATGGAGTTGAAAGAAAGTTTTGTGATTTATGGTTTTTCTCTTAGCTGTACCCAAACCCAATTTCAGTGTTTTATCTAGCAAGAAAAGTTTTATTTAAAAACTTTAAAGTTACGTCCTGTTAAGTGTCTAAATGACAAAATATAAGTGCGATAGAAACCAGTGATGCACCATATTGTTTAATTCTAGGTTGATGCCAATACGATGTTTAAAAAATTTGGCCAATAGCTGATCCTGATGATTTTGTTGTTGGTGGTGGTTGGGTTTTTTGGTGGTGTTTGTTACTATGTAAGAAATCTTCATTACAAAAGAATCCTGAACTGTTTTAAAGCCTTTCATTAACCGTTTCTCTCCTCGTGCAATGAGCTAAACTGCCAGTTAGAGTAATTTCATTCAACAACAGGCTCCACCGTCGTGGATGCCAAATCAACATGCTGAATCAGCCAAAAAAAAAGATAAAAAAGCAGACAAGGACCAACAAGTACCAATGGTGCAGGACACATCGCAAAAACTAGGGCGACAGACACCCACCGACAGCCCGACATTGACCGATGGTCCACCGTCAGCTTGGTGTGTCAAGGCCTTTATAAAGCATTTCAAAATGCATCACGTGATGGAGCACAACAGGTTCACCAAAGCTAAGGAGAAAAAAACAGGATGTACTGCAGCAGCAGACGTTGGAAACGGCACTCCAACAATGCAAAAAAATTCCACAAAGAGCCCAAAAGCAAAAACAATAACCGTCAAAATGCCAAATTCATTGTTCTGGATGACGCACACAAAATGTGGGATTTTGGCGCATTAGTCGAAACACAAGTTCAGGTATCAGAATCAGTGCAGGAAAAGGAAAAATTGGTATCAGAACATCTCTAATATTAACCTGCTGATCAACTCTTACAGGAATATTGGAAGCAAAAAGTGTTATAAACTCAACTTACAGTGAAACAAAAGAAGTCACTATATAATGATGAATAACAGAAGATCATCGATCTTAACATTATAATAAATATCACAGTACAAAGAAGATGGTATCACATTAAAAAGCATCCAATATGAGTTAGAACTCTCTCTACAGGTGGTTTTGCAGAAAGGGGTGGGGGTTGGCAGGGGGTGTGGCCATCTTAAGTGACAGGTGGAGTTCAAATCCCCGCCAGGATTTCATTGAGAGTGTGGCCTCTGTAACGGGATATTCATGTGAAAGGCTGCCTCCCCCAGGGGCAGGACAGGCAGGGCAGAACAAGAGCCGCCCCCTTGTGGCACTTCAGGGGCGCCGGATGCCCTTCACCCAGAACCCTGGGTACGGAGGAGCGGAGCTAAGTGGAGCAAAGTGGAGCAACAGGGTGTTTCCAGTGGGCTGAGCTTGTGTGATTTGGGGCCTAGCAGGGAAAGCTAGCAGTTGGAACACAAGAGGGGACAGTGTCTGTCATTTCGTGTGTGTGTGTGTGTGTGTGTATGTGTGTGTGGAGGCACGTTTGCATATGTGCTCGTTACTCTTTTGTGCGCACGGCTTGTAGCTGTGACCCACTTCACCACATCACCGTCTCTCATCCAAACCCCGAGCTCCTTTTGCTTTTGCTCCCCATCCCCACATCCATCAAACGCCTACGTCAACATCTGACAAAAAAGAAAAATCCCTGTGGTGGAGATAATGGTGCAATGTCCAGCCTCTAAAATAACAACATGGTCCACAACAACAACACTGCCCCATTTGGAGTGCAGGAGCCCCCGCACAATGGCCCAGTGTTCAGGGACCCAGGGGCGCAGGCGGGGCTCCCCGCTGCCATCCAGGCTGTTAGACAAGCAGGAGAGAGAGGTCACAATCACACAGCAAGCAGCGCTCCACTTCCTGGTCCTCCTTTGGGTTGACTCAGACACAGATCCTCTCTTTAGATCCCCTCCTACACCGACTCTCTGCTTCCTCCCTACCAGCATGCTCACAGGGTATCTCACATTGAATTCCAAATGTTACCTCAGTTGACTGGGACGTGCGGCATGCGTCAGAGAATTGTTACAGTTTGTGGGAGGATCAGGACGGGATATGCAGGTTGACTGGAAACCTGATTAGGTTATGCTCTTTGATCTTTGTCTTTCTCTTCAATTCTGGCGTCCGCCAAAGGCTGGGAGTGAGAGCGCGCTCTGACATTATCATACCGAATGTGTATGTAATGTATACCTGTGCTGCCTCGCTGCTCCTGCCAGCCCAAGGCTAATATCTGTCTTCCAAACAATCATCCAGAGCGCGGCGGCTCTCTGCTCACCTGTGTTTACAGGAGAAAAGCAGCTTTGAGAAAGTGCGCAGTGAATCTGAAATGCAGGCGAACAAAGTGACTGCATCCTGTTGGTTTGTGAAAAGGTGTTTTGAGTCAGAGTAACCTTGCTTCATGATGCCCTCTCCTTAGTTTTCATAACTCTGTTGATCAATTTTGTTTTGAAGGACAAGTGATTGAAAAATGGAGCATAATGTTTCATGGTTGTCATTTTTGTGTGTATGGGAGGCCTGAGGAGGAGGAGGAGGAGGAGGAGGAGGAGGAGGAAGAGGAGGAGGAGGATTCAAGGATGAGCATTCTTTTCTATAAAAGTGCAATGTCAGTGTCTAAGAAACAGTGTATTTCTGCAAGTGCGCGTGTCTTTGGTCTTCAATATTCTTCCAAGTTATATACCTTAAAACAGGCCTATTCAACTGGCGGCCCGTGGGCCAACTCTGGTCCACCGTCTGTTTACCAATAAAATTTAAAATCTGAGGAAGCAAAAAAGCATGTAAATAATGATAATAATTTGCCATAATAGTTTCTTCAAACCAGTTTCCTCTGATCCCCACAACCAGCCAGCATGTTTGAAAGGCATGTTTTCTTTTTTTTTTTTTCTTTTTTTTTTTTTTAAATCATAAAAATGACACCATGTATTATAGACAGGAACTGTAAAAAAATAAAAAATATGAAAGGATTTTCAAAAAATGTGGCAGTATTTGAATGCATCATGTGTGAAAAATGCCAGGATGACAGGAAAAAAAATAACAAAAGTATATAATAGTGACATTTCTTAAAAATCACTTTATTTTACATTTTAAAAAATTATAAAATAAAATTTCGCCAAAATAAACTGTTTGCTCTAACCAAATCCTGTAAAAAAAACATTAATTCTATTTTCCTTGGTGCAACTTGGAAGTCATGAACGACTCGGCTGAGACCTATAGTCATGTCACAAAAATTAATTGAAATTTCGCCCACACTGCAGGCTGTTTACACAGAGGAGAGGTTGTAAGTAGAGTTTGAAAAAAAATTAAAAAGTAAATGTAAATATCAGTGTAGTGAAGTTAAATTTTTGAAAATGTGGTGGTGTGTCGTGTCAAGAAAAAAATACTGAATGATAGCTCAGGGGAATGTCTCGCACAGGGCTTTAGCTTTCTTAAAATGTGGCCCCCTGAACAATACAGTTAAAAGCCCTGCCTGATTAATACACCTCAGCGTCTACTGTTTGTGCCTGTCACTCCGATATTAAAACTGATGCCAGTCCCTTCACCAGATTTCACCCCTGAGGCAGGAAGAAACGATGCTCCTCTGTGGAGCTCCCTAACGGCACACGTTGTCCACATTCCTTCCCTATGACTCCTCCATAGTCCACCTGATTTGCATTTGACCCCCTCACTCTGAGCTAAGTCTTTCCCCAAAACCCCTCAGGTCAGGGGCTTGACCCCTCCGCCTTGTGGCACTGAAGTGACGAGGCGCCCTCTGAACATCTCTTCAATTGGCCTGCTGCACGACTAACCTGCTCCCAACGTGATGAAGTGGGGTTCAAAGGTCAGGGGTCAGCAGAGGGAGAAGGGTATCTCAGGTCATCAGCAGTGGCCCAGGGGGCCAGAGTGGCCCAGGGCTCGGCGCCACAGTGCTGGCTGATTGGGGTGCTGTGGTCATTGGGTTAATAGGATAAGTGGCCTGCAGGTCAGTTTGGCCCAGTTCTAATGCTAATACAGGAGCTTTGCGCTGTTGCCAAGGTGGGGAATGCATCCAGGATTTTGGGACTCCACTTGGTTACAGTTTTAATCCATCCTTGTTTGACCAGATCATTAGTTCATTCCAGTGAATGGGTAGCTGTCCTTTACTTTTTGCTTTCATCTTGTTTTTGGTCCTGTTGAAGCGATGGCCTGCTGTGATTGTCGGCGTTATCTGTCGACTTCCCTCATGATACAGAAGCCTCTTGGGAGTTCATACTAGGGCATATGCAAGATTGATGATTAGATAATGCTCTCTAGCAGTTTCTTGATATCAAAGAGTGGAGCACTGTTTTATATTCTCATTCTGTGTGAGCCTGTTTGACACAAAGCTACTCTCAACCTTCCTCACCATGTTCCCAAAGTCAGGACAACTCAAGTAACCTAACGGAAGTGCTTTGAGATAAATGCTTCTGTTACTTTGCAATTAAGGAGGCTACCACTTCTTTCCTTTTTGGGCCCAGTGAGTGAGTCAGTGTTTGTGATGTCTGCCGTCCTTTAGCTTTAATCTTCTCTACAGACTTGGTCCAGGCTGCTTGCTCTGCAGAGCCTTTTGGCACAGAGAACTGGGCCAATTTAGTGGCCTTAAGTGTAACGAGAGGACAACTCAAGATACTCTGATAGACACTAATCAGACTGTGTGTGCACTGGTGTGAAACATCAGCAGTTTAATAAGAGGGGATAAAATGGATGCAGTCATTGTGCTTGTACGCACTTTGTTAGAACACAATGGAAATGGCAGCGCAATTAATCATTTGCAGCAGTAAGAGTGGAGGCAGGCTTAACGTACCTCTCCTTAAGTAGTAATTCTGTGAAAATCTGCCACGTCAGCAGAGCCGTGAAAGCACAGAAATCCGTGTTTTGCTTATCTGCTGTTCTTTGAGAGGTCCGGTGGAACGCTGTGCTGTATGTTTAGATCCTGCATGATTTTGCCGCACACAGCGAATACTTGAGAGACGTCTAATGCTCTTAAGCTCTTATGTTTCATTATGGAAAATAGGTGACAAGTGGATTATAAATTGTTGCAGTCCCTCAAAGAGGGGGAGCAAATCTATAAGCCGGCTGATGCCAGGACCCCTCTAACTTGATGCATCGTGTGGGGCAGCTTTTCATGTTCACTTCAAACGCTGCGCATGCTGCACTTTTGTTTCATTAGGAACTCGAGACACAAAATGCTATGTATGAATGTGACTTGCTTGACACGTCTTAACAACACTTCTAGCCAGTTTTTCTTGTGTCACTTGGTATAAATACTTACCTGTCACTTCTGTCTTCTTTCCAGATGCATCCTTTGGGACTATGTAATAATAACGATGAGGAGGACCTATATGAGTACGGCTGGGTCGGAGTGGTGAAGCTGGAGCAACCAGAGCTGGACCCCAGTTGTCTCACCGTGCTGGGAAAGGTAAAGAACTGGTTTTACTTTTCAGTAGAAAACATGCACCACACTCTGGGCTACACCTGTCACTTTGCATTCACATGAGTGTGCCTCTGTAGATGAGTCGAGTCATGCAATGAAATGAAAAAGCATCTTAGCGTTGTTATAAACATGCTCCAGTCAGGACTTGAGCCATCTTGACACCTTAAAGGAGCAGTGTGTAGGATTTAGTGGCATCTAGCGGTGAGGACTGTGATCAGCTGAAACGTCTTCCATGTGCAAAGTTTGAACTCCTGGTTAGGATTCCTTCAGTGTTCACTGTTCAAGAAATTTTTACTGGGAGCTGGGTTATGGGCAGAAGTCTCCTGTTCTCCAGAACAAATAGACCAGGTGATTAAACACTGAATGAAGCTGTTATAGGTTACAATTCAGAGTTTCTGTGACGCTGTTCGGCCTGTCTGTTTGGCTCACCTTTCTTCTCTGATAACTTTGGGTGCTTTCACACCTGCCCTGTTTGGTTTGGTTCAATCAAACTCAAGTTCATTTGCCAAGACCAAGACCTTCTTGAAGAGGTGGTCTCGGTCCGGTTACAAATGAACTCTGGTGCGGTTGGTTTGTGGTGAGAACGTGTTCTCACCTGGATCCGAACCAACTGCAGTCACATGACACATTGTTTGGGTTAAACATGAGCATGTTACAGTCATGGAGGATTATTAATGTGCGCCTCCTCCTGTACTGCCTTAATATGCACATTCAGCACATCCAATGCATCAAAACATT
>JAPZEB010000022.1:12298558-12309306 GCA_029783705.1 Chaetodon striatus | reverse complement strand
CATGTTACTGTCATTAACATTTCCACCTCTCTGTTGGTCCAAGCAAAGAAATCTCTGGTCTTACTTTTTGCCATGTCCCAAGTATTTCTTTAAATGAAGCAACCCACCGCATAGTAGACAATCCAGCGAAGTTGAGTAATCATGACGTGCATTTTCAGGTGTGAGTGAGGAAGGAGAATATTTCTGAAACCGTGGGAAAAATTATTCAAGTCTTAAAACACCATTGTAAGATTTAAATGCATTTAGTGTGGATACAGCCTGTGTGTTTGGCTCTGCGGCTGCCAATGATGCATGTGACCTACACTCTATACGGTGCCTGAACGCATCATGTGTAGACACCGAACACAGGCGAAGGATAGAAGCTGCTGCTGCAGTACATGACACTAAAGCCACAGGGGAAAAATACACACTCCCAGTGTAATATTAAAAGTAAAGCGAACTGTAGGATTCAAAGTGCAACAGCCTTTGTTTCACGCTCTCTCTCAAACTGCCCTACATCTCTTAAACCCGTCTGACCTACTGTTTTCACATCCAAGACTGTCTATATCCTCGAAAGTTGAAGAAAAATCCTTAACACTTGATCTATTATGTACCAGGAGACTTGCAGCAGGCACGAATCTAGTTTCGCTTGTCTTTACTTGCTCCCAACTTTATCTCCTTCCTTCCCTTCGTCTGACAGCTCTCATCTCATGAAAAATATGGTAATTCAGGATTTTCAATACCAGCAAAAAGTTTCCTCCACCTTCGGGTGTTCCTTTGAGAGCGGAGAAGCAAAACAACATCTTAAATCCAAATTTCTGATTTTTCTTTTTAGTCCAAGTTATCTCTTACTTCATACATCAAAAATCAGACATGCATGCGTTAGTATTTTTTAACCTCGGTGCTCTTCTTTGAAACAGATTCACAGAGAAAACATGACAGGGTCTTTGACTTACAGTAGGACTAATCTAATTAATCATTATTAGTGTTTTGCACCAGATAAAAGAAAAGGGTCTGGTAATCACTGATCATTTCTAACCAAGACTTCCCATCATCCCGACACTAGGTGGAGAAGAAGCACTTAAAAAGTAGTATTCTTGTCCATAGCCGGAAAGCTTGTTTATTTTCCTGAGAATCACAAAGGGCCCGAGCCCAAAACCGGTAAGAAAACAACATGGGAGGGACAGAGAGGAAAAGTGGAGGAAATTTAATTAGCGGTTGTCCATTCCTCCGGCTCAGCGTTTGGTCTCAGCAGGGCAGAGCAGTGGGCAGCAGGAGGAGAGAAAACTAAAAGGCTTCTTGATTAGCGGCGGTCTGAGTCAATACGTTTGCATCTGTGCTGCGTGTTTGTGTAAGCCTGCACGCCCGACGCCACAAGACATCAAACCGGGAGGAAAGACAGGAAATGCTGCATGTGGTGCACAACAAGCAAGACAAACATGTACATTTAGAAAAAATGTTTGAATTTCACAAGAACTTTTGAGTCCGGCGCACGAGCCTCATCCGTCATTTATTATTTATCGTATCTCCACAGCACACACAAGAAAAACTAATGTCCCGCCGTTTCATTTTATCATCAAAATACATGTGCTGGTAAAGGAAGGGACGGACAAACTCAACTCAGAGCTTGATGAAAGTTAAAAACAGTCTGTTAGTTCATAAAAACCACAGTGTTTGCTCGGATATCGTTCTTCACGGCCACATGATGACAAGCGTTTAAATGTTTCAGAATTGTTTCTTTGTTATGTAACCCCGGTGAAGGCTCTGTGCCAAAACAGCACCACAGAAAGTTTGGAGGGTTAGAGTGTTTGTCAGCCTCCAAGAGTAGGTGATTTTGCCTTGCATTTCTGCACGTTTAAGTTACATTGTCAGGAAGAAGCGTTAGTCTGTCTCTCCCCAAAACCCTTTGAAAAGAGGCTCAAGTAGCACATCATTTAGTTTACATTTTAAAGATATAAACTTATAAAACGCACAAGAATTGATTAGTTGTCAGATATTAAATGAATCACCAACTAATTTAATAATCAATAAACTGGTTTGAGTGAGTTTCCCAAGAAAAAATAAGTAAAGATTCTCTGATTCCAGCTCCTTAACTTTGAATATTTTCTGGTTTCTTACTTCTCCATGGCAGCAGAAACTGAATATCTTTGGGTTGTGGACAAAACAAGACATTTGAGGACATCATCTTTGGCTTTCGGAAACACCAATTAACACTTTTAACCATTTTGTGACATTTCATAGACCAAATAACCAATCAATAAATTGATAAAAAATAATTGAATTGACAATGAAAATAAAAGTGTTGTTTAGAAATCACAGGTAGTCTAATTCACAGTATATACTGAAACATTTGACCTGCGGTTTTTAAACCCTTCTAATTTATTATTACCACGTCTCCGTAACTATTTTACACTGCCTGGAACTGTGTGTGGTTCTGTATTTAAGGTACAATCGGGGGACAGAGTGTTCTTGCTTTAAAGCTGCCGTGGGAGGTAGTAACAGTGCTGAATGTAAACGGGACAGCTGGCAGGATGGGTGTAACGTTTTGACGAATTGTTATGCATGCGACCCACTGCGTGAGATTTAAAAAGCAGCTGATAGCAGTTAGTGGCTAACTTGAAGAAGAAGAACAGCAGATAAAATGCCGGCAAAGTGGGAAACCAGTGAGAAATGATTTTTATTGCCATGTTAATGTCATTGTTATTGCTTTTAAAACATTGCCAACGCGATGGTTTATGTCACACTAGAATCCAATGCTGTTGTGTTAAACGTCTGGCCCATCACGCCTCTTTTGGTTCTGCGATGCCAGGATGCTGTTTAAAATCGCACACCAGAGCGGAAGGATGCCACCGTTGCTTGGTTCTGTGTAAAAATGCAAAAAAGACGAGACTTCGTAGCAGCTCTTTAGCGTATGAAAAGGGACGTATGTTTCCACTCAAACAACATGCGAATACTGTGGGTATTGTTGGAAAAATTTTGATACCAGAGTCGATGCGGATACCTGAGTTTTAGTACTGACACTGAAAGTGAAATTTCTTCAAGAAATATCAACACTATTGGCAGTAAAACATTATTCTACACTGTTAAATCTCTTTTGGAAGCATCAAATCAATGTGCAGTGGTTTTTTTTCTTAACATCATTTAACAAAAGAAGCCAAAGTTCTCACAAGCTCCTGTTTTGTGAAGGATAGACAGTCTCATATTGGCAAAAATCTGAATTAAGACAGGAACAATATCCTCGAAGAATAGTAAAGAAGAGTATGACCTTCACCAGGCATTCAGTGGCAACTTTTAGTACTTGACTGTTTTCAATACCCGGTGTTAAGGACACATTTGCAGTTAAAATGCTTTTTTTATATTGTAAAGTTTGCAGTAAATATCAGGAAGAGGATAGAAATGAGAATAGAAGACAGGCACTATATATCGGTCTTATGCTGAGGGAGTGCTCCCCAGTACACCTCTCTTTCTCGCGACTCTTTAATGGGGCCGGCTCTCTGCCAAGGTCCACTGGCAGGCCCCCTCAGAGGTGCCCCTAAACACACACACACACACACATGCACACACACACACACACACAGACTCGCACACATTTTGATAGCACAATTCTCTTGTATAATTCTGGTTATGCAATGGTGGGTGAATGGCCACCCCACATTGTGCGCTGAGGCAGAGACAGAATTGGAGATGGGGGGGGGGGGTCGGCGGTGGTTACTGGTTGGGAAAGATGAGATGAAGAGGAGGAAGAGGAGGCAGCCTTGTCAGAAATACATGGACAGATATTTAGCTTTAAAGAGACACTGTCTTGGAGCTGGCTGATTGTATATATTGTTGCGGATGTGTTGTTTTTGTCCCTCAGAGAGCTCTAGCTTCCTTCAAAGATGACAATACCACCTTAATAGAGGCTTTTCACACCAATCCAGAAACTGGCCTCCTGGTAAAAAACATCTCCCTTAGAGTCTTCGAGTCAAAGGGGACCAGAACTACTGGCTTCTTGTCTGTTTGTTCCACAACTGTCTCCCATTTGGGGACTTGAACTGGCCGTAAGAAGATACTGCACCCATGGGAACCGATTTTCCCTCAGGGATGGTGACACAGTGAGGCAGACAGTTATTACACACTGTATCTGGATCTGTGTGTGTATGTGTGTGTTTGTGCACGCTGGCTGATCGTGTACATGATGTACAGCACAGAGGCAGGGTCGGGGATCAGTGTACCTGGGGCGGGCCTTGTCTTTGTCTGATAGTGAGGTCATTACATCCGCCCCAAATCTCTCACTCTCTCTGTCTCCCTCTCCCTGTCTTCCTGGGCTGGCGTACAGTTTACCCATAAACCCCTCTGTTTCTCCATATTGAGAGACCATGCCAAAACCAATATAGGCCTGTCTGTGAGCACACCACCAACACTAAAACTAAAGACTGACTAAAGACTACATGAACAAGATTATGAAATCAGACCAGACTTTCGATGCCAGTTTGTTTTTAAAGGCAAAATAATAAGATTTGATACCCCTGTCTGCAGCAACCATCCGAGGCCATAAACCTGTGTGTTTGTATTCTGTGCTTCATACACCACGGGAGGTTTAAGCGTTAAGGCCGGCAGCTCACACTGACGCGCCGCCTTCATTCACAACATGTTACAAGGACAGTTGACAAAGGTGTCTTGCCTTTATTGGAGCCACAAGGACTTTGATATTCATTCAGGAAAAAAAGGGAAAATAAATTTTAACGTCAGTGGCACAGTAATAATACAATGTTGGAATATACATGTAGAAAGACAGGAGCAAAGTGAAGTGGATAAAGGAGACATTTTCTGGCAGCTAAAGAGCTAGATGTTTTCTCAGGGGTTGGTGGAGGCAAAAGGAGAGTGAATATTGGACTGACATTATTCAGGTGGTAGAAACACATCTTGCAATGAATGCTTATGTTGCTCTGTGTCTGCAGGAACTGTAAATGACCTTAACAACTGCATAAGCCTGGGATTTGAACAGGCTGTCTGTATGTTAGCTTTACGTTAAATAAGATTGTCTTATTGAATGATTTTTTCCTTTTAAAGGAATACTTCACTCCTAATACTTCACTGAGTTTTTTGTTCATGCCTCCATGGTGAACTAAGAATCCAAAAATGGACAAAATTTACGATGAATCAAAGTGAAAGGGGTCCACGTTTAACATCAGCAAAACATCTATTTGCAAACTATCCCACAACTTGTGCAGTGAAATCAAAGTCTCATTTATCCAGTTGTATGCTCAGTGCTTCCCAAACACATGCATTTTTGGTAAAACCTTACTATTTACGACTGAACTGAAAGTACAGCTTATCGATGCTCTCTTCAAAGCCAGTCTCCATTGATAAAAACAATAACTTTACCCCGCTGAACATGGGAGCTGCTGGTCTGGCGCTGCCTTGATCAGTAGTTTGTTTGTGTTATTGTGTGACTTTGCTTTATCTGAACTAACCATTTAAAACACCCAAAAACAAAACCAAAGTCAACCAAAAACCTAAACAAACTACCGATTGAGGCAGCATTAGACCATCAGCTCTCATGATCAGTGAGGTAAAATTATAGTTTTTGTTAATGCAGTCTGGCATCACTTCAGCTCCCAGTTTGGAAAAGGGGTGTTTGGAAAGTACTAAGCATATAACTGCCTAAATGAGACCTGGATTAAACTGCACGAGTTGTGTGAGAGTGAGGCTCTACATTGATGTAGAGCCTACGCCGTACCTTACACCATAGCCTGACGTGCACCTCACCAGAAATGTAACTACACGTGGGGGCGACACAGACCTCCTGTCTTGTGTGTCATGTGTGTGACTTATCCTGACTTCATATGAGTAGATGAAATCTTCGTTAATTGCTAGGCTAATTTATATAATATAGAATACCATAGGCTTGTGCTAATAGCATTAGCATGTTATATTTGTGTGGAAAACAAATAGTATAGTTTAGTACAAGACAGTTGTTTTTTCAGTGAACTTTGTGAGTTGTAATGGAGCTGAATTTTGTAACGTTACCTTTGTTAAATGTTGCTGTTGTCCCTGGCTTCATATGAGTAGAGCAAATGTTTGATAGCCGCTAAGCTAATTTATACAATGTAAAATGCCATAGGCTCGTGCTAATGACATTAGCATGTTTGTGGGGAAAATGTGTCCAGATAAAGACAAGTGTTTGTTTGTGAATGCTGCGAGTTATAGTGAAGCTGATTTGTGTACTTGTGTTTGAAATCGTCTCTATTAAGACATGTTTAAAGTGTGTTTTGAATCAACTAAACTTTACAGCCCTTCAAAGAAACTCCAATGCCAACTAGTGATTTGGAGGTGTAACTGCAGAGTGACACAGGCAAACCACCGCACAAGTAAAAATGGTCACAACGGCGAAGGCCATGTGCGTAGGCTGCATAACTATCTGCATAGAGCTGACGCACAAATATAAATCCCTCATTACAGTGATGCCTAATGTGCCTGATCACGCGCCTCCCGCTCAAAGCTCCCTCTTTGGAAAAAAAACCAAAAAAACAAAACAGCAGCAACTGAGACTACACTGATTCCAGTTATATTGGAGGGCCAATTTCGGCCAGCAGCGGCTCACATTAACCACAATACAAATTTTATCACCATAACTTCAACAGTTGTGCGTAATGTCCCAAGAATCCCTGTCCTTCAGCCCAAGGCCAGGATAGAGAGGCTGAGTGAACGTGGTGTGGACTCTGTGGAGCAGAGTCATCGTGTCAGATGCTATAAAAGGACAAAGTGCTTGATTTGTAATCCAGGTACGCTGCGATCCTGAAGGACTGAGGGCCTGACACTGTTGTGCTTCTTTTGTTGTGTCAGACAGAGTAACCATTTGGGGGGCAGTCTGAAATCCAAGACTTGTCAGTCTTTCAAAACTCTGAGTCATGTCTTTGTATGACACAACCGCAGAACAAATCTAACCACTCAAACTGACCTCATCGCTCTGACAAACCCTCTCTGCACAACACCTGCCTGAAAAATGTAAACCTGTCTGAGTGAGCAGAATAATATCTGTCACTGAGAAATATCTGAAGGCTGAGTTCACATTCAAACCGTTCGGGGTTAGAGGACAGCAATCTGATGGAAGAACAAAGCGGGGGGAAAATTCAGCCCTCTAATGTGCAGTTCATTATTAATGCGCTGGTATATTGTGGAACTGCATAGAATTAATATTTAACTCACTGACTGCATTAAAACTCCTCTCTGGTCTTTGGCACAACATCTATAACAGACACTAACAAAATATGAAATCCTAAATACCACTAAACCCAATAAAACCACTGTAGACCTCTGGGTTTTTGTATTTCTATCAGGTCCCTGTCTTTTAGTTGAGACTGTCAGTCAGTCACAGCTTTGATTTAACATCGAGGACAAACAACAGAGCCAGGTGGCCGATCTGGACATTCACAGGAGGTGGAGAAGGAAAGTCTGGAGGGAATTCAATAAGTCAGACCGGAGAAAAAAAAACAAAATACAAAGCAAAGAAATGGTTCAAAAGTTTGGAGTCGCCTGTCACAATGACTTGATTGGGAACAGTCAGATGGCAGAGAGGAGTACTCTTATTTTAGAGCTGTACTGAAAGTAATTTTTTACGTTTAAAGCTTCTACTGAGGTTTTCAAATGAACCTTTAAATGTCTGTCATCATCGTTTATGACATCATCACCCTAACAAAAATATCCTTGAACAAAATCATTGATTTGAACAAAGTGAGTCAGTGGATTAAAATAGTTCATCTTTAATTTATTAAATCAGCTTTCTTTAATGAATAAATGTAAACTATGGTGCTGTTAGACCGTCCTGTTAACACAGGTGAGTGCTTCTCTTTAGAGAACAAGCGGCAGAGCAAACCGTTTTTGACCTCAGTAAAAGTATTGTTTCTGAAAGGCTAAATGACAACAAATATGGACTGAACAGAATATTTTGTTGGAGGAAAGCATGATGTAAATTTTGTGATCTCTTCTCCTCCAAGACTTTTACTTTTTTGGATTTGGAGTCATAGCTAGTCTAGCTTGGAAGATTTGAGACCAACTACCTCTTGAGGTTTGGCAAAAATATGGAAAAGGTGCCAGGAACATTGTAGTTGATGAAATATTTAAACTTTATTTTATAAATTTGGTTCATAGGTGCATATTTTGTTTAGGCCTACATCAATAATAAATGAACAGATTAAATAAAAGATGTTATTTATTTCTATAGGATTTTTTTTTGTCAAAGCCACAGGGAGCCATTGGAGAGGGGCTAAAGAGCCGCATATGGCTCCAGAGCCGCAGGTTGCCTCCCCCTGCTCCAGGGTTAGTGCTGTTGGAATAGTTGAGCATACTATGGACTGACACAGTTTAATCCTCTTCAGTCCGACCACCGAGCAGACAGCAGAGGGGGTGGAAAGGTCTTCCCAAAATATTTAGAGCCAAGGCACACTGTTGTGGTTCAGTATTGAGCGAGGGTACTTATGCTTGGACTGTAATGCAAACTCAGGATCCAAGTTCCAACAGTTATCTCCTCTGTCACACATCACTGTGGGGACATCGACTCATTTTTCTTCTTTTGGGGCCAAAAATATTTCAAATGTAAATAATACATTTAGTGTTTGAATTAGATTGTTTTTTATCAAAGAAATATAATGAGGATTAATGTTGTTTTTTATCTTTAAACAGCCGTTGTTGTAGGAAAGAAGGAAAACATCAACAGCTGATTCCAAACTTCTGAACACTAGTGTGTGTGTATTACTGTGGTATCAGCATCAGCAGCATCACGTGTTGCGATGTCATATTTGGCCAACAGATGTCACTTTTGCGCAGTGTTTTCAGCCGTGCTGTGTCCTCGAGGAAAATTCACTGAGCTGAGTGCTTTGGCTGTGCAGGTCTGATGATTCAGGCGTGGTGAGCTGGCACAAAAACACACAGAAATAACAAAAAAGAGATAAAGTAGCTCCACACCAAACTGAAGGAGGTGGATATGTGGTCATCTGTATGAGAGAGCTGTTTCTGTTCAGCGCGGTGATCTCCTCCTCCAGCTGCAGGCAGCTGCAGCTCTTCAGCCTGAGCGACCTCAGTCTGCTCTCAGGCTTTATCAGCCGCTCTGCTGAGGTGAATGTTCTCTTTATGGCGGAGTTCGGCTCACCGACCTGATCGTAACTGTCCACTGCAGGCTGGATACAACACTGTTCATAAAAAGGAACGCAAAGGTTCATCTATTTAAATACATCCTCTGTGGCAAAGTTCAGATTCTTTGACACAGTGTGTGTTTTTAGCTTTGCATTGTTCATCTACTGAGAACCTGTTTCTGTCCACCATGTGACCACTGACAGACCTATTACACTCTTTTTTTTAAATCCCAGCATTTGTCCATCTTTGGCAGACTGGTTCGACAGCTCCAAGTGTTTACTGACACAGTAAGACATATGTGAGATGTACAGTGGTTAGATGTGATTTTGTATCCCTATGTTCACCTTTGGGGGTACCCCACTCATGAAGAGGTGTCTCCCACCTTTCCTCTGCCCTTTAGCTGTTGTACTCCATGGGAGAGGTAAGGGACAGTGCTCTCATGGTAATGTCTCTGTGTTAGTGCTGTTAAGCTGTTTATAAGTTCATTTTATGCTAACATATTCCTGTGTCACTTAATTTGTGTTGGGGCTCGAGTTATATGCCCATGGCCCGTGTAACATGGCCGCCCTGTTGCTGTTGTGCTCCGTGGGAAAGGGGCTCAGGTTTACATGGTTGTAATTGATGGAGGATTTTGTTTTTACCTCTTGCTGTCAGGAATAAATGGAGATCCCAAACAAATCCACAATCTGGGCCGCGTCATATCGACACAACACAGACAACAGTAGAGTCCACTGGTTACAAAGACATATAAACCAAGCTCGGTAACCACAGCTTTCCCATGATCTTTGAAATTCTAGGGTGGTGGAGCCCAGTCTCACTCCGAAGTCGTTGAAATCCGGTGCTTGAGCAGTGACTTGCACCATCAGAAACCAACAAAAAAAGGCAACCTTTAACGCCGGCCTGATACGCGGCCAGTTGACATTATAGTTGAGGGGGAAATGTGGCGGGACAAGGACAAAAGTTAAGGCAGCAAAAGTCTGAGTGGGGCTAGCGGGAGGGGTCCAAAAAACACCGACTTTCACCCAAGAGTACGTTTCTAAAGCCAAACCCTGTTCTTTTTTCCTAAACCTAACCACGTGTGTTTGTTGTAGAAGGAAAAAAAACATCAATTCATGTTGTTGTATTGACGTAGTGCTTTTATTTTGAAAGAGACTGTATGTTAATGGTAAATTTGGTGTATTTTGAAAGAAGACAATGCATGTAACAGGCAGAGCTTGACACGGCGTCCCAGAACGTCAGCAACCAACGCACCCAGGGTACCTTGCAGGTGGTTTCTGGACGTGGAAAGTCCATGACCGAACGTCAATATGTGACAAAGTCAGAGTGAGAATGTGTTGGCTTAGGGTGATGAGTGACTGCAGCAGGGAAGATGCAGGTTGTTCATTTAATTGGTTTATTGACGAGAGTATGAACAGGCTGCGTAACCAGACTAACAACGACATTATGTTTGTTTTAGAGAAGATTTTAAGATTTTACTGGTTACTTTTAAGGCTCATCTCTCTCCCAGTGTCCTCGGGCAGAGGTCTTTTATCTGTTCCAGAAGTCCGACTGAGAACTAAAGGGGACAGAGGGTTTGCTGTCAGGGCCCGAGGAAATCAGGTCGGCTGAGTCAGTGATTTCTTATAAGTCCCTTCTTAAAATGTACTTTAGATCTG
>JAPZEB010000022.1:12274398-12284932 GCA_029783705.1 Chaetodon striatus | reverse complement strand
CAGGTGTACTCCTGCCAGCACCTGTGTGTGTGTGTGTGTGTGTGTGTGTGTGTGTGTGTGTGTGTGTGTGTGTGTGTGTGTTTTAGACTTGTACTTGCTACATTGTAAGGACCGACACACTTTAACCTACAGAGTGAGGACATTTTTGGAAAGTGAGGACATTTTGGTGGGTTATCACTTCTTCAAAGGCCTGATAGAGGGTTAAGACTTGGTTTTAAGATTTAGGTCAGGATTAGGGGGCAGGGGTAGGGGTGGGGTTAGGCATTTAAGTGTGATGGTTGAAGTCTGGGTAAAGCACATCAGCAATTTATTTCTGATTAAAGTATACATCTCAGAAAATCACTAACAAATCTGTCAAACAAGTCTGTCATACTACATCGGCTGCCTGGCCTGCCAGCAGCTCCTGCTCACTGCTGTGGATGTGTGCTTTGTGCCACAGCTCTCTTGTTCATTGGTTAGGAGTGTGTGTGCTGTGCTACCATAGACTGTGTGCCACTGGGTTAGCTACTAACGAGTATTTAGCTGCACAGTAGCTAGTTCTTTGGCTTGGGGGACGTGCGTGCTGATGGTGGCTTGTATTTCAGCCCCGGGTTTCTGAATGTTATCGTGCCACTGGTTAGCTGCTAGCAAGAGTCTGTTCCGGCATAGTGGCTAGTTTTTTGGCTCAGGGTGTGTGAATGTTAATGTGCTACTGGTTTAGCTTCTAACAAGAGTCTGTCGCTGCATGGTGGCTCGATATTCTGCTCAGGGTAGCTGCTAAGGAGAGTCTGCTGCGCAACGGCTCAATCTTCGTTACAGCTGCTTTGGCAGACACGCTCCCACCATCTCAGAGTAGAGAATACTGCTAATTTTTTCACGATTTTGAAACCTAGTTGTATATACTTGGAAATGATTTAAATCATTCAAATTTGGCAGGGTGGTTAATAACACATTTATCTGCAGTGTGACAAACTCAGTACACATATTTGTTTTTGCTTTACCTGGACCTGAAGGTTTGGGTAAGGGGCTGCAGAATGGATACTGTCAATGAGGGTCCTTGAAAAGATAGGAGGACAGGAATATGTGTGTGTGTGTGTGTGTGTAAAGACTGCAGACTTTCTTTCTGTGTGTGGGTGTATAATGGGTGTGTATGTGTGTATCACAGCAGCGGATGACTTGGTCGTGACTTCCTTTGGTGGTTAATTAAGAGAACAGCTCACACCAGGGGCACATTTGTCACATGTATCAACCTTTCCTTCCTGAAATGTGAAAAATTAATGAACTTCTTGTGGAGTAAATATTGTTAATACAGTGTTAACATTTCCTTTCCAATTTAACTGTAAACATTAGGGAAACATTCATAATACTTTTGGGTTTAGTGAAGGAATCCTCAAGGGTTTGCCCCCACAAGACTGCAGCTAATTACAAACTGAAAAATATAGATTTTTAACTTCTCATGTTTCATGTTTTGTCAACCCTGTGATGAGAATGACTTTCATGCCAAAGTTCAGTGCTCTCTTGCCGACCAGGATATCCACATGTCCTTAAAAAGTCTACAATTATCTAGTCGTGAGGCAACATAAAGGAAGACACGGTCTCTGGAGAGCCTTTTTTTAAGTTAAGCTTGAACATAAATAACTCTTCTAAACGAGTGATGCACTGGCGGTTCAGACAGCGGCTGCTATATTTACAATGTCTGCTACACATGTGAAACATTAAGTTTAATCCTAATAAGTGGTTCTGTATGTGTCAACTTATCATTCACCATTTTTTTTTTAAAAGAAGAAACATTTTTTAGGCAACACGAAACAAATTAGAGATAAAAAAGAGAGCAGAGAGTCAGAGCCAGAGGAGCTGCTAATGCATCAGTTAAACATTGCAAAATGATGTACTGTGTCAAGGGGGAAAGTCTCAAATCATGGCAACATCAACCCTCTCTCATTAACATCAGCTAAGAAGAACACAGTTCAAAAGTTGCCAACACTGACGTAAAGACATTTAACGGGATGTGTACTGCAAAACATCATCACTGAGTTGAATCAAATCATAGTTCTGTCATTTAAAGGAACACTTCAGTTCCACTGAATTTGTAAAGAAAAGTCTGTTTTTCTTGCATGCTTCCAGTAAACAAAGAATACAGTCTGAACTGACCGTGTAAAACACAGCTTTTGTCAATGGAATTTGGCTTCAGCATAAATAAGTTTTGCTTTTAGTTCAGTTTCAAGTTGGAAACAGCAGCTTACAAACAGATGTTTTGATAAAGCTGCGCGGTTGTTTAACACGGTTGCTTGTAAAATTAAATTCATCAAGAATTTACTTTTTTTAATTCTTCGTTCACCAGAGGCATTCGAGAAAAATAAAGTTTTCTTAATGAATTCGATGTTAACACTTTGTTATTGATATACAAATGGTCATTGGGGGGTGAAGTGTTCCTTTGATATCTTATTATGGCTGCCACACTTGTTGACTTTCAAGTTAAATTGTATAGAACTTTCTTTCTGAGGGTCTTTTTAAAGTTAAATGTGGCTTATCCTCTCCACCACAGAGCTCCATGAACAGAATGGCCATCCAAGCCTTGGAGAAGATGGAGACGAGAAAGTTCAAGGCCAAAGGAAAGGGCCAGCGCGAGAGCAGCTGTGGAGCCTCGGATTCACTGAGCAGCAGCTCCACCTCTGACTGCGCCATCTGTCTGGAAAAGTACATTGATGGGGAGGTAAGAAAAGATGCTTTGTCCTTCGATTTTAATTAATGACTTAACCTGTTTTAGGGACCGTCGTGTCTAAAGGCAAACAATGGTATTAATTACCATTAACTGTGGCCTGCTTTTTACTGTATGGGTTGTTATGCCAGTACTTAGTGAATACAAAGGAAGACATTTCATGCTTTGATGTTTATATGTATGTATACTATTTTGAAATTCATATCGAAGTCTGTCTATATTAATTAGTAGCTAACCCATATAAGTGACAAAACACGCAAAAGTCTTTTAATCCGTCAACTTGGTGACAAAGTTGTACCTCAAAGACACTCAAGTGTCATCGCTGTGCTTACCTTTATTGAATCAATCAGGCTCTTTAGATTTCAAGAGGGAAAAAAATTAATGTTTTTCACCCAAACTCTGCACGCATTAAGTGGACCGTGTGTGAGCCAAAGCTTTAACTCTGGCAGTGTTTGTGTGGTCATCGACCCACTGAGCTTGTTTTCTTTTCATTACATATTCTGTAGACCTGAAACATAATGCAGTTCTGTGGACAATAGAATGGAAGTTCCCCTGATGTGCTCGGGGACCGCAGTCCCGCGATCTTCTGTGACGTTCTTTCCGGCGCCTTTTAGATGTTTAGCTCGGTCTTTCAGAGCACCTGGAGAGATAACGGTACCCAGAGTGCATTGGGTTGTGATTATGCTTCCTGTTTTCCCAGTGTGGCCTTCTTTAATCCTAAAAAGGAGTCATTGTCAAAATATGTATCCTAATCTTGGACTCTGAGGGTTTACTGTAACTGCATTGCTCATCCTCAACACGGACACTGCAGGGACAAACCCCGGTGCCCAGGGGGGACATAGTTGGTGCATGCGTGAGTGTTTTTTTGTGGTAATGTGTCTCTTCGGTAAGGAGGAGAAGAAAACACAACAAAGCATGGCGCCAGGATTGCACAGAGGAAGTGGCGATATAAAAGGCTGAATGGCATCAAAGCGCTTTTTGAGCAGTGAACCAAGCAACAAAAGCTTGGGTGGAAAAGAGCTCAAAGATGAGTCACATTAAGCCACAGAGTAAAGTATTTATGGCAGTGAAAGAGCTCTCACTGGAGGAGAATATTATAATTCATATTCATAGTGCTCCTGCTGTTGTGTCTTGGAATTCCTCCATGCCAATTCTCCATCTGAATACAAAGTGTTGCATTCTTTTCATATCAATCCTCAAGTGTAAGCCTCTTGTTTGTTTTGTTCCTGAAAGTGGTGACATTGAGCATCAAAGTTGTATTTGTATTGTGGTGTGGCATCTAGTTAGTAGTTTTGTTTGTGGCATGATGTAAAGTTGGCTCCTCAGAGGGAAAAACATGATTGAGACTCAAACCCGTCACACCTTCTTACAGTTCTGCACAACTCTGCTGCCACCTTCTGGACATTCAGCCACTCTCCATCACATATGTATTTACCACTTAATTTATTTATAATTTAAAAAAAGGCTCATTACATTTTTGCACATAAGTTATCAGTACATAATACTGGTTTTAAATATTGAAGGCTTTTAACATTAACATTAATTGTTTCAAGTGGTGAAATCTTGTCTTGGACAATGGTGTTTTCTGGCACCGGCAATTTTGGAAGTAATAAAAAGTGAAAGCAGATCAACACATATAATCAAGCATATTTATTTCCTATAGGTATACATCCTTTCAAAACACTTTTACCAAAATTTGAATTATAGTGTTGATACATATAATTAAAAGTTGGTTGTTTTTTGGTAGCATATGATTTGAATGAAGTATAGTATGTCATTAAAAAAAAGTCTAAAAGAAAAAATTGTGTGCGACAAATATTTTGGTTAAAAAAAAGTCATGAAAAACATCAAAGTGTAGTATGTCACAAAAATTTCCTAAAATGCCATAATACAATATGCCATAAACCATTTTTCAGGCATAGCATAGTATGTCAGAAAAATAGTCATAAAAATGTTAGAAAAGAAGTCATAGTATGTCGCAAGTAAAATTCATAACAATTCATAGCACAGTATGCTATAAAGATGTCATTAAAATGTAATTTTAAAAGTCAGAAAAAGGTCATAGGATGTCACAAAATTTTCAAATCATACATTTTTTTCATAAAAACATCATCATAAAAAATATTTTTATAAAAGTATGTCAGTCAGCAGGCACGATCAAAGATCCTTAAATTAACACATAAGTTATGCAGGCACAAAATTTTCCTCAAGCATTTTGCCTCAATTAAATTAACAGCAGCAGCTAACTTGGACATTTCACTCATACGTCTGTGTGTGTGTGTGCTGGACTGTTGCCATTAATTTAATTAGAGAAAAAAATTAGAAGAAAACCTTTGAGTGCTTGCCCTACTTGTCCGCCAGCTGTAAGAAGACGCTGTGGACCTTTTGCTTTTTTGGTAGGAAGTTATATAGTGCACAGATGACAAATACTCATTAGAAATACTTAATAATTGACAATAAAAGTTCCAATATTATGATCAATGTTACTTAAAAACAAGACACAATCACTTGATATGTGGTCTAATCATCTTATTCTATTTGTTGTTACTGGGTTTGCTGCTACTTGTACTTTGTAAATGACAGTACAGGTCGAATCTAACTATTAAATGTTGTTGTATTTTCTCTTTCAGGAGCTGCGAGTCATTCCCTGTGCTCACAGGTTTCATAAGAAATGTGTTGACCCCTGGTTACTCCAGCATCACACCTGTCCCCACTGTAGACACAACATCATAGGTGAGTTTGTACACAACCTCTGACTATTTGGGTTTTATGTTTTAATAAAATACTCTTTGTCAGCAACAGAAAAAATGAAATCAATTAAAAGGAAAAGGTTTCCTGATTATATAAGCGACATTCTTTTCATTTGCGAGATTCTAAACATTGCGTTATTTGTTTTCACAGAGCAAAAGAAGGGAAATCCAGGACCAGCATGCATGGACCCCGGTAACCCAGTCCATGGCCGACAGCGGGTGGTGCTGCCAGTCCATTATCCTGGCAGGGTGCACCGGGCTGGCCAGGTGACAGCCTACCCAACCAGAACCAGCATGGACCCTCACGGCAACCACATCACTGTACTCACTGTGGACCAGCACCCAGATCCTCAAGGTCTTTACCCACCCCAATCAACGTCTGCCTTTCTCCGAAGCTACCACCCTACCCTTCATCTGGACCACTCACTCAACCCCCACCACTGTGGATTAGAGCACCGCGGACCACCCGCCTACCCAGCACAGCCGCATCACGCTGCTTTTAAACGACCCAAGTTCCACGGTCGCAACTTTTCCCGAGCAGCCTGCTTCTCGCAGTACGAGACTATGTACCAGCACTACTATTTTCAGGGGTTGACTTTCCCTCAACAGCCTGAGGGTGGCCAAGGGCCTGCTATGGCAGGGCAGCTTGGTGGAGGAGGAGGGGCCCACAAGGGCCACCACAGCAGGGCCTTTCAGCAGGGGCTGTTATACCCCACAGTGGTACACATGGCACCTGCCTCTTCTTCGAGGATAGGTGATACCGGCAGCACTTCTGGCCTGAGCTGTTACCATGGCCACCGCTCAGTGTGCAGTGGTTACCTTGCTGACTGCCCAGGTAGTGACAGCAGCAGCAGCAGCTCAGGCCAGTGCCACTGTTCCTCCAGCGACTCCATGTTGGACTGTACTGAGGTCAGCAACCAGGGGGTGTACGGTAGCTGCTCTACCTTCCGCAGCTCGCTGAGCAGTGACTACGATCCTTATGTCTACAGGAGTAAGAGTCCATGTAGGGGCTCCGTGGGGGAAGCGGGGGCTGCGGCATGTGCCTCAGTTCCTGCAGAGGACTCATCATCCCCTGTTCCCTTGGGACATGACTGCCTCCAGCTCCCTCCTGGAGCTTCGGGATATAACTCGGGGGACCACCTCTCCAACTGCAGTTTGGAGCCCAACTACAGCAGTCGCTCATCACTGGAACCCAGGGAGAACAGCAACACTAGCACTACCTCAGCCGGGGCTCCAGAGGCTACTGGAGCAGACAGGGGGAAAGGGGCGCAGGAGGAGTCGGGAGAGCTTGGGGCTGCAGCCTGTAGCTGCTGCTTTGAGGTGCTTCCTCCCAATGTGGAGTGCAAAGGGCAGGACTCGGACCAAGCTGGGCCTCTGGCCACGGGACGCTTTCACAGGGGGGTGGACTTTCAGAGCTCGGCCTCCAAGAACTATTTTGCTCCTGAGCACATGTGCCCTTCCTCAGAGCAGGTGAGCTACGAAGGGCTGCCTTGCTGCTTCTACAAAGAAATGAAGGTGCACAGGGCCTCAACGGGGCGCTACACCGAGGACTACGCTGTAAATGTGCAGTATGCGCATGCAGACTCAGAGGCCTGCTCTGGACAGGGCTGCTGCGAACTCAACCAGAGAATACCCATAATTCCTGAGGACACAGATTGTGAATTGGGCACAGGGGCAGAGACCCAGAGCAGTTTATTGCCCATCAGCGTCACAGTGGAGGCAGAGGTGCGGACAGGGGAGCGGCACGAGCCCAGGGAGGGGTATTTCACCTCAGGACAGTTTAGAGGTCAGCCATACCCTCAGGAGGAGGAGACCAGGGCTTTGTTCCACCCTCAGCTCTCTGCAAGCCCCACTGCATTGGGAAGCAGCAGTACTTCAACAAATGAGGGCGGTCTGGGTATATGAACTCCAGCCCAGAGACAAGGGACTCAGTTTAAAGTATGTATTTGGTACCGAACCTGTCAGTCAATCATTGAAACCCTCAGCTGCCTTGTTCTAACCTTGCTCTCTGAGCGCTGAATGTTATCATCTTCGATTGTGTGGATTTCTACTGAAATGGCCTGTCATTTCTAGACAGTGTATCAAGTTCATTCCTGTGGCCACAAACGTCTCAGAGCCGACTATGTTACCGTAGCACTGAGACAAAGTGATACTACAAATATGGATGGAGGTTGTTAACTGAAACTAGAAGTAGGTTGGTATTGGCATCTATTTGCAGACTGTCTGCTGCCACCAAGGGTTCGGCCCCTTCGGCGTTCAGTAATCCGGGCCCATTTCTTGTGAGACTTTTTCAGATTTTGTCAAGTACAAGATATCTTTGGTGCAAGATCTAGGAATCTGAGATTTTTTTTTCTCTACAAAAAAAGTACACTCTTAAATCACAAACATCTGCATCTATATGTATATGTGCGCACATGAACACTGACTGCCTATAAAGCTTCAACCACCAACTCAAATAGGTTGTACGGACATAGCTATACCAAAACAGAAAGACATGATTGTTTTTTTTTTCTTTTACTATTTTCAAAAGCAGGGAAATGGGTCATTCTTAGTGTTTGTGACCCACACGTTTCTCTGAGGAGAAGAAGCTATATATTACAGAAAAAAATGCATAGAAATGTGAATGCAAGGCTGACACTGGTCTCTATTCAATATAATACAGAATTTGTTTTATGCATTGCATTTCTGTCCAGTAGTGGCCTACCTGTATGAGATGTGCCAGAGCAACATGAAAGCCTTATGCTGGTAAGCTGTTTGTAGCAATATCTAAAAGACACTGCGTTGCTTTTAGTCGAACTCCAGTCTAAAGTGACAGTGTCTCGGGGTCAGTAGAATTCTCCAGAAGTAGAGTGTAGCACTCTACCTCTTGTTTGGAAGCCCTTAAAAGTGTATTTTTGCTGTCACTTACTCAATTTTCCTCAATGAGGCATGCTCTAATAAATATCTGTAAAAAGATTCTAGCATGTATCAAAAGGCCAAAGGAAAGTAGCTGGAAAAGACTCATATTTCATAAGGGTTCCTTATTGTACTGTGACTTTTTTTTTTTTTTTAATCGATGCAGTTATACATACCACAGTGTATCCGTTTGAATCATATCGTGCCATGCATAATACATACTTGCGATATCAATGCTTGTCATTCATGCCTTTCTGTTTGTCCTGCAGACTGTTTTTATACTGTTTCTATGAAATATACACATTCTCTACACAGAGGAAAACTTTCTGAAATAACCCTATTTATAAGTTAACCCAGTGCTGTAATCAAGTGAGAATCTAATCTTGCCTTTTGCATAGAGATATGTACCTACTGCAAATATAACATTTTGGGGTACTTGAGTCACTATTTAATTTTTTTTTGTTATTGTTTCTAGCACTTAAGAAGATTAAAATGTGTACAAAAATTAATATTTTTTAATTTTTTAAGAATATAATTATTTTCTGTCATTACCATTACAAATGTTTAAAAAAAGGCTAGAAATCAATCTGTGTATATTTCTGTACCTGTATAGCAAACACATTTCATAAATGGAAATATGTTCTCTGAATATTTATTTACTAATATATTTATCTTTAAGCCATGTCTTATGTTCAGAGTGTATGAACGTTTGAGTTATTTGGTTGCTTTTTATTTTGAGAAAAATCACTAACATGAGACTTTGTATATACATGGTAATTGCACACAAGACGATTAAATCTTCTCTGACCAAAAAACTGATTTTAAAACTTTAGTACCATACAGTTTTGTAATTAAAGTGTACAAAGATCTGTAAAATATACAGTTTTATTCAAGTAACTAATGTTGTGGTGTCCTCCTTTCCATTATTTGAATTCCAACTTGAAATTTTTCTGTTTTGCTTTGTAAAAGTTAGTAGTTGTATTATTGTTAGTAGTAAAAAGTAGTTTGGGGTCCATTTTTTTCAAAATGTTTTATTTGTTGCCAGAATGTTGACATTGTAAAAAATATTCAAAACGAACAGCACTTAACTCATTTACCAGTCTTAACAGCACTTTTTACACCAACATTGGTACAGTTGAAGACCATTAGCAGGTAAGTAAATCAATAAATATATCCACTGACCTGATTTCCTGTCACTGTGCAGAGAGAAGCTCTGGGGATTCATGCTCTGAAATTCTCGTCTGATAACTGCAGTTTGTTGTACAGGCCATTAAGCCTGAAACACAGGTCAAGTCCTTTTGTTTTTTCATAGGTGTCAGAAGTGCATCTCACAGTTTGAAACCAGAGTGAAGAGCCACTATTCCGCCAGTGAGGTTGTAGTACTTCACACAGTAGAAACCTGCGTCCTCAATCATACATTTAAACTCCTCCTGTTGAACAAAGGTGTAAAGGAAATGACTTGCATACACTGAATCCACAAAGTTACACAAGCTTTAAGTAATGGAAACAAAATTTAGGAACCCACAGTGGCAAGTAGTGCTCGAACAGTTTATTATTCTATTGATAAATAATCCTAAACATGACTTGTAACTACAGAGGGAAAACATTCTGCCTCCAGTTTCTAACTGATTATTTCGAATGAGAAAACCAACAAAGAGGAAGTGCAGTTTCACTGGCCATGTTGCATTGGCGCCTTCCTCCAAGAGCACCAGAAAAGCTCTTAATACACATGACTGCTGCACACAGCTGCAGCTATATACAGCATCCATGTCACTAATTCATTACATGACTTCTTGTGTGACCAAGTTAACTTTTCGACAACGTGCTATACTGACGGTTTTTCATGATTTTTGATAACATACTATACTGTGACTTCCTTTAATGATTTTCGATAACATACTATACTATTACTTTTTTTTCATGATTTCTGATCACATGCTATACTATGACATTTTTTCATGATTTTGGAAGACATACTATACTATGATGTCTTTTCATGATTTCTGATCACATACTATGCCATGACGTTTTTTCATGATTTTGGATGACATACTATACTATAACTTTTTTTAATGATTTCTGATCACATACTATACTATGACGGTTTTTCATGGTTTCTGATCACATACTATACTATGGTGTTTTTTCATGATTTTGGACGACATACTATACTATGACGTTTTTTCATGAT
>JAPZEB010000022.1:12259441-12274298 GCA_029783705.1 Chaetodon striatus | reverse complement strand
ATGATTTCTGATCACATACTATACTATGATGTTTTTTCATGATTTTGGACGACATACTATACTATGACATTTTTTCATGTTTTTTGATGACATGCTATACTATGACGTTTTTTCATGATTTTTGACGACCTGCTATACTCTGACGTTCTTTCATGATTTCTGATCACATACTATACTATGGTGTTTTTTTCATGATTTTGGATGACATACTATACTATGACTTCTTTTTATGATTATTGACAACATGCTATAATATGATGTTTTTTCATGATTTTGACGACGAGGACTTAAAATGTAGAGAAAATATCTTTAAAATGGTATTAATAGGTATTAAATTTCACTTAATGCATATACCCTGAGAAAGATTTGTACAATCTAAATGGGAATAAAACATCATTTTAAATAGCCCTAATTTGAGGATAATCACATCAGAATTGGGAGTAGCCATACTAGAAATGGTGAGACAAAAGTAAAAGAAATTAATTTTCCTCACCTGGTCTGGGAACTTGCGGATGCTTTCTACTAGATACTGGTAGGACTTCCAGTCTCCAGCAATCACCTCTCCCAAAACTGGGATCATCTGAAAACTGTATGCATCATAAAGCCTGAAAAATGGAACAAGATGCAAGTTACCACAGAAGCCAAAAGCTTTTTCTCAGACAGAGCTTAAACCTGCAGCCAATACACTAATTTTCCTGAAATCTTTCATACACAGATGTGTTTTGTTTGTAGTCTTTGTTTGTAATGTCTTTATTTGTAACGTGTCCTCATGCAAGAAAGTTTTATTTACAAAGAGTAACACAGCACATACTTTCTTTGTGCTTCTTTTTCATCAAGTCTAACATCTGCAATTAAAAGAGTTAGAAATGACTGACTGATCCTTTAAAACCATTACACGCAGTATTTTTTTTAATCTATCAATATGTTGAATTATTTAACAATCCCTGCAAAGACTCGGCCTCATCAAGCCTTCACAGCAGAGGTAGATAACTGGGAGCCATGGAGCAACAACAGTGTGCAGGTTTTAATTCTGGATCATCTCAAAAGGTGATTTCACTAATTAATCCTTCCTTCCACTTAAAGCTATACTCATCAGAGGGCCTGGCCCTCCATCACAAGGTTGATCCACCATGCTCTGTGGTAATTTGAACAAGCAATCTGCTGAAGTGCTTTGCAGTACAAAACCAGAAGGGGGCAGTGTTCGTCTAAACGTCACAAAGCAAAAACTTATTGAGTTGTGAAATTTTCATATTATAAGAACACAAAAGCCATTCAGATAACAAAAATATATATGAATAAATATATTTGAACATTTATCTTTAACCTGAGCATTTGTCTGGAATTGTTTCAATTTAGCAAGATCTGCATTTCAAAATAACAATCACTTTTTCTAGAACACAGTGAGCCTGAAAAACTCTGTTTTATGAATTCCTGCAGCAGCTTTGTGCAGTTTGTCCATGAGCACACAACAGCCTCCAGCAGCAAAAACAAGCTGCAGCAGTAAAATGTGCTGTCAACTTTGTGACTGCAGTAATAAATCCACAGAGACCTTCTGAGATTCACAAGGTTGATTCATATTCACACTGAGTCATCCATCATGAGCGAACACTCCTCCTCACCTTGCCAATAGAGGATTGGTCACTTTGCTGAACTCTAAACACATGAACCTGCCACCAGGCTTCAGGACCCGCAGAGCCTCCTGCAGTGCCTAGAAAGGAAAAAAGAATTAACACTGACATGTTTCACCAAACAACATTAAATGTGTTTGCATCACTCATCTTGCCTGTAGTTTATCAGTCTAGATTGTTTTGGTGTGAGTTGCCAAGTGTTGGACGGACTGGTCGTAGACATGTCTGCCTTCTCTTGAATATAATGGAACTAGATGGCACTCAGCTTGTGGTGTTCAAAGTACCAAAAAAGTACAAATGAAAAACTCAACAGCAATGTCTCTTTCCAGAAATCATGACCCAGGTACTCCAGATAATCAACAGTCATTGTGAGCAGTTTCATGTAGGAACTATTTTCTTTCTTCCAAACTACACCTGCCAAATTTGTATCACCGCGCACAGAAAAGTGTGTATTCCCTGCTAACTCAGCAACACTGAGCTAGCTAATGTTACAGCTCAGGATGTGGGTGTAGTTTAGTAGAAAAAAAACTGCTTTCAACAAGGTCTGTGGATTATCTTGAGTAACGGGTCATGATTTCTGGAAAGAGACATTGCTGTTGAATTTTTCAAACGTATTTTTCTGGTGCTTGAGCACCTCAAGCCAAGTGTCATCTAGCTCCATTACATTGGAGAGAGGGCAGACATCTCTACAGCAGATATCTCCAACACTCTGCAGCTCACACCAAAACAAACTGTACTGATAAATAGCTCTACAGGTGAGAGGAAAAATATGTATTTTTGATATGGGGGGTAAACTGTCAACAGATTTATGTGCAACATAAAATGTAACTTAGAACAACCTTTTAAAACAGAATTAAAGCACGTGGATCAACACATGTTCTCCTGATTGATATCAGGAAGTGCAGAGCTGTAGCACCAGCAATCTATTAATTCATCTGTGCACTAGAGAAAGGCTGTAGCAATGTTGGAGTCAGTTACCTGATCTATATGGGTGACGTTCCGAATGCCAAAGGCGATAGTATAAATGTCAAACTGGTCATCTTCAAAGGGCAGCTCCTCTGCGTCCCCCACCACCCATGACAGACCTGATGCATATCAACACACAAAGACACACCGGCACAGACACTCAGGTCAATAACTGTCGTACCCTCTTCATTTTAACTTAGCTCTCTACTGAGATTCAACGTGCTGTGTTTTGATTGCAGTATTGATGCACCTGAAGCTGCAGTTTATAAACTTGTAACATTTCTACACCAGCAGCTCTGTTTCATAATTCTGAAACAATTAATCTGCACTCTGTTCAGGTGGTTGCACAGAAGTCTCACACACTTATAATTAAAGTGGTCTGTGTGCTCCACTCAGGATGGGAATGTTTGGAGCTGAATGTCTGCACATATTTACTTTATATTTCATGCATAAATTATCTGAGAGTGTTGACAGCCAGTCACGGCTGTAGAGTTCTCAGAGACAACTCCACAGCTTCACTCAGAGCTTCACTGAATACATTTACATGCACTTATACCGTGGAACCTTATTGCTGCCTTTGATCACATCTGATAGAAATAATTACATGGCATATATGATAAATGGTGAGTGGACTGCACTTGTATGGCTCTTTTCTAGTTTTTCAACAACTCAAAGCACTTTTAAGTTACATGTCACATTCACCCATTCACTCACGGTCACACACTTCCCACTGGTGGACAATCTGCTCTACCTCTGAGCCACAGCCGCCCCTGTTACTGTACAGTAACCTCATATCTCCGATCATGAAGTAGTTTTTCATCACTGTTTGTTGTCCATGCAGAGGTTATCTCAGTGCCTTAAGAAAATGATAGTTTTCTTTTTTCATCTGATGAACTGACAACGTCACCAGGAGCTGGCGATGGGCCCGGGTGGAGCCCCAACGGGTGCAGATCTTGGTGGTGCAGCAAATGTTCAAATGAGAACTTTGAAGGTTGAAGTAGAGAAGAGTTCCATGTGAACAGCAGCTGAACATGGGTCAGTCGGTCCTAAGATTTGGTGCTGATGAGGACCCTACCCGCCCCCCCTCAAGAACTTTTGCCGAATAATATACAGTCTAAAATGAGCAGGATTTATGATTTAAATCCTAAAATATCTGATCGAAGAATATTATGAACACAATTTCATCTGTTCACACAAAAATTTGAGGTTTGATGCCAACAGACACCTGGATACGATGTTTACGTCCTACAATATCCAGCTCTCACGAAGCTAAGATGAGGTTTAATCCAAGCTCCTGTAACTGTAGGATACTTCCATGCTCAGTAACATGAATAAGATATCCAAAAAACCTGATCTGTGAACACGTGAACATGCTCACTAAAACCTTGCAGTCTCACATGCAGCGATCAGATGTGTTGCAGTAACAGCTCACCGGCACTGACGCCCATGCTTTCAGCTTTCTGCTTGCCCACTCTCAGCATCTCCTTGTTGATGTCACAGACCACAGCCCTGGATTCCTGGGGCCCCTCCTCGTCCTCTGTGGAGTAACTGTTTGAAATGTCCTGCCACGATGGCGTCTGCATGGACCGCGCCGCCCGTCGCTTCTGCCGCTCTTGCTGAGAGCGAACGTACTCCAGGAAACGGAAGGCAATGTCACCTGACAGACAAAACAGAAGTGTGACACCAGTCTGGAGTTTAAGTTTGATGTTCTGCAGAGTTGCACACAAACTGCTTTACCTGTTCCGCCAGCCACATCCAGAAGCTGCGCCCCGGGCTGCGGGTGCATGACGTGCAGCAGCGTGTCCTTCCACAGTCGATGAATCCCCAGACTCATGGCATCGTTCATAGTGTCATACTTCTGTGCCACATTCTCAAACACCTTGTACACTGAAAAGCAGAGAGAAAGACAGACCATATTCCTCACTGGAAGCCGATGGGATGTATTTTATGACTTTACGCTGCTGCACTTTATTTCAAGATACTCAGATATTCTATCGTACCAACGTACATCCACTGTTAGGTTTTCTCTTTCAGGAGTCTGATCCAGGAGAAAGGTTATTTCATCCTAACCATATTCTTTACATTTGAAGTGACAAATGAACTTGAACTTGATGTGAATAAAAAATAGTGTGACGTGTTCAGTTTGATGTTAGTGGGGTCAAGCATCATTTGCAGATAATGGTTTCTATCTCACTTTGTATCTCAAACTTTTAACAAGGAATTTATGTTTTTAAGAGCTAATTAAAAAAAAAAAAAAAAGGTAGACAAAATAACATTTTTAGTTTGTATATGATTTTAAGAGCAGTGGTTCTGAAATGGTGTGCTGCTGCACACTGGTGTGCCATGATGCAAATCCAGGTGTGCCTTGGGATTTTCTGATAACCACACATTATTACTGCAATATTCAACTGGACCTATACAAAAAGTTATGAATGATTTTTAATCAGTATGTTGTGCACACCCATTTCCTTATCAAGAGGCAAAAAATTTTTATGTAATTTAATTTAATTTCAAAAACCTTTGCAGGGAACCTATTTGTCATCATACGCGTGAGGGAATCATATTTGTGTAACACATCACATTATCTTACTTTATCTTACATTATTCCCCCTTGAAATGGATGTGTAACTGGTGCTTTGATGTAATTTAAAACGTTTAAAATGAATTCTTCAATCATTTTGCTAATTAATATTTCATGAGTAATAGCTGGTTGTCAATTCTTATTTGATATTAGTAAATTAAAACAAACATTTACGTTGTGATAAGAGTCATAGCACAGGTTATAGAGTCTATTGTGTACAGATATACACAGAGGTGTGCCTCGAGATTTTGGCTTAATTATTTGTCTGTGCAAATACAGGAAATTATTTCATCATTAAAATATGCCAATTTGATGTAGGAATGTGTCTGTTCATAACTATAACCAAATGCTACACATTCAATAAATATAAATCTATGCACACAAATAAACTACAGATATATTTGAAATTATGCAAAACATTAGTCTGTCCAATTATCTTATTTTGTTCACCTATATCCAGGGGTGTCAAACATACCTCCCGAGGGCCAGAACTGGCCCGCCAAAGGGCCCAGTCCAGCCCAGTGTATGACTCTGCACACCTAATAGTGATGCACTTGTTAAGGCTGAGAGGTGCCAGATTTCAGGAGCATGTTAAACAGTAAGTAGCTTTCTTTATGTAAAATGCTGCCTCACAGGTTTTTCCACCCTGACCAGAATACAGTTCTCTGAAAAAGTGATGCATACTTACTGTGGTCATATTTTACATATACTGAATATTGTGCAAAACACTGTCAATCAGCAGCTTCACTTCAAAAGAATCTGCATTAGATTTATATCTTAAAACAATGTTGGTGCAACCCTAATGCTAAGGCACTGGAAAAACTTTTGGTTTGTAAATGGTTTGTAAGGCAGAGGAGGACTAAACCTGCTTCCTCAACAGCTTCCACTTTAGTTCAGTGTGGAGGGAGTGGAAATGTACAGAAACATGCACATGTAATGACTGAATGTCGTTGAAATTGCACTTAATCTTTTGAGGACATCACAGGCTGTTTGTCGTCTGTTTTGTAAATGGATGAGCGTTTTTAAAACTGACTTCTTTGAACTAATAAAAAGGAAACATTTGGATGTGTTTGTTTTTTATTGGGTATTACGCGATGGTTTTACTGGCCCCGCCCACCTGCGGTCACAGCGGACTGTATGTAGCCCATCAACTAAATTAAGATGACACTCCTGACCTGTGCCAACAACACTGCAGGAACAATATGAATTAAAAAAGGTCTACTAATTAATGCCTGCAGCTTTTAAATTCGGCTCATAAAGAGCACACCACACACCTCTCATTTTACTACAATTCCCACTTAGACACACTGCAGAGCGGAAACAATCACCTTCAAAGTGATGACAGCTTTTATTGAACTGAAGAGTCACTTCATGGTTCAGCTATGTGCCGAATTACACAGCACATTCACACAACCCCAAACACATTTAAAACGCCGTCCCTTGAGGTGCGGACATTTACAGAGAAGGAAATAACTTTTAAATAGCTAGTTTTTGAAATGAGCTTTGTTATGCTGTAGGACGAATATTAGAGCAGCTTTCCTCCAGCTCACCTCTCCTCGCCTTCTCTGTCTCTGGCACCGTTTCAAACCCAAAGTGTGTGTTTCTGTCTTCGGCTGCTTCACTGAAACAGCGACAGCTCGACGGTCCCCAGCAGCACCCTGACCGAGCCGAGGCTCCAGCGGCGGTAACGGTAACGTTTCCCTGGGACAGACGGATCACCCTCCGCACCAGCAGTCTCATGGATGCGGCCATGTTGACTGATTATACAACTGTGCGACAGTCTGATGTCATTCAGAGGCGACTCGACTAGACACGCAGCAGACTAGACACCGTGCACGAGTCCTGATATGACTATATATGGATTATTTGCTAATTATTTTAGCTAAATTTTCTATTTAGAAAACAAAATACCTGAAGAAATTGCCCATGTATTCTAATTTCATAATTCATATCTCGCTGTTTTTCTTAAAATAATATCAAACTTAAAAATACTGACCAAAACTATAGATTTATGTGACTCTCAACTTTATAATCAATCAGGTAAAACACTGTGTGTGTTCATGTGTGTGTGTTCATGCTATTTAGATTATAATTTTAATTGTATTTTTGTTTTTTATTTTTATTTTATTTCATTCTATTTCTAATTTTTAGTTTATTTTTTATTTATTTAATTCTTATTCTTTTTATTATTTTATTTTATTTTATTTGTGTTTTATTTTAAATGATTTTTTTTTATTTAATTTAATTTAATTTTATTTAATTTTATTTTATTATTTATTTATCTAATTATTGTCTTGTTTTGTACAGCTACATCCGTTACTGAAGTTTGTGCTTGTGTGATAATGTTTTGATAGTATTTGCACAACGAATCTGACTGTACACAATACTTGCTCTCTTTTTATTATTTATTTTTATTTACAGTATTTCAGGTTAGTCAGTGTGTATATTAGTGGTGTCAGGGTAACTGACAAAGTAAGAATGTCATTTCCTGTAACACCTTTACGTCTGCTGGGTACATGACAATAAACCTCTTGAATCTTGAATTGAAACTTAAATCTTCACACATTATTTGCCTTTGTGGATTTTGGTCATTGCCCTTCACTTTGTGTGAACTGAATGTATTAATCACCAGATGCATTGTGTTGAAACTGTAAATACAAAGTTTTAAAACACTGCTGGAGTCCTGTGGGTTGTTTCAAATTTCAGGCAATTTATTTTCTTATGCACAATAAATACAGAGAAGCAGGTGTTGGCAGTGGAAGTCTTAGATTCCAGGTTCCCTGTAACAATGCTCAAACAAATATGTTGTCTTTAACAATAAAGAAAAACATGCGAGTAAGAATGAGTATCTAAGACACAAGTAGTGCAGTTTACAACCATTTTGATTGTTATCTCTCATTGTTTTAGCTGCAGTGCTCTTATCACTAAAAAGAGAAAGCCAAGTCCCAATGGACTGAGCTACTGCCGCCCCAATTATTTTTTACTTCAAGTGTATTTTGATTATCATAATTTTAAATGCAGGGCAGAGTATCCCTACTAATGTTAAAGATCTGTATATTCTTCCACAACTTTTCCTTATTATTCTGTCATATTCCTGCAGGACTTTCAAGCACTTGTTCTTGCTCTATTCAAGGCTCACTGGTCACAGAAGTTTTACCTACACGACGACTGTAAGCTGGCAGCTCACTGAGAACAACTTCAGTGAGCTAATGCACGCTGACACAGCAGTACTTTGGTGAGTCCTTCCTTCCTAAAGGTTAATCAGTTTTTATTGATACTGTTTTAGAGACATAAAATGAACTTTATGGTAACTTTGGAGGTTAAAGTTTGAGCTATTTAGAGGCGTTTTTCTCAACCCCAGTTTAAATCAGTGAGGGCAGATTAAACATTAAACCTTCATGAGGGTAGGATCACCATGTTAGCTACATTATTCTTATAACAGAGCTGCAACTGTGATTATTGTCATTATCACATCATCTATCTTCTTTTTTTTATTAACTGGCACACTAGGCGTACAGCAGTTTAGGGTTAAATGTCTTACAATGGGTTCTTTGGCACATAGACAGGAGGAGCAGGGGATCAAATCACCAACTGTACAGTTGATGGCAGACCAGATCTACCATCTGAGCTACAGCTTATCTACTCTACAGTAACACAAAACAAAGAGAAGCTGCAAATCTTCGCATTTAAGAGGCTGGAGCAACAGTATCTTAATGGGTCTTGATTATTTTTTCAGTTCTAATCAACTGTCCTGAAGGCAGAGGTGAAAAGGTAGCGTACATAAACAGCTTTCAGCGGCATAACGCTACAATAATAGAAGGGAAATCTCAAGCATTAAACAGGCCAACGCATGTACTGTAAACCACTGAAGGGCATGAGAGCGCCTTAATTGCAGCAGGGTCATAGACGATATTGCAGAGTAAGGCGGATCAAAACAGACAAGTTCCTGCACAGCCAGTAAACCTCTCTCACACAATCTTTTTCACATCCATCAAGGGAAGACTTGCTCTTTTTTCTCCCCTAACAGTCTCTCCCTCCTCGTCTACCTGACTTCAGTACCCTGAGTGCAGAAAGTGGCAGGTATTGTCTTCCATTCTTCTCACTTTCTCATTCTGACAGTAACCAGACACTGCCACGCATTGTCCCATTGTTGCCTTAATTACTGGTCGACTTGGGTTCAGAGGACTCAGCTTACATCGCTCTCTTTTCCTTGGCTATGGTAAGGCTTACCGAAGGGGGGGGGGGTCTGCAGGCCAAGTCTTTTTCAGGAGGACCCACAGGAGTGGCGATAAAGCTCCGAGTCTAGCAAAGGATTAATGTTACAGCTTCACAATTGCTATTGAGAAAAAACATTTTGAGGTCAATGGGAGGGTGCGTGGAAGGTCACGAAGATTCGATATCTTAATGTGGTTGCATGGATGACGGAACGATTGTAGCAGGCCTGAACAAAACTTTATTTTGAACTGAACCCTTCACTCAGCATTTTTGGAAACATTCCTGGCCGTTTCAGGTAATAGAGATTACTTTACTGCCATAGCAAGTAAAAAATGGATACTATTGGCACCGAGTATCATGACTGGGGTATTTTTGCAGACATGTGCTCATACATCACCAGTAGAGGGAGTAAGAGGAGCATTTACAGTTTGCTGTTTCCAGTTTCCTGCAGGCGACCGAGGGCCCACACTCACTGAGGGGCTCAATTAAGGAGCCCATAAAAGCACACCCCACTTTCCTAATTATTTTTACTATTTTAAAACACTCACTAGTGTATTATGTGAGGCAGAAAATACATATTTTAAATCTTATTTAATATCATACACTGGGCAATGTATCTGCTGTTTTCCTACACCTCACAATTCTAGTTGTATCGTCATGTTCCTAGTGTTGTCCATCAGGTACCGCTTAAAGGGGCCCCCTGACCTTTGTTTCACTGTTTTGATGGACTGTGTAATTTATTTATCAATGTATAATTAATTTAGCTCGACATAATCTGCAGAATACATTTGACTTTGTCCCCTTTTGAATTAGCTCCAGCAGAATGTTCTCCTCAGGGATAGTTGGTTGACTGGTAGTAAAGGCCCGTAACACCAGGCTGGGCGTGGTGTTTTATGAATATTCTGCACCTGTGAAGTGTTAGCAAGTGCTATGATTTTAATGCAAATCAGCTGGCATACTTCTGGCGATTTCTGCAGTGTTTTTGAATAATAATAATGATTATATTATTCAGAGACTGAAGAAGAATAGACTTCTCCTGCTCTGCCTGAAGCTTTGCGTTTTTACTGACTTTTAAATGACTTCTCAGTGTTTGAGAGCATCTGTAGGATTATTATATCATCAAACAAGTTCTGCTCAAGGTTGCGGCTGTAACATGTGGCTCAGTCAGAAGCATCTGAGGTTCACAGGTAACGTGATTTGGGATTTTTGGAGCAGCAAAAATATTTTTCAGGACACCTAGACAGTTTCACCTTGGAATTTTCTGACAAATCGTGAGCCCTTGTTATTGCACATGCACGTCTATAGGAGCCTGTTCAGAAGCGCTTGCAAACATCATTTTGCTTCTCTGTGATCCAGCCAACAAACAGCGAGCGCTGCTGTGCTGCCCAGTTTCTCAGACACAAAAGCAGCCCTTAAACAGTTTCAGAGTGTGCGCTTGATGAAAGAAACACAGAAACACCTTTCATGAATTAAGAAATCATCACGGCAAACATCCCGAGTGTTCCAGCTTATTACACGTCCTTCCATGTTTGCTTTTTTCATGGTGTTCCAGTTGTAAAGCTCAACTCCTGCTGTTACCCTCTAAAATGTGCAGGTTGCATGCTTGACCTCATCCCGGAGGGGAACCAATGGGTTACACATGGCACTCCAAATCCTCCCTCCGTGTGTGTGCATCTCCAAACAGTCTGGGAGTCATTTCGCATATCTGATAAGTATTTAGCTGCACTGAAAAAAAAAAAAGGGAGAGGGGATTGCAGATGTCCCACCATGCAAACACTGCAGCCTGAATCTTTGTTGTTGTTTTTTTTTAAATGGTTTCAAATGGAAAGTGAATGGGATTAGCTTGATCCGGTTTTTGTGGCCCATATGCTTCTCAGCCACTTGGGTACGTAATATTGTGTGCGATTATGGAATTAATGGCGTTTTATTAAGAGGATGGAACAAAACAAAAGAACAAGCACAACACGAGCTTAAGAAACATGCATACAGTGTTTATTTTGCAACCAGGACACATTAAATAAAACTACAAAGATACTTCACTTATACAAAAGATAGATTATATCCCATTCACATACAAAATAACAATAATTTACTGTATAAATTAAACATTTCACTATTTTTTTTGCTATTTACAATTTCATGAAAACAATGTTTGGGCCCCCACAGATCATTTCCCACAGGGCTTCTGGTGTTTTCACGTCATCGAGCACTACAGGACATTCACATCAACGACAGTTTGGGAAAAGACAGTTTCCACCGCTCAGAAGATAGCGTGGAATTTTCCGATTGACTGGAGGACGGGACAGAAAATGGGAGTTTGCATAATTCACCAGGCTATCCAAACAAATATGCCCTTGTTAGATTTTAACTGTCAGATTTCGTTAGCTTGTGTTTGATTTGAACGCACATTAATTTCCCATCGCTCTCACATCTCTGCTCTTTTATTCCCCTCCCTCCCTCCCTCTACGCATGGTCTCCTCTGAACATCACAGACCCAGGGGCATGTGCTCTTGTCTTGCAATAATTAACATGAGTTACAGTTGAGCAGACAGGCAGAATATAGCAAAGAGTCACTTTTTTTTTTTTTTTTTTTTTACAAACTTCTGACTGGGAAAGAAAGGCTCTTTATCTTTTTTTATAGGCCTTACATTCAGTCTGATTCTTGGAAAACTATGAACCCTTTAACTTGAATGTCACTATGGTGCCGCGTCATGTGTAAAATATAACCTTTAGTCTCAAGTGCTCAGGTTGCTGCACAAAGTACTTTTTTTTTTTCACTGAAACTGAATGCAAAAGTGAATAAGTACTATTCCATCAAGTGCGCTAACGTTTTGAACCTCTCCTTTATTTACCCTGACAGCGATTAGAAGAATTTTTTGGGGTTGACCATGTGAAGAAACATCTAGTCCCGAGACAGGAAAGCCCAATTACTATGCCAATGGCGAACTAGTAGGTTTTGACCTTTTACAAGTAGTTTAAATGTCACAGCAATGCACAGAAAACCGTCACAGCTGCAAACCCGCTGTCAGGTTGTGCACAGTGCCATTGAGTGCTTTTGGTTATATTTCTGTCTGGGTATACTGTTTGCGCTCGACCTTTTGGCCTGAAATCAAGGTGACAAGTAAAAGCTCCCAGGTCTGCAGCGTCTTATAGAATTTAGGCAATTTACTGCTGTCTAAGGAAAAAATGCATTCCACCTTAAAGGGAAAGTTTGGTATTTGCCAACCTGAAACCTGTTTTCCAATGTTTTTGTGTCTAAGCGATTAACAGTTTTTGAAAATGGTCCAGCACTGAGAGAGAGCGCTGCAGCCGACAGCTGCAAAACAGCCACTCAGGGCATTTGGCATCGTCAATTTACATCCATTAAAAAGCTTTTTTGCCACTGACAGGCTCAGATTGTTATTCTAAGTGTCTGACAACATTACTGGAAGGATCCTACAGAGGAATTTAACATTTTTCTTTACTTCTTCTCTGTTTGTTATTGCATGTAACAGAGTCTCGCTCAAGGAGAAGCCTCTCCCTGAAATCTTGCTGACTTTTTCACAATTCAGCCATGAATATTTAGAAACTCATTCAGATAACACTAATACCCTTTCTCCACCAAAATGAACGTGTGTATGCGAGTTTTTTAAACATGGAAAAATCTGCTGAAAATGGGAAATAGACCCCTTTCCCATGCTAGTGCCTTGCCTAGTGTGTTTTTGCTTTCTTTTTCCCTGGTGTGTGACGTTCGACTACACAGATGAAAAAACAGGTTAGTAAACAGTAGAAAGCAACAGGGAGGCCAGTGAAAATGTTACGGTGGTTACCTCTTTTTCATATCTATTACTTCAGTCTGTCTCTAAAACTTGTTGCCGACTAACTTGGGATGTTCGAGTGCTGCTTGGACAAAGACATTAAAGTTTTCACCGTTGTTTTTCCTGCAATGAATCATCTCTCTGGAGATTTCAGAACGAGCCCTCCCCTTAAGCAAGATTTGATTAAACACAATAACAAACAGAAGGGATCGAGTGAAAATGTTAAGTTTCTCTGTAGGGTCCTTTCCATAATGTCGTCACACTTATAATTACAATCTGAGCCTGCGGCAAAAAACAAACTCTTACTAATTGATTGGTGCACAATTGCCCTGAATGCTTACATTGCAGCCGGTTTTGCCTCTGCCGTCTGCAACACTCGTTCAATACTGGACCCATTTCAAAATTAATAATCTCCATTAGTCACTTAGACTGAGAAATGTGGGAAAATAGAATCCATGTTGCAAGTTACCACAGTCACCCTTTAAGTTGATGAGGAAGTACTTTAACGGGTTTTGTAAATGCTTTGCTGAAACACAAAATGAAAGAGTGGACATAAATATCATAATTCCCACACTGAATTACATAATATACAACAATATTCACCCCCCCCTGTAATCAAAAGACAACTTAATGTGAACAATATGTTCAGTAAATGTCCAAGACTACACATAAGAGCACACGCAGAAATTAGAAACAAAGATGTCTTTTAAAGCCTTGTCCGTTACTACATGAAGAGTTCTATCCCAAAAGGCTATGTGTTCATTTTGGAGGACAAAACAAAACAAAAATTTTATGTCCATCATGTAATAAAAATGTAAAAGATCCAGTCTGGAGAGGTGTTCAGTTGCGTGTACTAAAAAGACGAACATGTAATGCTGTACAAGATGTGGCATCATTTTTTTTACTTTACATCGAAGTGGTGGAAATCCTATTTTGGAATGAAACTCTTCACATCCACGCTAATTTTAAAGAAGTGCAGACTCTAGTGAGGGACCCCGTGAAAGAAACAGATGTGATGCATCTGAGACAAACGAAGAGGAGATCCTTAAGGCACTTGAACACCATCAAACCGGAAAGACTCCCACCCACACCCGAGCAGAAAAAGCCCTCAGATCTTCCCAAGCCTCCCTAAATGGCAGTTTGTCTGCAAACTGCACCACCCAACCCCCCAAGTGAACGACGCTACTTATCTCTCCACCCAAATCCGCATGAGCGCCAAGTGAACGCGTGGGCGAGCGCACGCTCTCTCTGCCTCTCTGTCTCTCTGATCTTTTCATGTTACGGAGAGTGATTCATCCCCAAAGTGCTGTGATATCTACCTTATGTGTGACGGCTCCACGTCCCGGTTCCCGCTCCTCAGAAAGCTCGTTATCACGTAAAACACATCAAAAAGAAACATTAGCACTTTGCATATGGAATCAAAAAGACAAATAAATATGTAACTCTTTGGATGGGAGGATTCTGGTTTTTGGCTGCAAGTGTTTGTCGTCCACGTGAGGCAGTTAGAAGAGTTCTACAAAACTGTTAAGCTGTTAAGTGTTACACCATGTGTGTGTATGTGTATCCATTTCTTCATCCTCTCCTTGATACTGATGAAGAGTTGGCTGCCGCTGTGACTCTGAAGCACCAGGAAGAGGTAAACCTCCCTGTTTCCTAAACTTAACACAGAC
>JAPZEB010000022.1:12216781-12235786 GCA_029783705.1 Chaetodon striatus | reverse complement strand
GAAAAACAGTGATTTAACATTACTGAACACAGGAGCTGCTGGTCTACCGCTGCCTCAAACTGTTGTTTTGCTTGTGTTAGTGTGTGACTTTGGTGTTTTAAAGGGTTAGTTCTGATTCGCCACAGTCACACAACAACACAAGTTAACTAACTGACTGAGGCAGCAGTGGACCAGCAGCTTCGGTGTTCAGCGAGCTAAAATTACTGTTTTTCTCAATGGAGTCTGGTGGATTTAATGCACATCAAACCTCAATTCTTATTCGATACAAACTAAAATGCCTCTGTGGCACAGAGTGTCGAAAACAGACAGTTAACATCAGGTCAGATTCATGATCACCAATTTCAGACAATAATTAACTCATTAAAACTCTGGCTTTTTTAAACTTCCTTACAGTAAGGCATTGAATAAAGCGTCCATTTGGTATTGCATCACATGTATTATATCTACACTAGTATCAAAAACATCTACCCCTAGTAACACTCTTTCCAAAATTAAAGCTGAAATAAGTATATTATCATCCACATGTTTGTGAAGTTTTAATACTGAAGATTAAATTGAACAAAGTCATGAGAAAGTATGGTCATTTTTTTGTTTTGGCGCTCCTGTGTTCGTCATTTTAGCCCATCTGGCTCTCACTCTATAGCCATTATTAGCAGATTTTACTGTTTGTATATTTCTGATTAATCGCCACTGTTCACTGAGCCAATCAACATAAATAATTAAACGATGTACAGATGGGCGGCCTTTTAGGCTGCACTGAACAAACTATACAAGCTACTCCTTCTGTCCTCCTCTTCTCCCCTCACCTACACATCTAAATATATTCATATTCTTTATCTGGGCTGGTAAAAAGGATTCCTGTCAGGTGATCTTGTTTTATTGAGTTGCTTGTTTGTTCTCTAAATGAGAAAACACTGAGTAGGCTGTCAGTTACCGTATGATGAATTCTGGACGTGGGAGCATGAAAGGTCAGTTTAAAGGGGCTGGCTGATAGAGCCCACACAGATCATACAAGATATCGCCACTGTGGCTTCACTGTGTCGCTGAAGGCGTGGGTTTTCTTTAATGAGTGATTACAGTCATGATGATGTAGAATAACTTCTCCATTGCATTCCCAATTTTTTTTGTCTTTTTTGTACATTAAATATTTTACATTTTAGCAATATTTGCTGTTTTTCTTTTTCCTTATATTTCTGATCCATTACATAAAGAGTGTCAACTAATTAATTAGGTGACAGAAAACCTGACAGAGAAATTAATTGCCACAAATTTTGAAAACTGATGAATTTTGGGGGGGTAGTTTTTCAAGAAAACATGCCTCACATTTGCTGTGTTTAGCTTCTCAAAAGTCAGGATTGCTTCCAAAAAGTCAGGATTTGATGGTTTCCTTTGTCGTGTATCATAGCAAACTGAGTATCTTTGGGTTTTGGGCCACTGGTTGAATAAAAAAAGCTATTGAAATTGATAATTTTGGAATGTGGGTCATTTTAAGAGGCTTTTTTTTCTGATTTTCTGACATCTTATGGATAAAACTGTTAACTGAGAATTATGTGTGTCAGATACATCAGTCTGGATCAATGTATCTGCATTTCACTAAAATCGCTATCTTCCTTTTAGGTCACACTTAAAGAAAATTCTCATTCACCTTGAAGCTTTTGGCAAGTTTCGTCAACTGGTTTTTTCATATCTACCTATACATGTCTGAAAATCATGAGGCAAAGCTGAGGAAAACATATTTTCTTTCTTCATCCTCATGCAGAGAATCACACATCAGTACCAAAGTGCTGCTACCATGTCTCACACTCCTCTTCCTTCTGTGTTCACATGTGTCACATGCTTTGTCTTCTGATGGTATGAATGCATAAACATGTAAATGTTTTTTTTTTACGCCTAAAGCATTTTTGTAGACAAAGATTTCTTTCATGAATAAGTTTGACCTCTTAGAGATTTAGTTTTGATGTTGCTTATGTGTAAATATACAGTAAAGGCCCCTTTTCCACTGTACAAAAAACACCCGTTAACATCTGGCTTCTCTATACAATGCAAAAGGCTCAGGTAGGGGGAAACACATATCGACAGGGAAACAGATTTCAACACGACACTGGAAAACAGGTTAGTAAACAGTCGAAAGCAGCATTGAGGCCAGTGAAAATGTTACAGTGGCTACTTCTATTTTGTATCTGTTAGACTGCTTACTCAGTCTCTCTCAAACTTTAGGATGATGTTGGAGCGCTGCTCGGATAGAGACGGATGGTATTTTGTGGCGACTTGTCATTGCATCTCACCGGTGTTGTGCTGAAATCTGTTTCCCTGTTGATATGTATTTCCCCAAACCTAACCTTCACCCAAACCCTTAGCCCTAACCCTTAAAAACACCAGGGGAGATGCTACACATTAACAGGAGGGAAACACTATTCAATGTGGGAATGCATTTTGACACAACACCGGCACATCTGTGAAATTGAATGTGACACACTAGAAAATTTAATAAATAAATTTAAAAAACTGAGAGACATACTTGTCTGCTGTTGAGCTGTGTACATGGCTCTGGTCTACCGGCAACGGGAAAGAGGTCTATGGCCTATTTTTAGCAGGCTTTCCTGTGTTTACAAAACCCATGTATACGCATTAATTTTGGAGGAAAAAGGGTGTAAACTGCATCTGGATACAAGGGAATCTCTGGAGAGTATCTCTGGTAGAAGCAGGAGGGAAATCGACCAAAAGTTTTTTAAGGAAAAAATGGACAAACCTTAAGATTCACTGGGGCCAAAATCATCCTTTAAGCAGCACCACTGCTTCATTAACATCCAATTACAGTGTAACCAGAGACATTAGTCATTAAAAGTCATTAGTGCTTCCACATTAGAGAAGGGGTGTTAAAGCTGTGAGGTCAAAAGAGAAGCAGGATTTTATAAGCACATTCCTCAAGTGCTAAAAGCCTTGATGCGAGTAATTTAAAACACAGGTATGTTGAAGCCTTGGAAACACTCCCACCAACCCATTAATGCACCGCCAGCAGGTTAACAATTCAAATCTGATGCACGCACACACACAAGCGCACACACACCACTTGGAACATGCTCTGCCTTCCCAGGAATGATAAGTGCAACAAAGCAAGGAAACAACACTTATCACAGTCGGTGTTTATGTGATTTTTTTTTTCTCCCCCTTCCATCACGTTCTGTCTCTCTGCCTTTATTCCTCGCTCCATCTCCCTTTCATTGTGTCTCAGCTCCATTTATTACCCCTTTTGTAGTACAGTATATTCAATACATAAACAAATACAGCTGCTGCGTTTCATCTAGCCTGTGATTAGTCTTGTCGACTGCACCGCGAGAGCACAAGAGAAACAGAGAAATATGCCACGAACTCCCCCGGGAAGAGCATTTCTGGAAACTCTGAATTGTTTGTGAGGAGGTGGGAGTTGCTGTTGTGTGTTTCTGTTGGGGTTTATGCTTTGCTTTTCTATGAAGATCATAAATTATCCAGCCTGTAAATGGGAACAGTTTACAGTCAGACAATAAGAGACTTATTATTGGATGGAATGAGAGAAGTATTTGTATTCAACAGACTGGCTTTGCTAGTGGGATGTTCAAAACACGCTGGGCCGTGAGTGTGTGAGAGATACAGAGGGCCTCTACTGTATGTTATATATCACGTGCATGTTTACTGTATCTGTATGTCCTCTTTTGTCCCATTTAAAGATTTCTGTGCGTGTGTGTGGTGGAGGCTGTGTTACAACAAGATTGAGATGGAGGAGATCAATGCCCCAGCCCGGGGCCCTGGGAGAGTGACTAACCATCTAATTAGAGGGAAGAGGGAAGAGCCGGAGCCTTAAATGAATAATTAGTGCCTCCTCAGAGACCGGGCCGAACAATGTGGGGAAGAGATGAAAAATGGCCGCCACACTGCATCACTCTGCCTGCGCCGACAAACCAAATAGTCTGTGTCCCGAGGAGTCCCAGGGGACTTGATATCGGGGCGACTGGGAGATGAAAAGATGAGCAGACACTTTGTGACCGCCTCAGGCATTAGATACGTGCACAGCTGCGCTTCCATTTATCATCATTCACTCACAAAGAGATCGACTTTTTGTTGCGTACTGTCGCAGGTTGTCCTGCTTATCTGGATGTCAATGATGGTGGCAAAGTCCCAAGGAGTGTGCAAAAACACTCTGCCAAATATAGAAAATGTGTCACGACTGACAAAGCAGCTTGAAAATAACCCTCACATGACATGTTTACTAATCACTGCCAACAGAAAAAAAACTTGCATTCAAATCTTTTTTGTTTTGAAATTCAAATTAGGAGATGTAACAAACACACAGCTTTCATTTGATCATTCAAATGCAAGTTGCACAATATAAATCACAAAGTAAAAGTGCATCATTCTTACATCACTCATCTGGGACAACTGGCATGACAACTACTTTGCAGATGTTACCACAAAAGGACACTGAGACACAACAGTGGAAAGTGGGGAAAAAAATCATTGTTCCAGACGTTGTTTGAAACGATCGTGAGCGTAGGTAACACAAGACCAGCTGCTGAAAACACTAGTACTGGCAATGAGCACCATAACAGCATGCTGGTTGTTTTCTTACAGCCTAATTAACTCTCAAACTAAACATGTAACTTTTTGTTCCTTGAACAGAGCAGGGGGGAAAAAAAGCATGCGATCATTAATCAAAGGGCCTTATTAAAAGGTAGCATATTAATGTGCACTGTAAATTACATTTACAAATCCTCCCATTATATTATTACATACTGCATCTTGTTTAAACAGTTGACATTTTAGTTTAAATGTCAAGTGTGTAGGATTTAGAGCAATCTAACAGTGAGGTTGCAAACCTGAAACTTCTCCCATGTGCCAAGCATGTAGGAAAACCATGGTGGTGACGCGAAAACATGAAAACATGAAAACATGAAAACATGAAAACATGAATGACCCTATCTAGAAACAGTGTTTGGTTTGTGCTTTCAGGATTACTGTAGAAACAACATGGCGGACTCCATGGAAGAGGGCCTGCTCCAAATGTAGATATGAATGGCTCATTCTAAGATCATGAAAACATAACAGCTCTTATTTTGAAATGATAAGCTACTGAAATCACTGGCATGAATATTATATAACATTTCTGCCATAGATGCCCCTAAATTTTACACACTGGACCTTGAAGGCAGCACAAGACATCAATTAATGGACAGATAAAAAACAGTCCAAAAAGATTCATCCTTTGGAGATCGTAAAAGTGGTCAGCAAATTTCATGGCAGTTTAACCAACAGATACTCATTCATTTTGTGTAACCGCTTTCCCTCTTGAGGGTTGGGTGACATGAGGAGAACATGCTCCGCACAGAAGGGCTCCCCCACCCCAGGATTCAAACCAGTAACCCTCTTGCTGTGAGGCGACAACGCTAACCACTGGGCCTGCACGTGGCCCTCGCCAGGAAGACACCAAAAATGACTGTTTACTTTCAAGCATGAATATCCAATGTGCATTTCATAGAAACTTGCAGATAGTTTGTAAGATCATTTCTGAAATGCTACGATGTCAGTGAGTCGACGTTTAATCTTGCATGCTGGATAGATGCCATACATTTTGGTACAGACAGTCATGGTCATCAGAGGATGAAGTCTAACTTTGAGTGAAATATCCCCAAAAACAACTGGATGGATTGTCATGGAATTTGATACAAATTCATGCCCCCGTCAGGATGAACTGAAAATGGGTTATTTCATTTCATTTAGCTCAGCTGTGCACTGTGTTTAGTCATTATTAGCAAAAACAGATAAACATGAGCATGTTAGCACTTTTACTGGGAGCATGCTAACTTGCTGCTGTTAGCATTTAGCTCAAAGCACCACTAAGTACAGCCTTACAGCTGCTAGCATGGCTGTAGAGTTATATTACTGCTGTCTTACCTTACACAATTAAAAATCATATTAATTATGCAAGAACACTTTGCTCAAATTTGGCTGAAAACACAATTGCAAAACACACAACATGCACAGTTAAAATTCAAGTGAGTGAATAATACACTAGCTGAACAATATCCAAAAATAACATTACACTTATTGCACCTGTGCAGAACCAGGCAGGTCTACATTTGGCAGTGAGCCCTCATTCCTAAGAGCTTAATTGGTTGACCCGCTATTCATCTCCTCCTCTTTCCCAAGACAAGCACTAAACAATGGCCATCTACTTGTACTCATTAGCAAACATTCTACACAACCGGCTCGCCTCGTAATCAATACCTTTAATTCCCTAATGGCCCCGGCTGATTTAACCCAAGCCATGTTGAGAGGAGGACGGAGCCAGAGGGAGAGAGGCTGAGAGATTAAATCTACCTGATGTCCTGCGGCTTGTTTTTGTAAAAGTCTCTACTCTCTAGTTTCTGTCTGAGTTTCCTCACATCACTGCAGGCAGGTATTTCCCCCGAGGGGAGGAGTGGGTGGAGCTATGACAAGGTCAGAGGTCAGAGGAAGATAACAATGAGTGGGTTCAAAGCTCCCAAACTAGGACAGGCCTAATGCAGGTGAAAGGGGACACGTCAGACTGACAGACGTCTGTGCCACAAACCATCCAAAATTAGCACCTGTCAAGCACCAAATCCTGCTGAAATGTGTCTGATCTTCATTTTATGAGAAATTAAAGTGTAGTAAAAACATGGTTCTGCTGATCACAGGCACCTGATTCACTGCTCTAAATCTGTAGGGCCTAAACATCTCTCCTGCGTCTCCAGTGTGGGAATGGTTAACAAGTCTAATGTTAACAGAAAGTTAACTTCATCCCCATATAAAGGTCAGTGGCAAGAAAAAGAAATGAAGTCAAAAACTTCCATTGTGTGAGCGCGCAGGTTTTAAATTAAACCTCTATATCTACTCACACAGCACCTGTGGTAATTCCATACATAAAATAGCTCTAAAAAGAAGGGGGCTGGCATATTTCTATGAAAAATGCATAATAATTAATTTGGTTGGTCGGAAATAATCTTGCCAGGTAATTCTTTAATTTACAAGCCTGGGGCAGTGAGACCAAAAAGCTCATTTTGGACACTGGTTGCATTCGGGTGCACACACATATTTTCCATTAACTACGTTCATTAGCTTTTATGAATGCAGCTCTTTTATGGGGAGGCACATGATAATCTTTTTTTGGTTCTAGTGGATCATCTATTATAAATCTTTCTTTGAGTTTTAACAAATCAGAATTTATTTTGTAACTTTCTTTTTCACTTTTAAAATGTGTGGGGGAAAAAAATGAAGACAACAGCACGATCTCCCAAGGCTCAGCCTTGCAACATGACCTTACCTAACCCTTAATCCTCGTAAGTTTAACCTGCAGCAGCCTCTTAAACAAAAACAATAGCTTGGTCAAAATGAGCTCACCTCACAAAAATGTCCTCACTTTGAAGGTCTAAATCTCTGACCGTTTTTTACCCCGTCAAAAATACCGGAACAAACATACATACACAGTAACGCACACAGACATACACACACCCTTCTCCGCTCAGTGATGCCTGAACCTGCCTCGGTTGCTTCAGTGTGCTGGTTGGGAGGCTTGGTTGTGGTGAAAGCTGGTACAAGACCACCTAGGAAAAATATTCCGCCTCTGAAAACAATGACAGAGAGTGAGATAAATACTGTAATAACAGAACCTGAAAGCATCCCTGGTTCAGGCAACCACAACAGCCACGAGGCAGGGCTGTGGTGCTTCAGTCTGGGCTCGGTTTCCAGACCACATGTCCGACATGTTCGGCTCGTCTCGGCCTCTTGCTTATTTTGACTCGCACTTGTTCTTGTGTCAGGCCCTCATTCAGCCGTTTGACTTTTCCTGCCTATAATAAAGTCTTCGAAGACGTTTTCTTTTTCTCAACCTTATCTACAGCTTCTGTATTATGGCAGAAATCATGATTATTTCAGTTAATATTTAGATCACGATTATTTAACACGATTACTCACTGACCACAGGCTCTCTTTAAGTCATCTTGGCTCGAGGTGAACTAAACATGCCACAAGGTCGCTACCTTGCTGAACTGCTGCGGCTCACACACCTGTAGTGTTGCTAACGTGATGCTCAGCCTGCAAACACTATATTTATATAATGAGTTTGCCTTTTAGAGCTGTGCAAGTCTCTGCATTTCCCACAACATGGTCCTGCAAATATTTTCCAATAAAAGCCTTGTGTTAACAAATGAAGAGATTCTGTCCACAGAAATGCCAGAGAGCTTTTAATCTAAAATGTAAACAGGAAGCGTTGGCGTGAGTTTGGGCTTTTAAGGGGCGAGTTTGGGCTTTTAAGAACACCGCTGTAAGGGAAATGGGTGTGCTGGATTTTTAACACAAGACAAAATGAGAGGATCATTGCGAAATGAAATGTGGCAAAATAATGGTTTTATCTCAATTATCTTGTTCTCATAATCTTTGGAAGCTAAAATCATAATTGAAAATGAAATCTGATTAAACACCCAGTCCTAACCCAGTCCACATTCTCTTATTTTCTTCACAGCTCTGCAATTTAAGGAAAAACACCTGTGTGTTTTTGACAATAAGTTAAGTGTATCCATTGGTTGGATGCACCTCGCTGGTGCAGAGACAGATACACCTCTCCACCTTTAAGAGGTTAATACTTCCGCCGTTTTAGTTTTGAATTGACTGATATTGCTTTGGTTCTGTCTGGTCTTGAAACCTCTTGGACCTGTTCGTGCCTCCAACTCCAGCATGCCTGACCCTGGAACTGATCTGGGGTCTCATTTATAAAACAGTGCTTAGGATCCATACTAAAAAGGTAAGCACGGACAAAAGCCAAAATTGACAGGCACCAAAACATATTCGACAATTTCTACAATCATGCTTCCGCCTCACCATCTGTGTCGCCAATTTCCTGTCACTGAAATGTTCGTAAACATGGGTCAAAGTTTCTCCCGTCATGTCTGATTTTACAGATCACAACTTTTGCGTGGGAAGTGGCGTACGCCTTTTTCAGGCCTCGTTTTGTGCATAGGCAGTGCATAAATGAGACCCCTGGTCTTGACCAGTGCACAAACAAAATCAAAAATTCAGTTGAAAGACAACAATCCTGACAATCAATTCACCATTTAAGTTATTTATCAATAATAAATGCCAAGAATTTTAATCAGCTGGACATAACTTTGGGCTCTGAAACTTATAAACTAAATTTTTAAGCAACAGCACCTAACATAAAGTATAGCTGAGGTTGGTGGGAATATGTTTCGTTTGTAGGGGTCATAACATTAGACATTCACATATTGACCGAGATGTTGGCGCTATATGAAGTCAGATAAAGACCACTAATCATCTTGAGGGAAACATGAATGTTTGGGCCAAACATCAAAGCACTACATCCAATAATTGTCAAGACATTTCTCTCAACCAAAAGTATCAACCTGTTGGTGGTGCTGCAGAAAATTTAGTGGTTTCCCTGCTGTCATTGGGGTGCATCCTCTGGGCAACATGAATGCCGCACAAACTTTTCAGCCAATCCATCTGCACATGTTGTGATATCTCACTGGATAAGTGTCAGCTTTGAGCTGCTGATGGAGCTACAGAAAAGGTCAGGAGATCACCAAAGTCATTAGGATTCCTCATGAATGTTTGCACCAAATTTCATGGCAGTCCATCCAATAACTGACATTTCACCAAACATCTAATATCAAACCTCATGGTGGCGGTGAAGGGGAAGTCAAGGGATCCTCAAAGTCAACAGACCATGAGACACTGATTTCACAATACTATCATGTGGACGATCTTCCATTACACCAGCTTTGTTTTTTTACACTGAGCCAAAAATAGCATGCCGTGGATTGATGAAGCGAAAAAGGCATGACGTGTAACACAACAGCTTTGACACCTAGTGTGATATCCCACCCTTTTAACACAACCAACACTGCCATCACCAACATTGCATTTCATAAAACTTTAAATTAAACAGTTTGTATTTAAGCAAAGAAAACAACTTGTGAACCTTGTAAACCCCTGACCCACAAACTGCTCAGTTTCATCCCAAAAGATTCAACTTGAGCAACTTGAACACAGATATCTGATTGTATTCATTCAAGATAAGCTAGTCTACTTAGGTGTCCCACAACTTCAAAGTGCCATTTAGCGACTTCATAAATCACTCCTAATGAAGGCAATATCTCATCACTGCATATTTTCCTCAGCGCTCAGTGATAAAACCTTGAGCCAAACACATAACTACTTTGTCTTAATGTCTTCAAGGTGTGGCTGGTTAGCTTGCCAGATGGATGCGGTGCCTCTGGTATTGAGACTATTGTTCCACGGTGACAGACAAGGTTAATCAGACGTTCCCTAAATTGTTTAAATAGAAGTGCAACCTACTGGAAGTGAGGTATTCAAGTCATACATCAAGTCTTTTAAAACTTCAGGTGCAAACATATTGACGGCACTATAAGAAAGGAACATCTTTAAATATCACAAAGCAGCTTACGGGAATTCTGGCTTACAGATAATGAGACTCATTACCCAACACAGCAGGCATTGTCAGCCACAGTAACGATGTGTAAACATATGGTACCACACTCTTTAAATAGAAAACATATAACTCAAGGAAAATATTTATTTTTTCCATCCTGTTAACAGACCCTGTGTTTATGATGTCTAAATAATTTTGTTATTGATTGGTATAATGTATAGTGTAATTAAACCTTAAAAATGATAAGCAGTTTTGAAAGCTAGAAATCTCAGCACCTTGTCAGGTAAAGGGTAAAAAAGAACTTTATCCATCCCCTGAGATGTTCTGTCGTTGATCTTGCTAAGTGCAGCGTTAAAGCCATAAAAAATGATATTGAAAAGGTTGATAAACTTGATTCCCGCGAGATAAAAATGGGTTTATCACCCACCGTTATTACTGGGTTTTACTTAACAATTCTTTTTATTATCCTCCACATAAAATATATATTCCAAATTAACATTTTCCTAAAAGGCATTGTCCCATTAGGGGAAAGCCTCACAGCTGCTGCAAGTCTCTTCTCTGCAGAAAAACACAGTGGAACAACAAGTTTTTCTTGGTTATACAGTACGCTGTTGAGAGATGAGCTCCCGCCGCGCAGATCAAAGCATCTTTGTCTTGGCAAACGCTCGAGGACTTCACCCTGACAGTTTCACTCTGTGTCAATCAGATTCAGCTGGGGCAAATCGTGAAGCAAATGCATGTCAGGTTAAAGGAGCCACACCAAAACAAAATGTCCTTCCAGTGTGGAACACGCTGAAAAAGGAACAAGAAACCATCACAATGCCATTGGTCGAGTGAACAGTTATTTTGACATCTGTGGGTGTCACAACAGAGAGACATACAGCGCAGCTGTGCTTGGAATTTGTAACTTGATGTTTTTTTGAACATTCTTTTAACTGGATTTTCTTTAAAATCTCAACAACAAATCATTTGCCATTGTATTAATCAGTGATATGAATGGATAGTTCATCACAAGTACTCTCAAACTGTGCTACTTTTAGAGGAAACTGGCCTCAACACAGGCTGATTTTCGAGACCTTCTGGGAGCCGTCTGACTTCTGAACTTGTGTAACACTAAAAACTTAAGTCCCTTAATTATGAATTGAGCTGTCAGCTCTAGTTTTTCTCTGGTAAACCTACTGGTTTGTAGAAGCAGAGTCCTGATTTCCCCCACAGTAACCCTCATGAAGGCTGCAAGCTGCAACGCGTTGGTCGAACTGTAACAGGGTCAATTATACAGCAGTAATATGTGTGACAAGTCAAATGTACATTTGTAATGTTGAGTATTATAATTCCACAAAATCTGGCTCAGTTGTTATCACCTGACACGCTTAATACCTCCATAGTCAGTATGTGGAACCTTTGATACTCCCCTTTTGCTGTTGTGCTCTGTAGGAGAGGTGAGTAACATTGCTCGTATGGTGATCTTGAAGTTTTAGTGCTGTTAAACTATGTTTATAAGTTCATTTTATGCTAACATAATCTTGTGTCGCTTAATTTGTGTAGGGGCTGGAGTTCGTAAGGTTGTGTATGACCGAGGATTTAGTTTTTGCCACTTGCTGTCAGGTATGTTTTCTGTGTTTCATGGTGCTTATTTAAATGTAACATGGCCTCGCCCTTTTGCTGTTGTACTCTGTGGGAGAGGGGCTGGAGTTTGTATGGTTGTGCATGATGGAGGATTTTAGTTTTTGTCACTTCCTGTCAGTCAGGAGAGGAATAAACAGAGGTTACCTCCGAAGATATCCACAGTCTGGACCTCTATATCTACACAGCGCAGACATCACTAGAGTCCACTGGTTACATAACAATGACGTGTTACTGGGGTTTTACCCCTCCAAACCTAATGGTTTGGCCAAAGGCTCCAAATCCTCACACTCTGCTCAGTCAGACAACATTAAGCCCTGCCTGGTCTGAACACTCAGGCTGGATGTAAATAAATCAGTATTGAACTGACCCACAGATTATACAGATAATAAAAGTGTGAAAAACAAATTCCCTAATATTTCCTTTCAATATAGGTTAAATGAATTAGTTAAATGAAGTGAAATTGAGACTGTTACAATGTTAGTTATGAGTCTGCAACGCAAGAACTGGACTTCAATGAATAATTAAACTCGAGACGAGGTTATGTGTTGCCGAACATTTAGTGGCCTACACAGGAATGAGAAAGGCTTCGAAACTAGACACACTGTGGAAATGTCAATTTGTACAGTAGTCGATGTGCCTTGACAGCGCGCCTTTTTGAAATGTTTAGATAATTCCACCACATGATAACCGCTGCCATGAGGGATTACTAGGATCAACAAAAGTCGTGACCTACACTATAATCCACCCTGTCAGACTATGTGTTTCTGGCCTCATGTGACCCGCCTGGCAGTGCACACTCCAGCAGGGTGTGTCACCCTCACCAGGGTGGCATGACCCTAGATGACAGGGAACCCAGCTGGATAACAGACCGACCGTTGGCAGGCTCCAGGTGCCTCGGCGAGCTGGCCACCAACTACCAACCACGCGACATCAAACGTAAGCAAAAAAAGTAGACAAAACGAAGGCACAGACAAAACAAGCGCCAGACTAAATGAAAACAAAGACCACTGTTGCCCTTTCCCTGGCACACCACTGTGTTTTTCAGCCTTTTGTTGCCAGCCGCAGACTGAGAACACTGACACTGAGAGAGCATCAGCGTTCTCTCACTTGGCAGCTGAAGCCTTCAAACGCAGCAGATTGAGAACAGGCACCGCCAGAAGGTGAGGCACCACGTGGCGATTGTGGTTTCACAATGGATGAGACAGAGCATTTGTGTCTGAAAGCTCCCCGGTATCCCTGCAGGGAGAAACCGTCTCCACTGAGCAGGCATGTTTTCATGACACTGGATGCCTTGCTCACAGCAAACCTCATCTCCCTTTCTTACATTACAGAGCTCTGGATAACTTTAAAATACCCACTCAGATAGGAGAACGTTCATGTAAGACAGCATTTGATACGGGCGCAGCTCTCCGCCGTTAGAAATGGGCCACATGTCGCAGGGATGGGTTACACACTGCACAGTACTGGATCCTAGACAAAAACAAGGCTGAACCAGCACATGGCAAACCCATCTGGAACAAAAGCTGGCCTAATTTCACCAAAGATAAGGGACGAGCCCGGCTCCGCACAGAGGCAGTGTGGGCTGCTCTCCTCTTTCCTCCCAAACCACAAAGGTTCGGGATATCGGCCTAGAAAAACGGAGCTAAATGGACAGTTGTTTGAAATAGGTCAGTCACAAGTCTAATGGGATACACACGAGCTCCTATACAAATAAACACGCAAGCTATTCAAACAGCAGGCTTTAGTCAAGCATGCCGCTCAGTCGGGATAATGGCGGGATAGCTAGAGGGGCTGGGAGCTTCTAGAGGCCTGGTGGTACCTACTGCAGCGAGTCACAGCATCTCTAAACCTCAGCTCTGCCCCAGCGCTGTCAGACCACCACTGCCCACCAGGTTACCTCGAGTTCAAACAGATGCTGCATTTTATCTTTCAGGCTTCAGGCAAAGCTATTGTCTGTAGTGGCAAGGATTTTAAAAGGAGAGCACTTAAACTAAATTTCTTCCTAAAATATTAAAGAATACAAGGACCAGATGTAGGGATGACAGAAGATGACAAAATCAAAAATAAATAAATGACTCAATAAATAAATTAATATGCCATTAAATGTACCAAAAATAATATTAAAAATAAATGTAAGCATTAAATAATTGATAAAATGTGACAAATAATAATATTTCTGTTTTACTTTGCTTCTTTTTTACTTTTTTATCTGTTCCCCTATTTATTTACTTTCCTATTAAATGTTCTCATTAATTTCTTTTTTTTTTTTTTATTAATTTTTAAAATTTATTTATTTATTTATTCTAGCAATTATTTTTATTAACTATACATGTATTTATTAATTTGTATTTATTTTTCATTTATTTTAAATATTTTTTTTAAACATGTTTAATTCTTCAATCATTAAGTTATTTCTATTTTAATAATCTAATTTAATTTAAATTTATTTTATTTTATCTTATTTTTATAAATAATTTTGGCCACTTCCATCCTCCATACAGGAAGAGATTAAAAACAAAACCAAAAACCAACAAAAAAAGAAAGATAAGGGTTTGGAAAAGAAATACAATTGTAGAAAGATAAGGACGGGGACAAATGTCTAACCTCAGAGCAAAAGAGTCAAGGTTGATGACATAAGAAAGGGGAATGTAATTCATGTTTGAAAAGCTAAATGAAATATTTATTCTAGTTAAACAGAATGTATGAGTTCTGCAGGGCTAAATTTCAGCAGCCGCCTTTATCTTTCACATTGTGTTCAGTCTTCAGTTTCTTTCAGCTACTTAAAGTATGCAATAACACTTTTGACCTAATCTGCCTTGCAAAGTAAAGAGCACATGGAAATTGTTGGAATAACATTAAGCGAAAATTACCTCAGAAATAAAAGCATGTGTGACAGTTACTTAAAAAAAACAAAAACATGCTCGCAGCAGATCTCTATATCTGAACCTCCTCTGCAGGAATCCTGATCTCTGGCATCAAAACAGTGTAGGCTGATCCACCTGAGTCGGTTTTCAACAGCAGTGATTAAAAAGGTGGAGGGAATGAAAGTAATGGGATTAAAGACAGGCAGCTCTTTGTAAATGTGTGCCAAACCGGTAGAGAAGACAGAAGCGCACAATCTCCCAACTTAAACAGTCACATCACACACGACTCATCCAGGAATTACTGGACAGGGACACTCACGCCCACATGTGCACAAAACACACAAATGTATCCACAATCAGGTAGATGCTCATAATCACTCAAATTAAAAAAACGTGTCAAAACAAGCTACAAAGCCAAAGGGAAAACGTATGAGGAACGCACACACACATATATATACACACACACACACACAGACGCAGAGGCAATGATTGACAGCTCGCATTAAAGTGAGGGCAGGCCCGGGCATGGCAGGAGGAGGGGTGACGGGAGGCAATTAGAGGCATTTTTTAGATGATAATAGCTGTGTACAAGCCATACAGTCTATAAAAGCTATTCATAGCAGGCGAGCAGATGAGCATAGCTATGAAAATGGCTGGTCCGTGTGCCCATGATATGGCCCCGAGGGCATGGAAGGGCAGAACAGAGGGAAAGACAGATAAAGGAGTGGCAAGAAGCTCTTACTCTGGCATGTAGGGATGTCGCAGTATCTCCAGTAGATCCCGTCTTCATGATCTGCAATGTAGCACCACGGCTGAACGTCCCCATCGGGATTCCTACGGACACAGAAGAGTAAAAATTACAACATGTTCACTCCAAACTAAGCTGGTTCAATCTGATGATGTATCTTTTTCTCTCCATTTTGGCCTCTGGTTGAAAGTTTTCACACTGAAGAACTCCACAAGTTGGAAAAAGATACTCCCCCACAGTCAGCTTTCTATCATCGCAGTAAAAGCTAGTTTTGAATTTCAAGCCAAACACCAACACACACAATGTCAGTCTGCATTAATGTTGATTTTTTTTTACACACTTTGTGATTAGAGCTGCAACAACTAGTCTAGTTGACTAGACTAGAATTGCCACCACGTGGTTTTATGCCTCCGCCAACCAGTCAAGTTGCAGTTTACATCCATGTCTATCCAGACTTACATGTAGCCATGACGGTGGACGATGCTTCAAACATGGATGGTGCTGCAAAAAAGCTACACATTCTAAAATATGGACGCGTCACACACATCTGCATCCCGGCAGCACATACCATACAATCAACACAGTTTCAACTGGTTCAGTGTCAAATGTCTCCCCCTCTGTTCCTGAGATATGACATTGAATAATGCCCAGAGAAGTTTTCACATAACATTATGATGTCACAGTGAAGCTGACCTTTGACCTTTTGGATGTAAAATGCCATCACTTCATCATTTTATCCTACGAGACATTTGTTGGAAATTTTATCATGATTAGCAGATTCATTCTTGCATTATGGCCAAAAATGTGTGTTGTGGGGTCACAGTGACCTTGACATTTAGCCACCGAATTCTGATCAGTCCATCCTCGAGTCCAAGTGGACCTTTGTCAGAGATGTAATGACATTTCCTCAAGGCGTTCCTGAGATATCGCGTTTGCGAGAATAGACGGACACGACGCTACCGTGACCTTTTCTTTTGACCACCTAAATCTAATCTGTTCGTCCTTGAGTCTGAGTGGACCAAATTTGTAGAGATTCCCTCAAGGCGTTCCTGGGATATCAGATTCATGAGAATAGGACAAACGGACAGACAACTTAAAAACACAATGCCTCAGGCCACGGCTGTCGCCGGCACAGAGGCATGAAAATACAAAGATTTCTCAAAGGTGAAGATGTCACTCTTTTTTTGCTCGTTCAGTTTTCTGACAACAGAAACAGTCGTCAAAAAAGTAAACTAGAAAAACAAACTCATGAAATCAGATGTATTTAAAGGGACATAAGGTTTATCAGCAAAGACTCAGCAGAGTAACGGCTTGTGTCTGTGCCACTCTTCACCAGATGTTTTGTTTGTTTGTATTAAGGGCAAAATGTTTTTAAGGTTTCAGAGTGGATAGAGATCTTCACAAAAATTACATGAAAAAAAAACAAACTAAAAACAAAAAGATGTGTTGGAGACATGGTAAGGGCTGAAAAGAAAGAGATGGAGAAGGGAGGAAAGGAAAGGAAGACGGGGTGATGTCAGGGATATGTGGGCAAACAACTAAACAAAGCCAAGCTATCAACTGAAAACCGCGCTGCAGAGGGCTGAATACTCAATAATGTTTCCGAGGGGGATTATCTTGGCTGTGTCAATCATCCCCAGTAGCACCCCTTGGCGCTTTATGGTTTAGCCTCTTCCTCTGCGCTCTGGAGGCTTGACCATGCATGTCAGTCAAGGGCCAGACCAACGGATCTTTGATGGGTGGAGATGGTTGGAGGTCGGGGGGGGGGGGAGGGCTCTTTGTTCCGGGGCCAGACACAGACCTGAAAAAAAATGGGATGATGGGGCAAAGCTTTTGTCTGAGGCCTCTTTTGAACCTCATCAAGGCACTTTTAACCCATCATAATAAGGCTGACAGGCCCCTTGGTGCTTTTGCTTTTCAGTCTCACTGACAAAAGCAATGATGAAGTGGGATTGAAGATGGGAATGCCTAACAGCTTTGTGTAGGCTCCATATCTCCAGGGTGATCGTGCAACTTTGTACATCATGACCCTTATGGCAACTTCTAAATTGCTGATAAATGATATCAGAGCAGGTAGTATGCAGAGGGAGATCTTCTTGGTGCTGTTTCAGCGCTTTAAGCTCTATTTCAGGATTAGTTTGAACTGTAAAAATACACAGCCTGTCTACTAAAAAAGCCCTCTAAGATGACATTGCTATTTTTTTTCCAGGCCTGACTATAATTGCCAGAGACCTTTTCTCTTCTCTTTTGACACACCTCATTGTAGCATCTTGAAAAAGCCCTGAGGCGCTGCACTATCCCGTTTCGCCTATTGTGAGCAAAGTTGTGAAGGGCGTTTCCATTCCTTTTCTTCTCCTATCAAAAACACTATCCCGAGTTTCCTCCTCTCTTTTCACACTCAGAATGAGGCATTGACAAAGATGTCGTTGTAAAGACTTTTTTGGGTTGAACTCAAGTTTAAGTGCCTAAAAGCATTTCACTCCTGATATCTGGCAAACAGTTATCGCTTTCTTTCTTGCGGCCTGTCAACCGCGTGAAAGCAGTTTTACTCATTCTTCATTTTGCCTTTCTGCCATAAAAACAACCCAGAACTCAACCTGAACTTTTCCCATGTTCACAGGAAACCAGCCTTGTTTTCCAGTAAATTTCGACACCATATCACGGGCCCAGATCTGTTTGTTGCTCCACCCAGATTGGAGGCAGACACCTGTTTGTTTAGCCTGAGGCTACTGCTGAAATGAAAAGAGCAAAATCTGGGTCCAGCCATCAAAACACTGGATTATATACCCTTTCTCTATTTCTCTCTCCCCTTCTCTTTTTCATGCCTGTCAACGTGTAATAGCCCTATTTGAAATAAGACTCCCAAGAGCTCATCTATAGCCACTTATGTAATTTACTGCACTTTCTTAATCACCCCCTAAGGAGGCACACATGAATTACAACCATCAGCATTAACATCCTTAGTAGACCACCCATCCCACGTCTGACCCGCCGGCATCTTTGATCAGTAAATGACGTGGTGTGTCCCTCTCAGCTCTCCCAACACATGGTGCCAGTTGCATAAAACACCTGAAAGTCTGAGTTACGGTTACCTCACAAGAAAATCAGTTGCACTAAACACCCATTAGTCTTCTCCTTAATTTTTCCTCAAAATCTTCAAGTACATACTTCAGGTTTTCACCTTATCTCACCTCATTTATGCTAAACGTTGCACAGACACAGATGGAGGCTTCTATCCCTACTATGTGCTCAATTCATCCATATTTGTGCATGTTGTCTGAAAGTTTTGGGTTATGGATGAAATAGAG
>JAPZEB010000022.1:12182678-12202853 GCA_029783705.1 Chaetodon striatus | reverse complement strand
GCTGTTTCACAAGTCTATAGGAAGTACGTACTATCAATAATGGCAGGTAGAAAACTTAAGATTTCTTTATTTATTTTTTTTTTTTATTTGTTCAAGATCAATAAACTCCCAAATTAAACATCTGTTCACAAAGTGCATAATGTAGAACTGTGGGGCCCAAACAAGAAATAAATGTTGTGCAAGTTTCATGTGTTTAGTAATTAGCTTCCCATACTCTTCACTATGCTTTGCAATATTTACAGCAGTTAGCTTGCACGCAAACACACATTCCAGTCTCTCTTGCATCCACCACAAAAGTACTGCTAACACTTAATTTTAGAGTAAATCAAAGGCCCCGGCTGTTCTCAGTGTGTCAGCCAGAGTTGCTTTTAATTAAAGTTGTTTCGGCTGTGTTGTTCAGTCAAGCTTGTCAGCCATCCATCGCCCGGCTGACAGGAGTTCGACAGCAGCACGGAGCTGCAGGGTGTCAGGTTCCTGCAATTATGATGGCACTCTATTGTCAGTAAATGGCTCCGCTCTCTCTTAGCAAATTAATACCACGTCGGCATGCAAGGATATCAACCATCGGATCGTAAATCCACTTGAGAGTGTCTGAGGCAGAACACGAGTCCATAAAATTGGAAAAACAGCTTAATGGTGTTACAACAGGGGTCATGCTCTTGCCACCCTTACACGTGGGAGCGATGAGAGTGGTGGAGGACACACGTTATCATCACGCTGACACCCAGAGGACAACCGAGGCGTATTTAATAATGCACCTTAGGAAAGAGTCAATGCTGCATGTGCAAAGGATGCAGATGTTTAACCTGCAGAGGACTCTGGAGATAAGAGGGGGCTGTTTATACCAACATTAGTGTCAGCTGTTCTGGTGCAGTCCAAGAATGATGGCATATATGCATTGTATAATATGATATATATACTACTTATTTGGGAAGACAGGAATCGGATGATGAATTTTTAGTGCATCTACATTTTTGCTGGATGCCGGCAACCACGGCAACAGAAAGGAAGAGAAGGAAACACTGCTATTGAGAGTTTGGCAGCGGCACAAGCACAATCATGAGTCACTGCTCCCCAAAAGCAATCACGACTGTTACTGCCCCAGTCAGAGAGGATAACATCAGGCAGGGACAGGGCAGCCGACTGCATCCCAAATGAGCTCACGTCCTTCAAATATCTTCCCCTCGAAAAGAGCGGGTATTAAAATGACTGAACTTGGCTGCATGCAGCGCTGCTCAACGCACTGTATCAAAAAGAAAGAGCCAAATGACTTTGTAAATGTCTCCTCTCCTCCTTCAGGAAACTTTACTCTGGAGTTTCGGGATGAAGCAGGGCTCGTCTGCACATGGTCCGCTTGGAACGAGCTGCTGCTGGCAATCATCCCGCCCTGCTGCGGCCAAGTTAGTTTCCAGAATGAGATGGTAAATATGGCAGCGTTTTGCCACCGGGAGGAGGGGAGGGGGGGAGTGTTCCAGGTGGTTTCAAAGCATCATTTGCTTGTGGTGGGAATAGGAAGTAGCAGATCTGCAAGGACTCAGCGATAAGTGAGGCCATCGTTAAAGATGAATGGTCCATTTAAGAGCCCTGCGGACGGCCACACATCTATCAAGCTTAAGAGAAAAGGACAATTTTACTTAAGAGCGGTGTGGATATGAGCATTTTATCCTTGTCCTGGAGGAAATGAAGAGCTCATCTGCTGATTGGACCGTCACCACTCCAGGCCCACTCCCCTCCGAATATGGCCAGCCCCCCCATCTCACACCCCTTTCCTTGTCACCAAGCAACTGTTGCGCTCTCGTCACATGGGCCTGGGCTTTCTTGTGGTTTCATCATAGGCCGTGATGGGAAACAGAGCCACCACCGCATGAAAGACGGAGAGAAGGGGGGGAAAAAAGCCTCCTATAAAATACATGCAGATCTACAAATAGAAAAAGTCCGGGAAAGGGAAGAGGAGGACTCGCCCTTGACCAAGCCCTGCGCTCACAGAATACTGCACCACCCCGGCGACGAGAGAAAAAAAAAAAAAGAAAAACAGCAGAGGATCGCTGAGAGAGAGCTAATCGCCCTGTTATTATATTTGTTGGGATTTGTGGCTAATGACTTCCACATTGCAACTTCAAATGCACTTGATGCTCCAGGAAAAGAGGGGGGGAAGAGAGACAGAGAGAGGGAAAAGAGTATGGGGCTTTGGTCATGTGATGTCAAGAACACAAACAAACACGCTTAAAAACAAATGGTTTCTCTGAGACGCGTTGCCAGGTCACACAAGAGCACTTATTTGTTGTGTTTGCTACGAGGGATGAAAAGCAGCGATAATTACAGACGACTGCTTCCTCGCGGAGGGCTGACATAAAGAGCTTCCTTCCATCTTTATTATATGCTTCGAGCTCTGGGGACAGCAAAACAGGCTTAGTGCATGAGCAATATTTCCACTATAATAAAATTACACAGAATGAGTCCATGATAGAAGCATGCATGTACAGTGTTATGCATGAAAAAACTTAATTTGTACAGGCACTAACACCACCAAGAACTGGAGGCTGCACGCTGAGGATTCAGAGAGCTTCCAAAGTCTACAAACAAAGATGACAGAAACGGCAGATTATTAATGCGCAACCTGCCACAATATGTTTCCCCTCCACTGGGTCCTGGTAGCCATTACTGTTGTGGGGCTCATTAATGTCAGTGTAGTAAGAACAGAGGCCAGGGCCAGGCCAAACCAGGCCAGATGTAGTGGGTTAGAGATTTCTTTTTTGGTGGGGGGGGGGGCACAGCTGGCTGCAACACAAGTCTGGTTCCCCTTTTCCCCAGCAGCATCCATTTCCACATCAAAACCACATCAGACTTCAGAGGATCGCAGGAAAGACTGCTTCACATTTATTATCCAGGTTTCACAGATAGTCACAGATTCAGTGAACCTCTTTTAATGAAGTTGCTGAGCAGAAGAAGTCAGAGATTTCTCAGAGAGGGAGGGTTGGACTCGGAAGTTAATGGACCACACCTCTCCTCCCTGCTACTCTGATCTCTCCTATCCAGTAAACGTTTTTTTTTAGCAGAGCCCTCATGCAGGAGGGTCACTGAAAGTGCAACAAAAAAAGCAACGGTGACCCCACTGTGATGAGAACAGATGCTTCTGACTAGTTAAATCTGCAGACAATGACTTCTCAATGGGATTTTACAGTCTTTCTTTTCATTTCATGCTTTTGTCATAGGTTGTAGCCCCAGATAACCAGGCCATAAACCAAGACCTCATTCAGTCCCAAAATAGCCTCCATCACCACCATTCTTCCCCTGCAAAAACCCTCCGCTGCACCACCTCCTGAGTTCACTACCACAGTAGCCACAGGCCCACAGGACTCCCTGCCAAAGTTGCTGGGTAGCACCTATAAAACATGGCCCCATCTCGTTCTACTGCGGCCCCTATTATTTAGCTCCGTAATGGAAAGAGTCTAATCTGCTGTGGGCTAAGCGCGCTGCCAAAAAACCCCTCTGTTTGAAGTTGCTTGTCACAAAAATGGAAAGCAGAAAAGGTTTTCCGCCACAAGCTGCTCTCTGGCCCTAAATTTAAGTGTTATGTCTTGAGGGATTTTGAAAAATCGATCAGCAAACATACCGAAGCGGATAAGACGACTACCTCTGTGGGATTTCCTACATGATCTCTGACAAATCGCAGCACAGATGGGCCAAAGGTGGCTCTGTGAGTGGACCAGGACGGAACAAGGAGGGACGATTTTGAGTTTTACTTGGCAGAAGTTCAGGGAGTGACTGATGGGCTGCAGCCTCTGACAATGACGTAAAGGACATTCAGGGACTTGCTGAACCCCTGGGGAAAAAAAGCCGCTGGCAAAAACATCGACATCAGAGACCCACCAGCCAACCTGACATGAGGGCGGACGAGGTGTCGCGTTCAATTACATCCCTCTGGCATCTCCTTCCTCAAGTCATAATCAACATCTGCCAACAAAGAGGCCATATTTCCAAACATGATTAAACACTTCTTCACCTCCACCATTGTCCTTGTTTTTTTCTGTAGTTTCTCACACACGTTCAATCACACACCTCTCCATACAATAAGACGACAGGGGTGACGGGGTTAAACAAATAAAAGGGGAAATCTCCTGCATACTCAACACATGCCACTGAACCTGCTCTAAACCAGCTCTGACACCAGGGTAAACAAGGCTCGTGCAGCCAGGAGAAAGCACAAGTGGAGATAGGAGGGAGGGAGCAGCAGCAGAGAAGCCAAGATGGGCTCAGGGTGTTTAGTTCAGAGCTATTGAAGGTGCACAGTTAGTGTCTGGGATCGATCCATCCTAAATTAAACCTAACTACAAATTGGAGCGGAGCATTGAGACTGAAGGAAAGGATTGTGAAAGACAGAGTGATGGAAGGGGAGGCAAAATTAAGCCGAAGAGAAAGAAGAGAAGCAAAGACAGAGTGAGTCAGGGTGGGACAAAGACCGTTTTTATGATCCCGCAGATTGTTAACCCAGGCTCTAATTTTCTCCTTCTTGTGCACTGCACCAATGAAGTGAACACTGGGTTTATTTCACATTTCCCCCTGTTACTGACGAGGCCTACTAAGACCAGGCTTGTAAAATTAACAGCAAACACGGATTTAGCGTCTCCAACGCCATGAAGGTACAAATCTCATTCCAGAGGAGCTCTGTGGCGCAGCTGCGTGCTGGGGCCTTTTCACCAGCAAACAAACAACCGATGCAGGGCTTAAGGGAGAGAAAATATGTCTTGCTAATGCGTGTCTTCTGTGAAGAAAATAACAGAACCCCATATGGGCTCCTCATCGCATGCAGCCTTTGATAACCAGAGGATCTACGGCTTGTGATACAAGTCATGATGGCTCGCTGTTGCTAATGGCCGTGCGTGCTTCGCATGGGGGTGTTTTAGGCTTGTTCTCTGCTTTTTTGTTTTGCCTGCAAATGGATGGTAAAATGATCTCTCAGTCAACTTGCACCGTCAGATGCCCTGATAAACATATGCAGTGACAAAACATGCATTAATCTGCACTCCTGCCCACATCATTCCAGCTCTTTTTTTCTCTCCTTCTCCCCCCTCATACCCATACCCCCGCCTCCTGAGATGCACTTACAGTGCGAATGAAAGGGAGCAATTTTCATCAGTGGAGCAGCCGCAGTATTTTAAGATGGATCCGATGTGGAGGGAAAGGACACACACACTCGCACACACACATAAACATGCACACAGGCTCCTTTGTTCCCTCAGTGGTGGGGCCAGTGTCATTGTGGTGCTGCCATTCTCACCCACTCATCACTGTACTGTTGATATCGCCCACTGGCTGTGCGTGTGTGAGCTGACATGTGTGTGTGAGTGCACGTCTGTCAAGTCCCTAACTCCTCTCCTCACAACTGGCCAGCCTCTCAAAGGCAGTAATCAATTTGAGGTAACGTTATGTAAGCCGTGCGGCCAGTACGGCTTCGGCTGGCCTCCTGTCCGCTCTCTCGTAGGACGGTTTCCTGCAGCTGCGATGATAACATTTTGATTCATACACAGCGATGGAGCTCAGATCAACCTGTAGGCCCTCTGCCCCGTATGTTGAGCTACTTCAAACTATAACATGAAAGCTGGACAGCACCTCAAAGAAAGGTGAACCATGAAAGAAAAGGGGTTGTCGCTAAACACACCTGTTTTCGATCGTCCTGTTTGTGCTCAGGTTAGCTGCTATCTGAGGAATGTAAATTATATGTGGTTTCGGCTGAAGCTCTGTCAGTGCTGTTGCAGGGGATTGAGCGCAACCATTACAGACACCCCCCCCAACACACACACACACAAACACACACATATACACACACACACACACACACACCACCTCCTCTGTATCTTCTTTCCTGAGGTCCTGTGTGAATACAGGGTTGCGGGGAAGGTGAGGTCTGACTTGGATAAATAAAGGCCTCGGGGTCGAGGGGAGGGAGCGATGTGACCTGCTCGGCTAGTGCAAACAACAAAAAAACACACTGCAGCTCCAGATCAAAAGCTCAGCTCTTTTTCCTGTTTAACAGACATCATTATTAAAACAGAATGATGCCTGAGTGAATCATAACAAGACTCCAGGCAAGAGAAGCTGAAGCCGTGGTGTAAAAGAGATTTAAAGGATCTGATAACAAAAGTACTTTTGCAGATGGCGTTTTTTTTTTGTTTTTTTTTGTTTGGTCTTGAGGATCTGAACATTCAGTAAACTGCACACTCCCCATGTTCATGCTCATGTGTATTTCTGGGCTTTAGCAGCGGATGAGGGTGCAGGTGTTTCTGAAAAATCATTTTTGAGCAACTTTCAAACACTATCCAACTTTCTCATTTCCCATTTGATGCTACTTGGAAGACAGTTTGATTAGTTATTTCCTGTTGAGGAGATTCCCTGCCAACTGTCATACATGACACCAAAGGGTAATTTGGGGAGTGAGAAAAGTAGTGGCATTTCATCTAGGGGAAATGCTGCAACCACTATGAGTTTGACATTTTGCTCAATGAATTAACTATAAGATTAATTATCGAAATAGTTGCTGACGTTTTTACCCCTTAACATCTAGAGCGAGGACAATACGCTCATCTGCTGATTCAATATTATCACGGTTCTTGGGTGCCGATTTGATTTTTTATTGCAATTTTTTAGCTCTACACCACGGGGAAAAGTTGAATCATAAACTGACCATATATCAAAAACTGATCTGGCAGGCAGTTTGCACCGGTGGCTAGTTGAGTAGATGAAGGTCAATGTCCTCGAAACATCTGCCATTTTCTGCTTGCTTGCTTTGGCTTTGTTTCCTTGGAACGGATATGACATCATGTTACTCACAAATAACCCCACAAAAAAAGCAGCAACTTCTTTCCACCTCTGCCTTTGAATTATATTGATCCAGACCTTTAAAATATATATTTTTAAAAATCACTAAGTACACTATTATTATAGTGTAAATGGTAAACACTAGAAGAATAACAGTCTTAATTAGACCTCACTCAGTCTGTCAAGCTGTCTGACTGTTATCTAGAATCCGATCACCAAGGCCAAGCGTCACATCAGCCTGGGAATCCTCAGCTTTAAAGGCAGCTTTGAAGCCCCCTCTTAGAAAGGGGAAAACATGGTGACTGGAAATTGGGCTTAAGTTGATCGAATGTCTGAGTGAGGCTTAGAGCCATGTGTTGTGATTAAATGTAACTAAAGCAGACCAATGGTGGAATTTCATTCACCCTTTAGGCAGTGCAGAGAATTAGATGGACGGGAGGCAACATCGAAAGAACAGTAATAGATGTATATTGAATGCTGCGGTTTAATCAACTTTTACTTCTTGCTTGCAGTGGTGGAGGAACAGGCCCAATGTGTGGAGTACAAATACGCTCCCATCTGCATCCAATGAATCTCCGGCGTGCTCATTTGGAGAGAGTGGCAAACACATCAGGAAAAAAGGCCCCAGCGTGTTTGTTTTGTAAAGTTTGTAAACTACAGATGGAGGCATTGGTCTGTTCCCTCAGCATTCCTTGGCTTGTTTAGATTTATTTACACTTTAAATCCATGTACGTTGTGGAGAAAATCTCCTTTGCGTCAAGACATTTTGCCTTAATGTCTCACCACACTGAATCGCCTTACGCCTGTTCTTGATCATTGTCACTAGAGTGAACATGTAAATTTGCGGATTGTACTTTTTTATTTCCTTAAGTGTTTAAATCTTTCTTTTTTTATTATTGTGTCTGTGTGACCTGGTCAGGACATAAACGGAGCACACATTTCCACTGTATCAAATCACAAAAGGTTGTCAGATAAACCGCAACAGAGTACACTTCTAAGGACACAATAACAACAGCACAATAGGCTGCTGCAGAGGGGACCACAGCGCTCAACATTCAGACCCCTTTTAACCAGCCACGTCTCCAGTTCCTGATCTTGATTGTGAAAGCGATCCTTTTTCACTGTGGTTTGTGTGGCTGTGGGAAGAGCAGCGGTACTGGGAACCAGATGGCTCTGGTAAAAGACAGGGGGCATCCCACCGGCCTCCCTGAGAAGGGGATCCATTACGGAGGATCTATTGAGGGCCGGCAGATTCTGTTTCATGGCATCGGCCGAGTGTGACCACCCCTCGGTTGGCGTTGGTCATAGGATGGTGCCACATAGGCTGCTGCAGACCCAGCCCTTTTTGTGCTCACCTTGGGGAGCTGTATTCACCTACGATGCAGGACAGACAACCAAATCAGGGCCTCTTGGCGACTTGGGTTTCACCCCTTTTGAGTTCAAGCCTCTTTCAAAGGGATTCACATTGCAAGGGGATATCACTGACTCTGCAGCTTGAGGGACAATGGTTGTTTGTGAAAATGGTTGACTGGGATGTTCCTTTGCATCTGTAAAGTAGGGTCCATGGACTGTTTAAGCTCAGTTAACTATCGCCGGGGCATGGCAGCTCCACTTAATGGACGTTTATTTCCATATTCTTTCAGAAACGACCACACTGAAACATGTTGCCCAACCCCTGATCTGCGCTCTCTGATCCACTGCACATTTCCCTGTCACGGCTTCTTAGCTCTGCCCACTACTGGCTTTGTTCCTTTGTTTGCTGTCCACTTAGCTACGTCTGCTCCCTTCACTTGTCCAAATGTTTGCTCTGTCCACTTAGCCATGTCCACTTGCTTGGCCTTGTCAAATCAGTGCTGTCTGTGGGCGTTTCCTGCAAAGGAGGAAAGGCGACAATTTGCCTCTTCGGCCACAAACTGCTGCAGCTGGACACAAACCAGACCCCGGGGCTCAGCAGCGAAATTACTCTCCATTTATTTAAAGTGGTTGCCATTACTCTACCGCAGTAGAGCACAGACCTCAGTGGCCCTGGCCCAACCATAACTGCAGTATAAAAAGAACTAGGTTCGCCGGACAGGTCATGTCTCACACAGTAGCAATTCAATATCCTCCCGTTATGTTCTTGGTTACGCTTCTCAAAACTCAGAATTGCATGTGACACCACAAAAATACATGGTTGCTTTGAAACTCAGCCTGTGGAGATTCTTGCAAAAACACCCAACCAATCACTGGCGAGGTGTTTGGAACATGTTACATGTTTGAATCAAAGAAAGAATAACAGCTAATTTACCTTAATCATACTATGTCAAAAGCTTTATTAATAGTATGTTCAAAAGGAGAAATACAGAGACAGGAAGCCAGAATGGTTTTGAGCGTGTACCAAAACAAATCAAACCAAAGTCTAATCGTTTTTTTCCTGTTCCCCTTGAAATGCTGAAACAATACACCAGCCAATGAGCTGTTAGGGAATAGCAAAGCTGCACTTCCTTTTATCAACACGCCCAGAGCTGATAACGCTCTACTTTGATTTCACGTCAGTATATAAATCCAGCGCTGAGGAATAAAGTTATATTTTGTGTAATGTTTTCACGCATCAGCCACTTCCTGCCTGGGGCCTTAAAAACCTCCTTTTAAATTCCATTCTCTTTGAATTAAATTGAGTTTTGATAATGAAAACAATTGTTTGTTTGAGAGTTAATAGAATTCATAGAGGAACATAGGGCTCTATGGTATTTCATTACTGTTCCCTCACTATTTGATTTACCCCCTCGCCCTGGAGTGTGTTCCAGCTGATGGGCTCTGACTGCTGCAGAGAGCACCAGCAAAGCTGAGAGAGAATGTCATTTGGCATTGACTGGAGTGGGTCTCCTCATGCATACGCAAATGTCAAGGTAGACGAAGAGGCCAGGGAACACAGCTCATGCATAATAGTATTAAAATGTGCAAACGAGGGAAAGGCAAGAGAGAGGTGAATCGGATGCAAGAGAGGGAAGAAGAAAACTTGGACAACTGTCTAGATAGTTTGAGATGAAGAGACTTGTGAAAGAATATGTAAAGAGGTTACATTACTTTACAGAGCTCCGTCCAAAACCAACATGTCACAGCTCATTCAGAAAAATACTCTGACCGGTCTTGACTGACCTTTGAGTAACAAAACCTCACAAACCACTATACCGGCCACATGAGTGCACTCTCCCACCTAAACATTGTTTATCTCTTTCAAGCCTGACAGTTGTGTACAGCCAGCAGCGGCTTGACAGCTTAATTCCATGTTGTCTCGCGGGACCGCCTCCGAGGATCAGGGACCGGAGTGACACACTCAACCTTGCACCACTTTGTTTGGTGACGCCCGTTTCTCTCGCTGTTCTGTGCTTTACACGACTATCGCATCCGTCACGCCTCATCACCTCTGAGTGGGGCTACCCATGCACCACCGTCACCACTGCAGATCCTGAAGCTGGAACTGGCCCGGCTGCTTTGCATGCTGGGTTGTCCGACCAACTGCCTGAGCAGGTGGTGATTTGCACAAGGTGAGAGGCAAAAAATGAAAGAGTTGCACACAGCGGAAGTTCAAAAAGAGAAATGGAGAGAGCGGGGAAGGACACAGAGAGAGGTACCTTTGATAAAACAAATGTAAGCCTTTGAACACGACAGGACGCGAATCACAGTGGCACGATAATAAGCATGATTGTGTTTATAATAACTAGGTCTGTTTCTCCGTCTTAGTGGTTGGTGGTTTTGTGGGCGGTCCAATCCCTTGGCATGGAAGAACAAGGGCGTTGCCCGCAACTTGACCTTCGCAGGGCACCACCCAGAGGTCAACAGGAAGTAAATGGGCAGCAGCTCGACACAGCGGCACACATTTCTGACCTAGAGCTTTTTATTTTTTCCTTCTTCATCTGTTGCCAACTGTGAGCCAGATTCAACTTACTTTCGGCCAAGTAAATGAGGGAATTCTTCAAAACTTTGGCCTGTCTTCACAAGTTAAGACATGCTGAGTATCATGAGTGTTGGGATATGCAAAAAGGAAAATGCTCTGCTCTATTTTCTTCCATTTGAGACTTTCTACTCTCTACGTCTGGTTTCTCAATGAGAGCAACTCTCTCTGCCTCCTCATCTATCACAGCGAGGTAGCTACTGTGAGCTGGCGTTACTGGCACTGGAGCACTAGATGTGGAGGTTTGTATAATCAGCTGTGGCTTAGTTTTTAATCTACCTATTAGTCAATAAAGTACGATACAAATGTACAACAATATTGGATGATGAGGAAGACAGTCTTCCTAGTTATTCCTCCTCCACATGAACCTAATAGTGCTATTTTTCAGATTTTATTTGAATAATTATTTAGTCTGTCAAATGTCTTTAAAGTGAAAAACACCATCACAGTTTGCTTGTATTGTGCAACAAGCAGTCCTTACCCTAAACATATTAAACTCACAATGATGTAACTGGGTGTCTGCAGGTATCAGACACTTAAATTTAATGCTTTTAAGACCTATTCAAGTTATTTTTAACTATATTATAGACATATGTTTAGAATTATCTCACAAATCCAAAGCACAAATTCAAGCATTGCAGGTAAGTATAAAGATAAGCATAATACATGGTCCCATGCAGAAGTAGGTTTTATGTAGAAATATGGTTATTAGAGTGAATTAGGTTGATCTACATTTTGCCAACAGGTAAGTGCAAGAGTAAAGTAAAAAGACAGCATTGGGTTCAGTGGTAGGTTTAAAGATTTAGAACATCAACTAAGACTGCAGACACACTATACAAAACTGAGGGAAGCATCAGAGAAGCTGGAACCTTAAATGTTTAGCATTTTTGCTTGATAAAGAATGAGTCAATTATCAAAAGTATAACTGTAATTAATTAACTGTAAATCCACTGTCCAAGCACCCATATTTTGACTGCACTTCAAAATGATTTGATCTCAACTTCCTGCTATTTTCATCTGGGTAACACTGTTAGCAAAGTGACCTAGCTGCCTACTTTAGCACATGTGTCATCCCCTCAGCAAGGACAGCTAAGAGCAATGAATGTGGCATTTTAGCATCTCTCCACTGTGACACCACAGCCTGGTCTATTGTCGGTCACCTTGCAGTCCCAGTGTCGGTTGAGGTCGATATGCACAGTTGGTTTTTGTTGATGTGTTTTGTTGTCTCGCTAAACTTAACCTCTTGGGGCATTCCATTGAAGATTCATGAGGGCTCCATATGGGCTGGTGTGGAGCTGATTATGCATGGACGCAACACAAAGAGGAGCCACACTGACTGGGTTTGCTGTGAAAACAACCAGGACATAGTGAACCTGCGCGCAACCTGCAGGACATTTAAAGGGAGTATGAAGTTTCACAGAGTATACAAAAGTTTTAAGGAGATTAGCCCATTTGTCAGCTTACTCATGATCCCAATGACTGATGAGAAAATGAGCGGTAAAAGCAACCATGTGTCCCCGGTAGATTGTTCTGTCCTGTGATTGATGCTGACACTTTTGCGTGCCCTTGAGTGAAAGGCAAAGAACTCATTTTATCTCAACAGTCAGAGGAGAACAGCTACAAAACTGATGTTTCCTCTTACTTAGTTTGCAAAGGTGGGATAGAGATGCATGCCTACCCCCCAAAAAGAAGCCCATATTGTTGGTCAGAAGGAGAAACACATCCACTTTTAAACATTATGAAAGACTTGGATATCAACAGGTTTTAGGATATGCGCAAATATCACAATGCCAACCTTTTCAAGAGGGTGGTAAAAGGAATGAAAGAGGAAGGCTGTGTTTGCACGATTGAACAAGTCTGTCACCAGTGGAAAGCTTTTTTAGAAAAAGTCCTTGCATTACTATAATATTATCATAATTAACGTTATATGTTAACTGGAGTATGGATGACTGTATGTAAATTGGAGTATTAGTAGAATATTCAGTTTCATTAGCCACGTAAACAGCTTAGTAAGAATACTGTCTGTTCCACAATGGTGGGCGAAAACCAGAATATTTTTTGCGGGTAAAGGTAGTCCCATGCATAAAAAAAATTAAAAAATAAAAATACATGGAGCGTAATCTAAGGTCATGACATTTCCAAAATGTCAGCCTTGCTCGTAGTTAACTGTCTCTTAACACAAGATATGCAAAAGTGAGAACCACAGCAATCTACTGTAGGAAGATAAATAATTTTTATGCACAGGCAAAAAGGATATAGGCTATAAATGACAAATTAATGTTTCATCACTATTAACTGATTTATTTTTGGTCAATGGAGCAGTGGAATAAGTTGTAACATTAACATATTATCAACATATTATCACCTTTAAGATGCTATGGTAATCTTGTTAGCCAACATTTGCCTATTTATCCATCCAGCAGAAACAGAGTAACATTAGTATTCATTTAGAGTCATATTTAGCACCATCTATCAAATGTTAGCCTCTTCTTTTAGCTCTGGTTTGATCTCCACCAACTCCTAAGGGAATCATTTGCCTCTTTAGCAGCTAAATGCTCCACTGTGTTCACCAGCTAGTGGCTAACTTTATCTGCTGTTTGGTGCTAAGTAAAGTGTGGTTTTTAAAGCTTTTTGTGTAAACAGCTGGAGTCAAAACAACACTGATGGAAGTAAAAACGTCAAAACGGTGAAGTTGCGGGCCTTAAAAGCTGAAACAATGAACCAAAAGCACCAAAAACGGTACACAGAGTTAAAGGGGAACGGCACACTGAGTGATAATTCTCATTGACTTTACCAGAAGCAACATTGCATGTGATCATTTAATCTGTTGTAAATGTAGAATATCGATGAGCCCAGCTTATCTGAGGTGCCCGATTCATTGCTGGAGAATCCTGCTGGGAAATTTGTTATTCCAGCATTGGCAAAAACTGCCTAAACTGTGATGCAACAAAAAAGGAAAACAGACATCAAAAAGAGAGTCTGCAATAAAAGCAATAAAGCACGTCAATATCGGCAAAGTGTTTCAGAAATGGATAGAGAATGCTGTTACTAGTTTAGCCTTCTGCTGACCAGAGCCAGTTGTGGCATCAAGTTCATCTTTGCGTAGCCAGCGCCTCAAATCACACCCCACTGCTACTGACCACCTTGCCAGGAGAAGAGCGGGCATGGACCCACAGTCATCAGTCGCAGCATTTAGCCAGCACAAACCCCAGCTCCGGGGGACCAGACTCCCGGCCAGATCAGCAAACTTTCTGTTGCTGCTGTTACACAGGGTAGACTCAGCTGGCCAACTGTGACACCAGCGCTGGGGGGCTTGCACTGGCCAAATTCGACCCACTACAGCCATTAACCAGGGGTCCACTTCCTGAGCTGCTGCCCACTTGCCTCTTGGGGAAGCCACAGTCTACAGTGGTGGGACAGTGGTGGGGAGCAAGGTGGCGGTATGAGGGCTAGCTAGCTAATTATTTTCTCATTTGTGGACTGATAAACAGAGAGAAAGAGTGTTGAGGGGCTGAGTGAACATGCTGCACACAACTGTTCAATGAAACAAGATCAAATAATACATGGGTGGGAAACACTGGGTTGCTGTATGACGCACATGCATATGATTGTGGTCATCTGGTGGGAGGGGCTTAGGACTGAGAGGAGAGAGCTGCAAGAGGAGGGTGTAGTTCAAGTTCTGCTGTGTTGTTTCTTTGCCTTTCCCAGATTCATGCCTACCTTAGTTTTAATCATGAACATGTGACATGGTACTTAGATGTGTAGCTCACACACACACACACACACACACACACACACACACACACACACTACAATGCAGTAAAGTACAGTACAGTACACTACCCGAGTGGTTTGTCTGGACTTGTGTCTGCAGCACAGAAGCTCACCAGGGTAGGAGAGGTTTCCATCTCCATCTCTGAACCGGAAAAGCGGGAGGGACCACACGGCCCACATCTGAGACCCAGATCCCATGCACCCTCTTCCCATAATGCCCTCTGACACTCCCCACACTGAGCACAGAGTGTTTACCCGCACACCGAAAGCCCTTATGTTAAACTCTTTAAGAGCCCGCTGTCTCTCCTCAAACCAACGCTCCATCGCGATCACCTCTGCCAACACAAGCTCGTGTTTCCTCAGATCGTGGCTGAAGATGGTCTGTTATTATCCTCTGAGGCAGACGATTCAGAGTATCTCTCACTCTCTCTCACACACACACACAAAGATCCCTCTGTCTCAGGGGTTAGAAAGGTTGATGGAGGCCAGTCATAAACTGCACTGTATGGACTGCGTTTACAAGTTGAGAGTGGATTAAGTCGAGACAGATACGGTGATTAGCTGATTGCGAGAGAGTTGCGGATTGGGCAAAGACAGACAGTTGTTTGTGTGCATGCATATGTGTGTGTGTATGTGGGAGGAGGGGCTTCAGATAGTAGATGTGAGACCTCTTGGTCTGACACTTGACGTGGCCCCTTTAAAATCGAAAGCAGGAACGTTGGCAGTTTATAGAGGCTCCAGATGGCAACAGCTGCCTCACATTTGAACTTCACTCAGGCGCACACAAGCAGTGCTGAAATTATGATGTGATTAACTGATTCGGGGCAAGTGACAGGAAATTAATCAGCATTTTTTTTTTCAAGCAAATTGTCAGACATTTGTTGTTTTTAGTTTCCTAAATGTGCTAATTTCTTTGTTTCGTATCATTTGAGATGGTTACAAAGATGTTGCCCCCGGCTCTGACCACTATTTTCTGACATTTTTTTAACCTTTTAATTCATTAATTCAAAAAAACAATTAACAGAATCAACTTTGAACCTCAATCTTTAATCCAAAGCAGACCGGAAGTCAGTAGAGTGAACAAACAAAGGACATTTTAACATCTATAACAACTGGATAAACTCTTTCTGTTGACGAAGTTGGCAATGTAATCTCTATAAACAGATTTTGCATATGTTTGCATAATCTGTAGACAACGGGACAAGATTTAATAGTCGCAAGCATTCTGGTTTTGCATTTCTAGTCCAAGTAGTATTGACCAATCATGTTTGAACAACGTATAAACAGACCATGTAGAGAGCCGACCAGGAACACATTGGCCAAAATGCAATCTCAGAACAAGGGGTGGGACCATACCATTGTTTTGTAAGTCACAAGTAAGTCTCAAGTCTTTGCTTTTGAGTCATGAGTCAAGTCCCAAGTCATGACGAACAAGTCCTAAGTCAAGCACAAATCCTAAACTTTGAGTTTCGAGTCCTAAACAAGGCATACTGCGCTCTTCACCAAAAGTAATGCCATTTCAACAAAACAGTAAAAATACATTTAATTTACAACAAGTGTGATTATTTTTAAAATCTGCATTCATTTGTTAAAAAAAGTTACTTTGCTGTAAAGTTAACTATGTTAACATTACCCTCAGCTTACTGTTTTTTGTGCAACTTCAAATGATAGACAAAGTTGGAGGTCGTGTCTGTAATTTTTGCCCCACACATTTTGCATACTGCAATTTGTTTTTTGTTGACCAACAAGTAGTTTTTGTACCCAAATTAAATGATCTTTGGTATCATTTTTTTTAACTGGTGCTCGAGAATATAACATTACTTCTTCACGGTTTTCTCATGCAACCTAATTGGATGCTGTCTGATTTGTTCAAACATGGTGGATCTAAAGAATTAAGTGTGTAAGATGATTCAGGAAATACAGGGCAATAAATTGACTTGTGGCACATGTTTTGAGTTTTTACTCTTGATCTTTGGGCTTGGTGGAGGGCATCGAGTATTTTTCAGTAAAGTCACAAGTCATTGGTGTTAAAGTCCAAGTCGAAATGTAGGTATTTTTTGATGTAGTCAAGTCGAGTCTAAAGGCATCAAATTTTTTACTTGAGTCTGACTCAAGTCCAAGTTATGTGACTCAAGTCCACACCTCTGCTCAGAACCCATCAGTATCATCTGATGACAAGTTTTCTGTATATCAGCTGTTTATTTTAATTGATTTGTATCCATATGCAGATATCTGTTTATCGAGATTAGCCAGAATCACTGGCACACAGAAAAGGAAATCTTGGCTTGGTTACACTGGATCAGCCACAAGTATTGGCCACCGCCCACAAAGGCTTTATCATCGTAAGACTGACAGCTGATGGACTGCGAGATTGTTGGTCGTGTGATATGATCGAAGGCTCCAGAAGAAGTTCTTAATGGACCCCGTAGTGGAATTTTCAAGGTCAAAAATGACCTCTGAATGTAAATAGACTGCAGTAATTGATTGTAAAGATAATTCCAAGTTGCAGCCAATCACACTTGGGTAGGTACAGAAGCAGAAATACACACACAAAAACACACACTAATCCTGGACTCACATGCATGGAAATGTTGAAAAGCCTCTGGCATCCTTTCCCCTGCTTATCACAGACAGGTGAGTATATACACGCACAAACACACACCGTCAACACGCTCTGACTTGATGTTAGGGGACACATCTGAAAATAACACAACCGGTGCACCATAGACTGCTATCAATCACACGTCAGCCTCGTGAACACAGAAGCTGCACGTCTGTTGCCAGCATCAAAAACTACAATCCAGACCTCTGTGTCAGCTACTGTTCAGGAGTTCCTGCAGCGTATTAAACCACGCTCCCGCCGCCTCGCCTGCTGCACCACACAGCAACGCCCAGTTCCGTCTGCGGCTGGGTGAGATGAATCTGACAGAGTCCAGGGCCAGAATCATGCCCTGCTGGACAGCGATCAGACAGGGAGCAAGAGAGAGAGCGGGTTGCCAGATACAACAGAGGGTTGCCAGTTTGTGCAGCAGCTTATATGCATGTCAGGCTACAAAGAGAAATCATAACACAAGCTGTCATTCATCCCCCAATCACTCCATTTGGGGCCTGCAATGCTTCAAGGAATAAAGAAGAGCGCCAGTTTTGAAGGAGGGTAAAAAGCTTCAAAATTGGCGGTTTGGTCTGGAAATAATCGAGCTGATTTACCTGCGGCAAGTTAGTTTTGATAAGATACCTCACTGCACAGAGCTCAGCCTTTGCAAATCTTCCCAGTGTGGCCTTGCAAGTTATTTCATGCATGCCTAGTTAAGTAGAGAGAGACTTGGCAAAGACTGCAGATGAAAAGAAAGCCCATAAGGCACCTCTCGCCTCCTCCGATCAGTCCCAGGATTCAGTCGGTCGTGCACAGCCTGATATTAACCTGATGTTTTCTTCATCTGGCCTTATTTCTGACAGCTCTGTCTTCAGTGATCACATAATGAGAGCGCATTCCATATTGCCAAAATGTCACAGCCTGCCCTTTTCAAGCCTCAGCTCGACACACGCAAAGCTAACTGTTTTCCTTTAGAGGCAGGAGAAAGAAAGAAAGTCCAGCGATACACAGGTTGTGACTCCACTTGTTTCATGTTGCTGTTATTCATGGCTGCAAGAAGTGGGATCAGACAGATCAATTGTTGCTGACCTTTTTGCCTTGTGAACTTCTAAATCAATCTTGCAATCCCTTGTCACAGGTTGCATGTGACTATGAGCTGTGAGCAATTCATGAAAGAGTAGTTTCCCTTTCATTTTCGATATTTCTGCAGGCCTGAATGAGTAAAACTATCCGGAATTTCTTAAGATTTTCACAGGAAGACTGTGATTCACTCCCACACTGTTAAAGTCGCCAAACTGCTTAACATTTTGGGAAATTCACATTTTTGCTTTCTAGCAGGGAGGTAGATTTAAATTCATACAACTTTCATATCTCTACATTAACATAAAGCTACAGCCTCGTTATCTTATCTTAGCATGAACACTGGAAACAGCTAGCCTTGGTTTGTGCAAAGGGAATCTGCCTACCAACACCTCTAACAGCTCATTACACTGTATCTCATTTCTTTAAAGATACAGTTGGTAAATTTTATAAAAACAACTTTTTGTCATATTTGCTGAAACTGTCACTACATCCACAGAAAAGAATGTAAGGTAGATAGTCTGTGAAAAAAATCCTCTTCCCACTCGTTTCGCTTCTGATCGCATTTGCCAGACTCCACTGCTGCTGTTACGCAGCTGTCAATCATGTCAATAAGTGCTTGTGAACTTTGGTCAGACTGTCAAACTAGGCAGCACTGATCAAAATAAATCAAGATTCTGTCACTGCATTGCCTATTCCTCACCTCAAATGTTTTCAGAAACATAATTTAGTGTACTGTTTAGCTGTGAAATGAGAAAGACTGGTACCCAGCTGCCATGTTGGAAACAGTCGGGCCAAAAACGAAGCACCGCCCACTGGCTGGAGCAAACTTATTCATGTTACAGCTAAACAGTACACAAAAATATGTTTCTAAAAATACTTGTGGCAAGAAATAGGCGATGTACTGACAGAATCTTGATTCATATTTAATCAGCGCTGCCTAGTTTGACAGTCTGACAGTTTGAATGCAGTTCACAAACAGGGACTGAAATGATTGACAGCTGCGATAGAGACTCCTCGGCCCTGATTGTTTTCCAACAGCCATGACAGAGTATGGCAAATGCCACTGACAGCAAAACATGTGGGAGGAGAGACATGAGTTTTTCACAGACTGTCTCATGTTGTGTGTGAATATAGAGACAGTTTCAGCCAATTTGACAAAAAGTTATTTTTGTAAAAGTAACAACGGTATCTGTAAACAAATGGGATCAAATGTAATGAGCTTTGAAGGTGCTGGTAAACAGATTTTGTTACCTTTGGAGAGAGCCAGACTAGCTAGTTTTTGTGCTAAGCTAATGAGGCTGTAGCTTCATATGAATGAGGAGATAATGGTCTTCTTCATGTACCTCTTGGCCAGAAATTGAATAAGTAAATTTCCCAAAATATTGAACTATCAAGTGACTTCAGCAGCGTAGGAGTGAATCTTTCTCCAGTCTTCCTGACTGAGAACATTTTGTGAAATTCTGAATAGTTGTACCTATGCAGGCCAAACTGTAAAAGTTTCATGGGGATTTTCGTACCTGACAGCTTCTTGGCCTTGATGTGTCATTTTCACACCTCAGTCTTTGTACAGGTTAAACAAACACAATGTGACGTGCTAATTAGTGAGCTTTAGAGGTGCTGGTAGGTGGATTTTGTCACCTGAGAGCAGAGCCAGGCTAGCTTCTTCACCATGTTTCCAGCCTCTGTGCTAAGCTAAGCTAACCAGCTGCTGGCTGTAGCGTCACATTTAAAGGAACAGTTCACCTGCAAAATGTCCATTTGTAGATCAATGGCATGTTGCGTTACCTTGAAATAGTAGTGTTACCTTCTCACATGCCTTTATTGAAAGCAGTGAACATATGATGCATTGATTGGGGAGCACTATAACAACAGTAAACTATATCAAAACATCCATTTACGAACTCTCATACAACTTGTGCAGTATAATCCTAGTCTCATGTATCTGGTCGTTTGCTCAGTACATCCCAAACACATG
>JAPZEB010000022.1:12170848-12182578 GCA_029783705.1 Chaetodon striatus | reverse complement strand
TGGTCGTTTGCTCAGTACATCCCAAACACATGCATTTGTGCTATAACCTTACTAATTGCAGCTGAACTGAAAGTGAAACTTATTCCTCTTCAAAGCCAGACTCCATTACTGAGTTTTGTTTTGTTTTTTTTTTAGCAAAAATGCAAGTATTTGGGAAGTACTGAGCATACAACTGGATACAAGAGACTAGGACTACACTGTATGACTGATTTGAGACTTTAGTTTACTGTTGTTAAAGTGGTCCCCAATTAGTAAATCACAGCGTTTGCTGTTTTCCGTGAAGGCATGTGAGAAGAACAGTTTTCCTTCACTAATTCAAGTTGACACTTATGAATATACAAATGGTCATTTTGTGGGTGAAGTATTTCTTTAAAAGACAACCATGACAGTGGTATTGATCCTCACATCTTACTCTCAGCAAGAAAGCCAATAAGCATATTTCGAAAAATGTCAGACCATTCCGGTAATCATCCCCCGCTCCTCGGTGGGGTAGATAGACCGTAGGTGCATGTGCTAACAGGAAAACAGCTTGCTCACCCTTACACTGAATTTTAAAAGTATCACTTTAAAGGTGAGCCACTGTCCTGTTACAACACTTCACAGCTTCATGAGAAAGCTACCTCAACGTCAATACGATGATGCATCATTTACAGAGACAAAAGACATACATGTAGGTGCACAGTGGGACTCTCACCACCAGCAGCCACCCCCTGTTGTCAACCTGCCAATGAGGCTGCTCATGGGTACCAGGAACATCAAGCACAAAATAATTCCCCACTGATTAACCAGCTTCAGCTTGTTCACGACAACAACACCATCAACTACATCATTACCGGCTTACGGAGCAACTCAATTACGCCTCATCTTGACAGCTCTGACAGGGTTCAGCTTCCACTTGTGTGTACATTTGTGTGAAGGGCCTTAGCAGCTGCCAAGTGAGCAACGGCGGGCCGTAGTCAGACAAAACAGCATGTGGGAGTCTGGATGAGTTTCTTTATAAAGCCTCTGAGTTCAGGTGCGAGAGAAACCGTACACATTAAAGATAAGAGTCTGTGGTTAACTAACACTCTATACTGGGAGCATGAGGGGCGCTGTATAGAAGAAGAGCCCATTGTCATAGTATAAGTTGCATAAAGGCACTTAGCTGCTCCAGCTACAACCAACATATGCCATCTCTAACCCTGAGCTACATTTTCCTCTTTGTATGTGTGTGTGTGTGCCTGCATAGCGGTATCACTCAGCGCATTATTATCCCTCAGTGCAAGATGAAGAACACTTTTGCTGTTAATACACTCCTGCTTGATGCGATGCTGCAGTCTACCAGGACAGTGGAAGCACTCCAGTATAATTATTTTAGACACTAGTCACAACAGCGGCTGGCTTTCTGCAGAGCATTAATAAGCTACTGCATGACCTTGCTTTAGCATTTAAAGGCGAAGTCTACTGTTTTTAAGAATTCATATTCGCATATTTACCTCTTAATAATATCTCAGATGTGCCTTTGATTCTTCTGATAGAGTTCACATTTGTAAAATGTGTCTGAACGATGCTAAACCACAGGAATAACATGGAACATATTGAAGAAGCACACTCAAAATATCCAAATAAACTAGTTACAGGCAGTCCAGGAGCTATTTTGCAGCACTGCTTGTTATGGTGTGTCCGATTCCCCTCACCTTGCCTCGTCTATTTCCCCTGCAGGTCCTACATTTACCAAAATACTTTTCACCAATTTCAGAGCATGAACATCTTGCTTCAACCATGAACTTAAAGCTGGGGTAGGCAGTTTAATTTTGGCATCACTGGGCAAAAATCTCATGAGAACTTTTGAGCATGTTGTAATTCAAACAGTCTTAAAGAACACTACATCTCTGCAGCTCCTCTCTGTTCTTAGACTTTAGAAAATCTACCCAGTTACAGGTGACTTAAGCCAATCACAGGCCATTTTCAGAGAGAGTAGCTGTCAATCATGTCAATCACTGCTTTGACAAAGTGTCAAACTAGGCAGTGCTGATCGGGATTGCCTACTTCTCTCTTCAAATGTTTTCAGAAACACATGTTATTGTTTAGCTGTAAAATGAGTTTGTGATCCAGCCTCCATGCTAAAAATAGTAGCACTGCCCACTGACTGTAGCAACTTCTTTCATTTAACAGCCAAACAGTACACTTAAATTTGTTGTTTGTGCAATGCAGTAACAGAAATCTGGATTCATATTAGATCAGCGCTGATTAGTTTGACTGCAGTTCACGACTAGCGATCGACATGATTGACAGCTGTGTTACAGACTCCTCTGATCTCACTGGTTGTTTTCATGATTCATGCAAACACCACTGAAAGCACCACGAGGAGGCAGAGGTGCAGGATGTTTTTAAGAGATTATCTGCCTTATATACACTGTCAGGATTTAGTGATCAATATATTTCAAAAACTAGGTTTTTTTTGGTTATATTTGCTAAAAAAAAAAAAAAAAAAGTTACCTACTTTAGCTTCAGTCTCCTCTGATTGGATTTCTCCTGCTACACATGAGCACAAAACTGTACATCTGGAAAGAACCTCCTTATCTTTGAGGGCCTGACACTAAAAATCAGATGTTTCCGCTCACATTAAAAACATATGACCTGTTTCCTGCTTTCGAACTCTTTGGCAGCTTCAGACACTTAGCAACTGTAGCTGTAAGATAAAACTAGGGTTGGGCAATATCTCAATACGGATCAGTATCATGATATGAAATTAGATATCGTCTTAGGTTGTGGATATCGTAATATCATAAGTGTTGTCTTTTCCTGGTTTTAAAGGCTTAAAATCTCATTGTGTAAATATTTTGTGAAAGCACCAATAGTCGACCCTGCAATATCGTAATATCGACATCGAGGTATTTGGTCAAAAATATAGTGATATTCAATTTCCTCCATATTGCCCAGCCCTATGTCGACTTCCCCTGAATCTGCCTCACCTGTTTCCCCTGAGGTTCCTACATTTACCAGAATGCCTTTCACAAATCTCCAGCCCATGAACATTTTGAAGTAACCATAAACCAAATGTCCTTTGTTTGGATTTCTCTTGTTGATGAGCACAAATTGTACGTCTGGGAAGTCCCTCCTTATCTTTGATTCTGACAGCCTGACACTAAAAATCAGATGTTTTCACTCATATTAAAAACATATGACCAGTTTCCTGCTTTTGAAATTTTTAATAGCTCCAGACATTTCACAACAGATGCTGTGAGATAAAACTAGGGTTGGGCAGTATCTCAATACTGATCAGTATCATGATACAAAATTAGATATCGTCTTCGATTGTGGATATCATAATATCACAAGTATTGTCTTTTCATGTTTTACAGGCTGCATCACAGAAAGCTGATGTAATTTTCTGAGCTTATAAGACTGTTATAGCTGCTCTTTTATTATTTTCTGATCATTATTTATTAGAAATCTCATTGTGTAAATATTTTGTGAAAGCAGCAATAGTCCACCCTACAATACCATCACGATATCGATATTGAGGTATTTGATTTTCTCCATATTGTCCAGCCCCTTGTCCACTTCCCCTGAATCTGCCTCTTCTATTTTCCCCTGCATTTACCAGAATGCCTTTCACCAACCTCCTGAGCATGAACACTTTGCATTAACTATAAACTCAATCTCCTCTTGTTAATGAGCACAAACTCTCTGTCTGTATATAGAGCCTTCTTATCCTTTCACTCTGAGGGCCTGACACTAACAATCAGATGTTTCCACTCACACTGAACACATATGACCAGTTTTCTGCAGTAGCTCCAGATTTTTCGTAAATAATTTGTGATGTTAATAAAAAGCAAACTGTGTCTCCTATAAGGACGCGAGGGTTTCAGGATTTTCCCTTTAGTTGTTCTGAGGTTTCACATTCAGCCTGACCTGCACAGTCCAAACATATTAGGGGGGAAGCAGAGCAAAGAGGGCATCAAACAGTCTTTGCATTTGCAACAAGAGTCTCACTCCTTGTAGACGCATGAAATTATTGTTTTACTGTACAGTAAATATGGCACAGCTGACTTCAACTAAACATAAACTCTGCCCTTTTTTTCTCCCCAGTGTTATGAGGGGGAATACCATTGCTTTAAATACTTTGTTAATACATAGGTACACATGGGAGTACTTACGCACTAGCCCAGATGGCGGACCCTCTAATTTGAAATCCAAGGGTATAATTAAGAGACAAAAAAATTAAAAAGGAAAGCATGAGGATTTGCTGCTCCGACATGAAACGCGGCACAAATTACAGCAAGGAGAAGCTCGGTTTGTGTGGTCATAGTTATTAGATATTCACATTAAAACAAAAATATTTTGCTTTGAACGGGAATCCGGCCGTAACTTTGAAGTGCTGCAGGGAGACGCAGGCATGTCTCTGCGTATTAATCTGAGCTTGATGGTAAATTAAATGGATGATATCAGATGACTGGGCTGAGGGTTTCGAGTTCGTTTCGGGGGGGAACTGATGTCTGCATGGTTCAATAAAACGCACAATAGCCAGTAATGCAGTGCAGACCACAGAGATATGATAAACAGCACAAAGGTGTGATGCCAGAATCAGAAAAATCCAAATGAAGTGGGATTGATCAGCTAAAGGCAGCTGGTGCAGAACAGGTAAACACATCAGGTCTAGAGGCGCAGGATGTGCCGGAGAGCCCGGCGCGTAAAAGCTGCTGGTTTGGCTTACAACCCCGTCGTTTCACAGACTACATCGAAACATAGCTTCCATAACAACATAACATCGCTTCCAGATGATTTCTAAACATGTTCCACATCTACATGGACCCCCGTTTGGTCGGATTTTGTCGCGGGGACTCCACAGGTCCGAGGACGCCTTTGGATACGGTCTGGACCACAAGTGTTTACCCTGTAGGTGTTGAGTTAACACTGAAACTGCAGTCTGATCAAACTCGTCGCTCCGCTCACGCTCTTGTCTTCAAACAAAACCAATAACAACAAAACATTTTCTCCTCTTTGCTTCAGCCGCCCTCTGTAAACACCCCGAGCAAAGACATCACGCAGTTTGGGAAACAGTGTGGGATCCTGACCATGATCTATGAATGAAGTTACTGCGACTGCAATCTGTGACATGTTCGATAAACCAAACGGGAAAATATCACAATAACATTAAAATCAACGCACTTTCTGGTGTGTGTTCTCAGTTTCTGACATGATAACAACGCAGTGCGTAAAAGAGCAACTTTGGAGACGCTTCCGACCGTGTTTATCGGAATGCATCCTGGGGAAAAAAGCGAGCAGAAAAGTTTGACTCACCGGTGTCGAAAACACTGAAAGCCGCAGAAGAAATAACCCCAGCGAGAAGAAGAAGAGCAGAGGTGACTGTCCAGGAATCCATCGTGTGATTAAAGAGTCTGAACTGGCTCTCAGGTGAAGTGCAGCCAGACGGACGGATGCGCAGACCGGCGGGGCTGGTGGACTCACGGACTGACTGACTGACTGACTGTCCGGGTCTGTGCAGGAGTCGCTCTTTGGCCGGCGTTAAAAGTCCCTGAACTTCAAGGCAGGTCCTGCAGCCACTACTACACTGACACCACAAAGACGGGAACAGATAGTAGAAAGCAGGGATCCTATTTCCAACCCATGTGACAGGAAATAGGGGCAATAGATTCAACCTGCAGCGCTGGGGAAGCAGCAGAAAGAAAAGAGGAGGAGGGAGGGAGGGAAGGAGGGTGACGGTGCTGGGGCTGGAGCTGGAGGGTGGACTCAGTGGTGCAATGAAGAGCAGGTTAATAAAGAATAAACCCACTTTCCTTCTTTAGAGACAGCATTTTAAACACCTTCCCACGGCAATAACCCAACAACACATCTAAACTTGAACAAAACTATCCCAGATGTTAATAACAAACTTTACACACCATGCAGTCATTATGCATGCAGCAGCCACAGGAGATCAGAACTACCATAAAGCATGACAGTTCACTGCAGTCCCACAGACACACAGTGTAAGTCCCTCTTGGAATATTATGGGAGGATTGTCTTGTTTTTTATGATGGGGTCTAAATCTAATTGAGGGCCCATTACATTTGGAAACCCCTGAGTTAGGACATATTAAACTGCACACAAAGGGAAGTCAAAGGACTCCAACGTGCCATCATTTTAAAAACTACATTACGCAAGAAGGGGAAAGTGAGTGAGAAGGATTTGCACATGATCCTGATGGAGCAGTGGTTACAGGAGGTAACCCTGTGGTTTGATTCAGTGGGGAGCAATTAAGACGTGGATGAAGCTGGGGAAATTATTTTATCAGTATTTGGAGCTGTGATCAAACAAACTCGTGATCGCAAACTATTTCTGTCCTGTTATTTTCCTGTTTATATTTGCTAACATTTAATAAATAGAAGCAAGTCCCTGGGCAATTTTTTGGGAATCAAAGACTTCTTTCTCTGTGGGAGTTATAAGTGTTGATGTCCTCTACAAGATTGTTCTAATCCACAGGAATGGGTGAGATGTTTTATCTCTAAACTGAGTTGCAAACTAACACATATGAGCAGAATATGTTAAGATTTTAAAGCTGGTGATATGTCAGCATAAATATTCTACCCAGAGGGAACTCAACAGATTAGAATGTAAAATCAGGCTGTGATGTGACCCCTCTAATGACTTCCCCTCCACATGTTCCTATTAAATCTTTCCTTATGTTACTCACAGGATACAAACAGGTGCACTGACCCCACCGTCACTGCGTCTCACCTCTGCCATGTCAGACTGGTGTCTTTGGTGTGAAACAGCACCCTCGTGTGTTTAATGTAAGCACCATGCAGCACTGTACAGAGGAGTCCAAGCAGCCAGTTAGCCCAAAAATAGAAAATCCAGTATTAGCTCACCACTCTTGAAGAAAAAAAGAGCCCAACATTTATTTTGCCAAAACCGACGGGGTTGAGATGGGGTGCACTGGGAAAGTAATCTAGCATGACGTGTGCCCTTTTGAGAAATGTAACTGTGTGGCCTGAAGATACTGGCTGGTAAAACTCCACTTATATTACAGTGAGAGGCTGAGATTGTTCGAGAGAAAGCGATTTATTATAATTTAACCTACTGTCAGTTTACTGTGGCTTTTACTGTGATGTCTAATCTTTTCTGAAACTGCATGACAGCTGGTTTTCAGTCATTCAGTTAATTATATACACTGAATATCCTATCAGTGTCGGAAAAACTACATGCATTTATTCACTTTCAAGGTACTTGAGTATTTCTATTTTTTTCTGCCACGTTATACTTCTCTACTACCTTCTAGAGGGAAACATTGTACTTTATTTTGCTGCTATAGTTACTTTTTTACTTGATATTTACATACAAAAATATAGGAAATATGATCATTTGTCATAGATTAAACAGAGCATAAGGTAGTTTCGATAAGCTCGACCTCCATCATCATTATTTTGTCCTTAAAGGTCCAGTGTGTCAGATTTAGGGGGATTTAGTGGCATCTAGTGGTGAGGATTGCAGAGTGCAATCAGCTGAAACTTCTCCTGCTAAGGGTTTCTTTGGTGTTCATTGCTTTAGGAGGTTTTTACTGTGTGTCAGATTATCCGTAGAGGTCTCTTCCTCTCCAAAACAAACGGACACAGTACTTTAAACCGGTGAAAACCCCAAATGTTGCAGTTTAATGTTAAAAATCAGTGTTTCTTTGGCGCTGTTTGACTTGTAGGTGACAGGTCATTAGCCCAGCGTGTGTCAGCGTGAGCTCACCTTTTTTTCAGAAAGCTTAAGATCTAGACGTTCAGGAGGTTTTTACCAGAGGCCAAATTATCCACAGAGGTTTCTTAAAAACAAACAGACCTGGGGTCTAATTCATAAACGTTGCGTACGCCCAAAACGAGACCTGAAAGAGGCGTACGCCACTTGACATGCAAGAGTTGTGATCTATAAAAACAGATTTGATGGAGGAGACTTTGACCCATGCTTACAAACATTTTAGAGATGAAGAACTGGCGATGGAGATGGTGAGGTGGAGGCCTGATTGTATAAATTGTGGAATATATTTTGGCACACACCATTTTGGCTTTAGTTCGTACGTACACCGAAGCATTTTTTAAATTAATGAGACCCCTGGTGATTGAGATTGGTAAAAACCCTCAAAAAAGCAGTTTCACGCATTTTTCCGACCTTGGTTGTCGCGAAGGGGCTGTTCACTTTTGTTCACTTAACGCTAAAACAAGAAAACTCTGAACTACTGTAGAAACATGTTGGTACAACGTGGCGATCCCCGTAGATGAGAACCAGCTCCCTATCTAGATATAAACAGCTCATTCTAAGGTAACGAAAACACAACCAGTCATATTTTCAGGTGATTAAACACTAAAGAAATCAAATTCATTATTTTATATTCTGTTCCTGCCAGTACGTCCCCCTAAATCCTGCACACTGGACCTTTGAGTCATTTGTTAATTTGCATCCTGCACCGCCCAACATTCAAGGAAAACACCTTATATGCATTGTATGTGAGTAGATGACAAATTTGGTTGATGTGAGGCATCTTTGAATCACATCTTGTTATCCTGTTGGAAAGTTTTGTGTGTCACCGTCCTTGGGTGTGAGACAGACACCAGTGTGCAGCTGTGATAGTGAAACAAAGGGTATGTACAGTAGAGCGTGTTTGGAATAACTGAACATTAACCTCTGTTTTTTTTTTTTAGCCCCTTCTGTCTCTTGCTGTCACAGATCTAATTTGTTTAGATGCTATTTTGTGCATTCATCACACCTCGTGTGTCACTAATTAGTCATTCATATCATTGACGTTAACCTGCATTTGAACACTGCATCTTGTGCTGCCGAGGTCCTCCACTGATCTGCATCATGGAGTCTTTATTTCATCAATGGCTTTGAGGCAGTCGTAGAAAGCAGCTTTCTGTAGTGACAAACACTTGACTGTTTGATGTATGTATGCAGGACGGCCTGACAGATCTGTATCACATAATTCTGTCTGTTCAGTCTGTTTTAGAAGCTGTCAATAACCTTTTTTCTTTGTGTGTGTGTGTGTGTGTGTGCAGAGTTTCGTTCGCCGTCCCACCTCAGCGGGTTGAACCGTACTGCCTCTCTGAGCGGAGCCGACCGGTCGGAGTCGCTCTCCGTCAGTGGCAGCAACAGCCAGCTCAACAACAGCATCCCCTCGCAGCAGTACACGCCCGACTTCTACGTCCGAGCTCTCAGCGACCTGCAGTTTGTCAAGGTTAGTCACATATTCAAGTGAGTGGAAACCAGTTATACCATACCATGTATGGTACTGTTTATTCATGACAGCCTTGTTTATTTATTTATGGTTGACTTGATCAGGACAGAAACAATTCACATCAGTTTCTGTGTGTAAAGATGAACGACACGTCTCCATGTCCTCCAGCTGTACAAAGATAAAGCCAAAGTATCCCTGATGTGGCTGCTGCCATCTTGTGCTGGTGACGTCATTTGGAGAAATTGAGATTACAGACAACAGTCTCACCCTGAGTTTGTTCAACATTCCCTCTAACCACTTCTGTAGCTTGTGAAAATACTGTCTTTAAACCGCCTGATATCTTTACTTTGTTTGATTTCTTCACCCAGTGTGTTGCACAAAATTTGTCTTTTCTCAGAAAAAGAATCCTTGTGCAATCATGTGAGCTCGCTAACGCTAAATCTTTTGTGCTCTAGTATCTGATCAAAGAGGATATGGTTCAAAGCAAAGTGATACTTTGGACCAAGTCCTGGGAAACCTTCTACTCTTTCAACATTCTGTCTTATCTGTTGTAGCATTGTTTTCTCCAGCACGTGATAAAATCTGTATTTACCAGCAGGAAATTCGAGGCAGGTGGAGATGTGTGAGCTTGGATTGTGAATGCTGCGCACCAGCATGTACAGTTTTCATTTCAACATGAAGTTGGGACCTGCTTTATACTGAAATATAGTCATTTAAATGCTGCTAAATGAAGTGACACGTAGCAAAGACAAATTAAAACCTAGATGCCCAGGTGTTTACTGACCTGACCCTTAGAAGGGTGAGAAGATGAATATAACATATCTGTACCTCCAGTATAAAGCTGTGGTTAGTGTTGACCAATCACGTTTGAGCGGCAGGTAAACAGGCTGTATGGAGAGCTAAAAAGGCAAAACGCATTTGCAGCCATTTTTCCTGGTTTGGTTCCCTTCATTTTTCATAATTCGGGATGTTTTTACCAGGACCTGAATGATCCACAGAGGTCTCCTCCTCTCCAAAACAAATAGCTATAGGTCATTAAAACTGTTAAAACACTGAGTGAAGCAGTTTCACGCAGGGGCTGGAGCCAAGGTACCGTTAACGATAGCTTAGGTTGTTTCTTTGATAACTCACAATCCAGATGTTCGGGACGTTTTTAGCAGGAGCTGAATTATCCACAGAGGTCTCTTCCTCTCCAAAACAAACAGACCTGGTGATTTAAACCAGTAAAAACACTGAATAAAGCAGTTTATGATACAAATTAGAGTTTCTCTGGTGCTGTTTGGCACAGCAGGGGCTGGAGCCGTGCTGCTGCTAATGTTAGCTCAGCTTGTTTCTCTGATAACTTAAGATTCAGACGTCTGCTGACTAAAATCCTTCATCCGGTTAAAATATATAGTTAAAAATGACCATAAAAAGTGGCTTAAAACTGGATAAAAAGTCAGTTCATGACAGCTTCTGGCACACAACGCAAAGGGAAATATGACACTGCTGACACAGATGATGGTGACCAAATGAACTGAGCGGCACATTGAAGAGGAAGTCTTGGCCTGCATATCCACTGACGACATTGTATTATTGTCCGTTGCCTTCAGAGGCTTATCGTCGTCAGATTTGTTGCCGAGGGTTTCCAAGATTTGGTCTTCTCTAATTCATTCATCACGAGAGCAAATAATCGTATTTCCCGTATTTCAGACTGTTCCTTTAAGCTGTATCTTCAGTCTCCCTCCTCCTCTTTCCTTCAGATCACACGCGCCCAGTACCAGAACGGCCTGATGGCGTCCCGTCTGGACAGCACGCCCCAGTCCCCGGAGAGCGGCCACAACACGATCCGCCTGGATCAGACCACTCCCCCCGCCACCGCCAACACCACCATCACAGACCTGGGAGCGGACTCCACTCCGACGGAGAACGGACCGGACGAGACGACGCTTCTCCTCCTCAACGAGCAGAACTCACCGCACACAGCCAACCACCACAGCCAGCTGGAAAACAACATTTGACGCCCTGCCCCCCTGCCCGACCCCCTCCATACTCTTTGCACGCATGCACTACTACGCTCGAATGTATGCTGAGGAGGGGAGGAGTGTGTGTCTGTGTGTGTGTGTGTGCGTGAGTGGGAATGCAGACACACTGACATAAAGAGACAAGCCATGTGCGTGCATATTTTGTAAATATGCATCGATTAAACACACACACATGCACACGTTTCCACCGTTAACAGACTCAACACAAACCAAACACTCACCTAAGGTAGTTCATCGACAGAGCGGAGTATCTGTATGTGTGTGTGTGTGTTTGTGTGTGTTTGCACATGCTCCTTAATGTATTAACTGACGACAAAGATCTGAAGGACCTGCTTGTCTGGACCAGAAGGCTCCTCCCTCTCTTGCCCATCAACGTTTTTCAGAGGCCTCGCCGACTTGCGAACCTCCTCCTCTGTGTGTGTGTGTGTTTTTAAATGTGGGTGCGTGTGTTGCTTCCAATTCACTGTCCCTAATCAGAGACTCAGGGAGACTCCGCCCTCCTCC
>JAPZEB010000022.1:12153242-12167649 GCA_029783705.1 Chaetodon striatus | reverse complement strand
GTAGCACAGTGTTAACAATGTTACTGAGACTATTCTTTCTCACACCTTCAACTCAAACCATTGTGTTGCCCCGCCCACGCATATAAAACATAAACATATAATTTAATCATTAAATTATTATTGTAAACATGCAGGCGACAAGTCGACTAATGGCCCTCAATGAGGACTAAAGGTCGACTTAGAAAATTCTTAGTTAGGGGCAGCCCTTGGGGATAGTGTCACTAAAAGCAGTCGTGTTTTACCAGGCACTGCTACCTTTCCTGCCAGGATAGTGCCCCTAAAAGTTTTTTATTTTTTATTTTACCAAGACATTGCTATGTTTCCACTGGGGATTGTGCACCTCAAACCAGGTAGTTTAAGCCAAAACATGTTTTGTGCCTAAACGTAACCACACGTCAATCACAGCATATCTGCAATGTCAAGAAAGGTGAAGTTTCAACATATCCGCTACATGATAACATAAGAATGTAACATATCTGTGGTTTGGAGAAAAGCACAATGCCAACATTCATTCTAATGATCTGGTTGTTGTGGCATATTCAAAGAAACTAAGATATTGTTTCTGGAAAGACTCCTCAACATTGTGCAATGGGAACTTTTCCAACTGAGAGGTTGGGAAACAGACAGGTATCTTAGAGCCCGAGCAGATAGAAAGTGCTAAAACATGTTCTTTGGTAAATTAGGTGGGCTGATCCTTTAAAACTAATATGTACCACCTGGCATCTGAGGCTAAATTTAGGGGATTGTGGTCATGAGTCTTGCACCCTGACTTTTTTTTTTCTTTGTCTTTCTTTCTGTTTTTGGCAGCAATGTGACAAGAAGAAGGATGCCGATTTTGTCTCCCTCTTTGACATCACCACTGAGTCACTGTTTGCTGTCGGGATCGTTCTCCTCAGTGCCAAAATAATCTCTGCCGTCGCTCGGCTCATTACATTAATTAAAAACAAAACACGCTGGCACACATTGACGCACAACTTCTTGCGTCTACTCCTATGGGGGACACAGTGAGTCAATGCGATTACTCAACCAAAGCATCTGGTTGTTGTCTGAAGTCTGTACGACCCGGCCAGCAACCCCCCACGCGGCCACATCAGTGTCTATATGATCCACATCATTAGTGGTTGCACACACAACACAACACACATTATGGTGTCACTCTCTGACCCCAGCAAAGCTTTGTTGAAGTGGACTCCCTTTGACAAATGACTGCCTTTGGCCCTATCTGTACTGCTAACAACTCCCCCCACAACCACCATCTTCTCTCAACTCCTTTCCCCTACACACACACACACACACACACACACACACACACAGATGCACACACACCTGTGCAGGCCCCTGAGCTTACCCATGTTCAAAGCCAAGATAAAAGCTAACATTTACATCCAGCCACCTGCACGTAACCAGCAGCCGCTGCAGCACCACAACCCCTCCTCCTCCGCCTCTCTTCACTGACACACACAGCAGTCATCCATCTCGCTCGGCCTCCCGGGTCTCTAATTAGGCTCCGGGTGGGTGACACCCTCTGGAATGTTTATTGTTACATTGCTCAGTCCTTTAAAAGTGAGACAAAAAGAGATGAGAAATAATAGAAAACAGACCAAGAAGCAGAGAAAAGATGAGAGATGGATGGAACAACTTTCTGTACATGGTGTAAATGCTACAACAAAATCAAACGGGAAAGAATCACAAGCAGTACTACAATCAAACAGGTAGTTTATCTAGGTGATCTATATTTGGTGGTACAACCCAAACCCTGTCTCTAATAATCCCTCATTGCACAGTGTGCACACATATGGTTCTGTCAGTGTGTTCAAAGGTCAAAGCTGAACCAGAAAGTTTGTCTGTAAGCCGATGGATGTTTGCAAAGGATAGTTTGAGTGGTAAGTTTACGGTTAGCCTTTGTTTTCTCTTCCTGGCTGCCCCGAGGGTTCAACTGCTCGTGTTTCTTGTCCTGACAGAATTCTTTTTAGCAATGTTACAGACAGTGCTCTGAGATCTCAGCAGTTAACTTTGTGAGCAAAAAAACATGGTCACACCTTTTCAATGAGCCCCAACTTGTAATAAATTTGGCTTATCCTTAGCCTAGACAGCATGTGAGGGTGTTTGTGATCACTTTGCGTTGGGTTGTCTCATTTGTCCAGTTTGAACAGAGGGGAAGAAAAATTCTTGAGCAGAAGATGAAAATGGCTAGTAGAGCATTGAGTAGCCATCTTTTAACCACAGTGGACGCAAGCCATTCATGTTTTTTGCGCCTTTGTCCACCAGCATCAAAGAAGGCAAAAATACCGAAGGCCTCAAAAGTTCCAAAACCAAACCAAAAACCAAACCTAAAGCATCTCGGTCCTCGTAAACCAGAGCCTGGTCCCTGCACAAGTGATCATTCCATTTTGGGGAAATCTATAAAAGTGACTGATTTATTGGGCGATGCAGTAAAATTTATGTGAAACAGGGTGGCAGCAGTAGCAGTGCTACTGAAAAATAAAGAAAAATAATGAAAAACATTATACAGATGATTTATTGTTTGATTTGATCACTCAGATTTCATTTTGAATTGAAGTCCCAATGTAGGATTCCTCTAAGTAACCATAAGTCTTTAACCCATATGAAAACTACTTAAAATGTGGCCCATCACACTTCTGGAAAATGTAGTCTATAATGGTCTTTCTGACCAACCCAAGCGGCAGAATAATGTTGGTATGGTGTGTTTCTGCAAACCTCGGATACTTTATATTTGCACGTTATTATGTAGCACCTACATTTAAATGTGACATTTCAACAATGCTGTTGTTAACATGTGGTTTAGCCATCCTGATGACGTGAGCTCAACATTTAGTATCGCTCTCTGTATCAGTCTGGACTTGGTGTTGCCTTGCCATGTATCCAGAAATTAACATCCAATCGGGGCCAATCAGGGATCCGCACCATAGGTGACAACGTAAGCAGCCAATCAAGGAAAGCGTTGCAGCTGATGACGTAAAACGCAGGCTGCAGCATGCGGAACAGTAATGGTGGCTCCTGAAGCAACAAGCCTTAACGCTTGATGTTTGTAGAGTAAACACAGTAATAAATAAAGTTATTGCAGACATAGAGTCAATAACAACAATAAACAAGAACAAGAGTACACACTTGTGGAGTCTCTCGGAGGAAAAGGACTGGATCTGGCGAAAGCTTGATTTATCAACTCGCTCCGTTGGTGATGAAGATGTTCCCTGGTGTTGCGTTATGCTGATTGGCTGAAGGTGTTTGTCTGTCAAGGTGAGTGCTCCCGCCCACTGAAAGTGTTTGGAGCGGCACCGAGTCCAGACTGATACAGAGAGCGAAACAGAATATTGAGCTCACGTCATCAGGATGTTCTCACCAGGCTACGTGCATAAGAGATCATGTACTGGCTTAAAGGTCCAGCATGTAGAATTTAGCTGCATCTAGTGGTGAAGCTACAGCACTGACGCTTCTCCCATGTGCCAAGCATGAAGGAGAACTACTAAAAAATGCGAATGGCCCTATCCAGAGCCAGCGTTTGATTTGTCCGTTCTGAGTTACTGTAGAAACAACATGGTGGACTCCATGGAAGAAGACCTGGACTGTATATCGACATAAAGGGTCATTCTAAAGTAACAAAATACAACAGTTTTTATTTTCATGTGATTATAAACTAATGAAAACAGTAGTGTTAGTTATGAAAATTATATACCGTATCTGCCTGTACAAGCCCCTCAATCCTAAGCACGAGACATTTAAAATACCTGGTTTTGGGAGCACAATTGCTGCTAAAGAAGCAGCAATGACGTGGTAAAAAAAAAAAAACATCTGCTTTTCGTGGCTCTCTCCTCGGTGGAAACACCGCGGCGGATTACTACAAAACACACATTTTTGATGCCTAAAAAGCCGCTGAAAACACAGCAATGAATCACTAAATCAAGACCGGTTTTGTTGTTTGTTGGTCTCGAACAGTGGTCTGCAGCTTGGCAGGCATCTGGTGTCTCGCCTAGGTGACACGCCCTCCACCATCCCCACCAACTGCTGATGACAAAGTCAGCTCATATAGTTAATTACTTTGAAAACGTTAATATGACAGATATGAAATATACAAATGTAACATTTGTGGTTTGAAGAATCGTACAATGCCAACATGTTGATTTTTTACCGACTGGAAGACTGACAACTCAGCCTTTCCTGATGCTTGTGACTCATAATAGAATAACAGTTTTCTTTTTCTCATTTACCCTTTCCTGCCAACAAAGATAGGGACATCATGGCTAACATCATCACCATCATCATTCTTCCGAGTCAGAAATATCTTCACTTTAACTCATCACAGACCAGGAAAAGAGCCAGAAGCCAGAGGATTTCTGGCCAGCAGTGCTGCACTTCCCGCCATGAAACAATGTCCCCACCCAGTGCGTCGGTTTGTGGGCTTACAATGACAGCACATTTGACTCGTGCTCAAAAAGAGCTTCGAATGGTAAAGAAGCATCAGCGCTATTTCGTATCTACTTAGAGAACGATGTGAAACACAGAGGACCAAAGCCATGATACCAAAGCTCAAATACATGTTTCTTCTATTGGGCTGGACTGACAGATTTTAAATATCTTCTTGGGAACTGTTTTGGCTCTGGAAAATTCTGGGTAAATCTTGTTTTGCTGAAACCGAGCAAATAAAATCATATAAACGTTTTCTTTACATTTGGAATGGTGTGTTTTCTTTCGAGAGTTGTCTGAGCTTGTGCTTCAAAGACTTGTAGAAAGTGGTCACCACACTGAATCAACTTGAATCCAAATGCTCTTCTTGTGCACAAACAACTCCAGGGGGTTGCAGCTTTGCGGGGTATATTGAGGCCAGACTTGTTTTTACACTGTACCTCTTTTTTTTTTTCCACGTGAAACTCCACTGCAAACATCCTCTGATGGGCGTCTTGTTCGTTTCATCCACTCAGGGAATGCAATGTGAGAACCACAGTCCACCATATGTAAAGTGTAAACTGCTGATGAGAAACACACTCTGAGGATGCAAACTTTGGTATGGCTACATTGTTTACAAGAGCTTAACAAAAAGAAGATGAAAAGCATTTTGACGTCATTAACATCTTGTGGCCAAGTTAAAAACAGAAAAACAATTCCATAGTGTCACATATCGACATAACGACAATCCGTGAACCGCGTCTCAGGCCACAGTATGCACCCACAGATGTATGTTTGCAGGTTTAAGGTTTCAAGCTGTAAACAAGGCGATCCCCCTGCGCAGATGCTGCTAATACACCATGTTGTGCTGACGTTTGGCAGGTCTCCCACTACATCTCGGTCCCAATTATGAAATGAAACTAGTCAGGGGAAACTGCGTCCTCCATGCAATCTCCTAACACTCAATTCGGAAAGCATGACAAATCCTCGCCTGCAAATCACACTGAAACTGAAGGAAAAGCAAGTTGGAAGATTTCAGTTGGCACCCGGAGGATTACACTGCGCTGCACAGTCAGACACTACACACAAGTAGCAGCAAGAGATTACTGCAGACTATATTTGAATGGCATAAATTAGAATCTATTACATTTGTGGTCACTGAACTTCAGACATGTTATATGTTGTGTGCTTACAAAAAGAAACTAGCCAGGTGCAATCTTAAGTTAAGTGAATATAATTATCCTTTTTTAAAAAAAAATAAATCTCTTCAGATTCAGCCACAGACCAGCACACATGGGACTTGGCCGAGGAGATGAACAGGGCACAGTGCCACATGGCTTGTGATGCACACTGTTGACAGCCTCTCAGTCAGGACTTTGGGAATAAATGGTCCAGAGGTGTGGGGTTGGAGATAAATATTAAATTTCCAAAGGACAGTCAAAAATGAGCAACACTGATCACACTAGAAGTTCAAGCTACTGCATTAAAAATAGGCCGTACAATTATGATGGGTGGAAAATGGTAAAACAATTATTTTCTTCAGTGATCAATAAACTGTTTTCTCTACAAAATCTCTAATAATCGTGGCTTAGAGCCCAAAATGACTACTGATATTCCTTGTTTTGTCCGTCCAACAGTCCAGAATACAAAGATATTTCATTTGCAATGACACAGAACACAGAAACCCATCAAACCCTCATGTTTTTGAAACAGGAACCAGTGACTGTTTCACATTTTGGTTTGGAAAATGACTCAAATGATAACTTGATTATCAAAATAGTTGCCTATTAATTTTCTGTCTATCAGCTAATCAAGTTGGTATGGTCTTATGATGGTGGTTCATCTTCATTTTATTTGTGTTGTTCTTCATATTTTCTTAAAATAGCCTCATTTTATTTGCTTGAATCATTCATTGTTTTACATCCGGGATAAACGATGTTAAGCACTTTGTAACTTTGCTTTGAAAAGCACTTTATAAATAAACTTTATTATTATTATCATTATTACTACTAAGTAATTGTTTCAACTGTATTATTTAAAGCAGTAATATGCAAAAATTGGTATTTGTGCAATTTGGCACCCCTACAGTTTAGAGTGGTAAACCAATTTCGTAAATACAGGGTTGCAAACTGCTTAAGGCTCGGACATACTTTCCACATTAGGTGTCTGCACACAGCTGCGGTCATGTGGATGCACACCCGGCTCTATTCATACTGTAACTTAAGGGTCCGCATCAGCCCCCAGTAGTAGACAGGATAGCTGGGAAGTGAGCTGTACTGTCCTCCTACTGCAGACATCAGGTGAGACTGAAACTAAGTAGGCTGTGCTGGGTCTGAAGAGAACGACAGTTGACTATCTAACTTTAAACTAACTTCACTGCAGTGTGTTGGCTGCGGCTGGTTTGACTGCTAGGTTTGGACTGGACTGGAGTGTGGCACAGTTAGCACACTTGCTATTCATACAGTCTGCAGTCACAAAAAATGGGCTGCACGCAGACGTACGCATAGAGCTCCGTGTGGACCCTGCAGACATGAATCGCTAACGATGTTCAAGTCATATTAGAAGTAAACGTACCATCTAAATCAGTCATTGGTTTACAACCTTTTTCTTTAAGGGACTCCTGTTCTATCATTGAGTTAACTGACAACTCCTGACATTTGTTTTGGGTATTTCATATTACATTCAATGCACAGCAATAGCAACAGCACAGAACAATGAAACTGTACAATTAAGTCAAACAGTGAACACAATAACTGCAGAAATTTGTGTAGAATGAGCAAACTGGATGAATTTTGAGCAAGTAATTTTCTTGATTTTTTTAAGGACATTTTTATATGATTCTTTGTATTATGTTTATTTTTTTTATGTTTTAAACAACCATACATACTTTATAGACTTTGGTTGTTTAAAGTGAATATTTTTCTAACGAAGGACGAAACTGTTTAGCAGAGAGTGAGGGCTCTATGAACATTCACCTTGCCCTATCCTGTGAGACTGTAAAGGTCCACTGAGATTGACTAACTAAGCTTCACAGTGTTTTCATGACCTTAGAATGAGCCTTTTATGTCTACATATGGAGCGGGTCCTCTTCTACGTCTAGTCCACCATGTTGTTCTACAGCAGCCCAGGATGGACAAACCAAAGTCTGCCTCTAAATAGGGCCGTTTGCCTCATTGCACTGGCCACCATAGTTAGTAGCCTCTCTGCGAAGGGAGCATCAGAAAAACTGTTTTATTTTTTTAATGCGAAACTGTGTCCACTTTTTTCTTATAGACAGAGACCTCTGTGGGTGATACAGCTCACACTAAGAAAGTCCTGGATGTCAGGGTGGGAGGAACACTGATTTGTAACATGAAACTGCTTTATCCAATGTTTTTACCCATTTAAATTACCTGGTCCGTTTGCTTTGGAGAGGAAGAGACGTCTGCAGACAATTTGGCTCCCAGTAAAAACTACCTAACAATGAACACTGAGGGAATTCTAACCAGGAGAGGTTTTAGCTGGTTACAATCTGCAATCCTTACTGTCACTAGCTGCCACCAAATCCCCCTAAATCTCACACACTGGATGTTTAACTTTATATCTTCAATAATAATCTAACAATGTACATGTATTTACAGAGATGAATGAAATGCTGAGATGTAGACCTACTATATATATATTTTAAATCAAGAAGGCCTCACGACCCCCTGTAAAGCTTTGGCAACCCATGGGGAGGATCGGACCTCCAGGTTGGGAACCAGTGATCTCAGTGATGTTGATGCTGGCATTTCGGGTTAAAAAGTCTGCACAATTTTGTTTTTAAGTTTTAAAGACTCCTAAACTCCATAAAACTTCAAATCTGAGGTTTAGTGTGAGCACAGAAAATGCATTTTAAATACTGTTTATACTGAATAATTCATGTTGACAGCCAGAGTACAGTGATGTATGTATAGCATGCTGATGACAATTTGTAGTAATTCTTGCAAGAGTACTGTCGAAACCACTAACCAGTGACAGTCCAACAGTTCAGATCCCAGCCTGAATGACAAGACTGCAACAAAGTGAAACTCCTATCCCCCTACATAAATATGAATAACAAGAAATTAACCTGATGATGCTGCAGCTGCTGTGTCTTCTCAATTAGTGCAGGGCTGAGCGGGGACAGGGATGTGAATACTTATGAGATCTTCAACCTTGTGGGTTCAGACGTGCTGAGGGAGAGACAACACATGATGAATCACAGCGGTGAGAATTCATAATAAGCCTGAGAGAGAAAAATAAAGGACCTTCAATGCCCCTGCGATATGAATCGCACATTCACTAGCAGGTATATGCACAGACACACACTAGAGATACCACAAGAAAGTGTGTCTAGACAGTAAACAATACCTGCCTCTAGGGTCTAAGAATGTGGGCTAACTAGGTACAAAACTGAGTGCAGAAATCTTGAGAGTGAGGAAATGAGTACATTAACAACTGTGAGTTTGTCGCCTCATGCACTCGTATTAAAATCAATAGGATAAAAACTGAGCAGACTAACATTCTGCACCTTGCATTGTGAAAAAAAACTGCATGTTGCAACCACTGAATATTCTTAATTATGGCACTAATGTCAGTAAATGAAGAAAATGAGTCGGAGGCAAGTCTGGGCTGGTATCGGCTGATATGGCCTCGTTTGAAAGGTGTCTGTGTATTACTTCTGACGGTGTTTCAGACTTCACGCACACCCACCCACACACAGACGCACGCAAACAAATCCTTAGATGAAACTTCACGTACACAGAGCAGAGATTTAATTCCCTCTTTATCATATCTGTGCATCGGACAAGTTCCACAGTGCACGATAAGGAGGAAAAAGGGGGGAATACACAAAACAAGCTTGGAGGAATATTGGCCTTTTGAAGTTGCCTTTCTTCTTGGAACTAGCTTTGGCGTAACGTGGCTAGTTAAGCAGATCATTAAGCGTAATGGTTGGGGAGGATTGCAGAGCTTTATCTCTGATGGCAAGAACAAAGTTCTTGATGATCTGGGGGGATTCTGGAGCTGGATTTGATGGGAATTCCCGTGCCTGCTGGGACAGTTTACTTGTGCTAACAGACAGGTGCTATCATAAATCTAGAGTGGAGGAATTACTCACTCAGCTTTACATACTGAGACTTTAGAGGTATATGGGGATAAAGTTATCCTTTGACAGATTATATCTGGCAATTGAAGGTTCTCCCTTGGATAGACTCCAGGTTAATGTCTGGCAGTGACACGAGGCAATAAATTAAATACCTAAAGAAGTACATTTCAAGTTATGGAAAAGAAACTGAGATGCCAAATCTGAAAAGGTCTATTGCTATTGCCAGCTCAGTATTGCGCAAATAAAGGACCACACTACAATAAAACATGTGGTTTTAAATGGGATCTGATTGAAGTGGATAAAACCAGATCACAAGGGCTGCAGGTTGCGGTCAACTTTGGTGGAAAGAGATACGGAGAGCAGTGAAGCAGGGTCACAGGAATTCGTGTTCATAGAGAATTAACTTCTTCAAAGGGAAACAAACAACCAGGACAGAGGACAACTTCATCTTTGCATGCCCCGAAGAAGTGCCATGATGCACATCTTTATTCATGAGAACACTTGATCTGTGCATAAAAGCTTTTGAAAATGGTTTGTATTCCATTCAGTTGAGAAATCAGAGGGGAATGTTGTTTGAGGATTATCACCACTAAAATGATTTCTCAGGATGAGAATGAGCTTTGAAAATATTCTCCCTCCAGGCAAATAAAAGGCGAATGCTAACAATTCTTTATTTATTTTCTGCTCTCACTTCTCTTTTGTCAGTGCCCTCCACTGCTTTGCATTTGAATCACTCCAAATCGGGAAATCGCTTCCACCCAGTTCCCGTGTTTATGAAAACACAAGTTTCCAAGAGCCTGCAATGAATTTATATTTGGTACAAGCTACGTAGTGCATCTCACTCCCCTGGCAATGTGCCCTTCCACAAGCTTTCCATGGAGGTTTGTCCCCCCGGTTTCCACAGTGCCGACTGATTGATTTGCTCTTTAAGGGCTTCCTGTGTCGGGCATGGTCTAGGACGAACATCTGTAAGGGTGGATTGGGCATGCTGGGTCTGTTTTGCTCTGCTACGCTCATCTGTGGTGTAGTAAAGTGAGGTATCTGCCTTTTCTGTGGCCTGGGAGAATGACGTGCTCCATTATAAAAAGAACTGACTCCAATGAAAAATGAGCCTTGGGTCCTAACGGCCGCTGGTCGCTGAGTGGATTACATTGCCTCAGGGGATGGAGTCCAGCCTCTGATGTTGATGACTGAGAAAGGGGAACACTAGTAGCTGGCCTGTGAGTGATAAAGTTATACTGAGTGTTAATGTCAAGAGCAGTTTGTGTTTGAAGAGCCACTTCTATGAGTTCTCACAGAAGCTGAGGTTCAGCTTTGGGTAATACGGTGGACTTCAGTGTGAGTTGTGCATGCCAATAGAAACAGCTCTGGAAAGAGTGCTAACACTGCTTAAAGGGACAGTTCCCCCCAAAATAAAAAATATGCATTTGTCCTCTTACCTGTAGTGCTTTTTATTAAAGTACAATCTAAATTGTTTTGGTGTGAGTTGCCGAGTGTTGGAGATATCAGCCATGAAGATGTCTGCCTTCTTTTAGATATGGAACTAGATGGCACTAAGTTTGTGGTGCTCAAAGTGCCACCAAAGTACATTTGAAAAACCAACAGCAGTGTCTCTCTCTAGAAGTCATGACCCAGTTACTCAAGATAATTGACAAACCTTGTGGTAAGCAGCTTCATGTAGGAACTATTTACTTTCTACCAACTTGTTGTAACGTTTGCTAGTTCAAAGGTGCTACTTGAGCTAGCAGTAGATGCACTTTTCCCTCTGCACAGTGATGTGGTTGGTGGGTGTAGTTGAGTTTTTTTTTGGCACTTTGAGCACCACAAGCTGAGTGCTATCTAACTCTATTATATTTGAGTGAAGGAAGAAAGAAGAAAAGGCCTCATGTATTTTATGTCATTTTGTTATATTTTTCTTAAAAATTAGCCGGTTAGTTGCCAGTTAATGGGTGTTGGGCTGTCAAAAGCTAAATGAACAGAAACCAACATCCATAGTAGGTACTATTTTTTCCTACCAAACTACACCGGCCAACTGTATCACCACACAGAAGAAAGCGTGCATCTACTGCTAGCTCACCTAGCACCACTGAGCTAGCTAACGGTACAACGCAGCCAAGGAGGACGCCATTAATGTTAACATCTTAGCTGACGCAAACACGCTTCCTTCTGTGGTTGGCAGGTGTAGTTCGGTAGAGAGAGAATAGTTCATACATGAGACTCTCACAACAAGTTCTGTGGTTATCTTGAGTAATCAGGCCACAGTTTCTGGACAGAGACATTACTGTTGAGTTTTTCAAATGTATTTTTTTTGGCACTTTAAGCACCACAAGCTGAGTGCCATCTCTTTCCATTATATTCAAGATAAGGCTCCACAGCCGATATCACCAACACTTGACAAATCACACCAAAACAATCTAGGTTGATAAACAGCACTACAAGCAAGAGGAAAACTATGTATTTTTTATTTGGGGGATGAAGTATCCCTTTAAGCTACCACAAGGTTGCATCTACTCCCAGAGGAGATCTGTAGTGGCCAACTGACTGTCAAGGGACTTGCCTCCTTGCCTCTCTACTGGTGTGATGAAATGAGAAAGAAAGAACTTTGTTACATATACAACAGAGGGCCCATAGCTAACCTTTCCATGAGTTGGCTATTTGTGTGCTGTGCTAATGGCAATGCTAACAGCACATTTGGTTCCATGTTGATAGCAGAATAACAGTGTTCAGAAACATGTGGGGTTATCAGCCTGTAGCTATAAAATATATCCGTCCGACTATATAACTTAATTGGTTACTATTCTTTTCCCCCTCCCCCTTCTTTCCAAATGGCAACATAATCTAAATGGGTGGTAAGTGAGAAATCCTGCATGGTTTCGGAGATTTTATTTCTTTATGTCGATTTGTATGTTTTTACGAGCCTACAGTCCATTCAAAAGCTTTTGATCTTTGCTGAGATATTAACACAGTAAATTGTGTTTATACCAGCTCGGGTGAAATCAGCACTTGTCTTCATTCATTTCCTTCTTCATAAGGACATGTTCCCATATGGTCAATAGTACAATGTTGGATTAATTTGCGTAAGTCTCCAAAGAGCCGTAACATTAGAGATATTAAAAGCCCAATCAAGATTTTTCATTAAAAAATATTCAGTGTTTCTCAACGGATCTGAATTAAAAATGCATCCTGTACTAGTATGTCAGTAGTCCCAATGTCATAGTCCAACCTAGCCATGTGAGTGAAAGAACTGAAAAACAATTAAGCCCAGACTTTAAGGTTTGGGAGTAAAGTTATCTACTTTGACTACTGATATTGGCAAACAACTCGGCGAACCAAACCAAATGCATGCCTTGATTCAGTTTCATATATATTTGGGTAGCTGGGGATATACCCTTTTCTATTTTCCTTACGTTAACTGAAATATAATTTAAAACAAAAATGGTGGCACCCTCAAGGAAGGCAATAGCAATTAGCAGTATTAATGCTGTAAACCACTCGTAATACCTTCTCATACTGATAGGACTACTTTTAAACACACTGGTATTTGCTCCATTCAATAAAAAACATCTACTGTAATGAATACTTCACTGTTAAGTCCTCAAGCACGGGATGAGCCCTGTTTTTCAATGTAATCCAAAGAATAAAAAAAACACACTGTATTACAGCCAACGCAGTTGTAACATTACAGAGCTACTTGACTGTTAAGAGTACAGAAAAGCTTCAAGAGGCCCTACACTAGTGGCCAATTGAGGTTACACCTAAGCATCTGCAGTGTGGGTATGAACATTATGCCAAAATATCAAAACCGCCAATGTGGACAGAGAAAAAAAGTAAAAACGGGAATGAAAAAACAGAAATAAATAATTCATTCTGAATCCATTTACTCATACATATATACATACCCAACTTATACATTTACTGTAACTTATTTTCATTTGAAGTTTTGTCTGGTATCCCCTACATAAGATCAGCTTTTCCATTTAACAAAAGAAATGGCCCGTGCTTTAGGAGGCAGACGAAACCGCACGATAAGAATGTGACAAGATGAAAATGTCTAGAAAGCCCAAGGGCGTTTCCAGTCACCACAGGTTCAGTCTGACCTCTACTCATCTGGCTTTGCCTTCTTTTCTTTTTGGAATAAAACATGAACACAAGCAAAATACAGAACCACAACCACTAATATGAATCACTCCAACTGGGCAACAGTTGTACTCCACACTCTAATACAGACTAAACAAACAGAGCTTCAGGGTACATCCTGCTTTTCATTTACTGACCGTGGGAGCCGTCTCAAATTGCAACTGCAGTCCAAACAAAATAAGATTTCCTCAGTCAAATGTGTAAGAAATATTAAGTAGATAAATCTGTCTTTAAGTTTTCATCAAATGTGTTGGTGGTTCTCTTTTTCATTTTTCTTTCCTTATAATCCACATATACATTTTATCCAAACTTCAAGCAATCATAAAGTAAGGCTTAGTGACAGACTAAAAACATATTAATCATTTAATAGGGTTCAAAATAGTGTTTACTGATGCTTCATTTTCCACTGATTAACCATTTAATGAGTATAAACATAAGCAGCAATTACATAATATGAGCATATTAACTAACATTTCAAATTATTTCTTTCAGTTTTACTAAGCAGTATAGAAATCAGTTTATAATATTTATCAGAGCACATTTCTAAAGTTGAAAATATTTCATCAGTTACTCAACATTATTCAATGTAGAATTTATTTCTTCACCAGCACTATGGTGGTTAATTGCATTTCTAATCATCTGATATCTTTATTCACTTTACATGACTGAATCATAAAACATCATTTGTTTGTGACCTGTTAAAATAATTACTTGAACACTAGAAAAAAAACAATACCTGCTTAAAATACATGCACACACGCT
>JAPZEB010000022.1:12105346-12119997 GCA_029783705.1 Chaetodon striatus | reverse complement strand
AGCTAGAAATCAATGTAGCCAAGTCTAAAGAATTCATAATTTGCATAAAGCAAGACCTTCAAATGCAGCCAGTTACACTTGATGGCAAACATACTGAAACTTGTAATATCTCTGTACGGTTCTGGACTCCCAGTTGAGCTTCTCTGGAAATAAAGAGTACATTTTTTAAAGAGATGCTCACAGTGACTGTATCTTCTTAGGAAACCTAAGATGTTGATGTTTGGCCTTGATGTTAGTCAGCAGATTTTAGAGGTCATGTACAAAACTATGGTTGAGATTGTCTAACTTTTCACCTTCCTGCCCAGTACGGTCACCTAAACTGTACATCAAAGAATAAACTTTCTAGCATATTATTAAAAAAGCGAGGAGCATCTTAGCAGATAGCTCCAGGAGGAGCTACAGCGCCTCTCTGGCAACTAAAATATTCTGGCAACGTTCTTAACCCAACAACGTGATCGATGAGTTGTAACCCACAGACGTACACTGACATGAACTAATGTACTGTATAAAATGCTTCTAATGACCTCATCCATATGTTTGTTTTACTAACTGCACGTCTGTTTTTTATGATGATGATGATTGTCTCCCGCGTTTTGTGGGCTGAAGACAAATTTCCAACCTGATGGCAGGCAAAGATCTACTCCATTCCTAATACAAGAAAAAAATTATGAAGGCATAGAGCTTGCATGAGCAGCATACTGTCCACTGAAATTGCACCATATCCTGTCCAGTATAATTTCAACATTAACTTGTTTTGTGACACTTCCTCAACAAAAGAGAGATGATGTTTTGGATAAGAGTGTTCAGTGTCATAAAGTTTGCCAAGATTCTGCAAAAGATTTAACTCCTTTTTGCTTTTTGGATAATTTGGATTTTTTTTAAAATGATGTTGTCTTTTTTTCCTGTAAGTATTTTTGTATTCTGAGGATCACTGTCTGCCTCGTCTGAAGAGAATAAAATGATTGGAATGTGGACTCAAATATCAGTTACCAAATACTCTATTACATAGTACATGTATCAAAGTAGATCTACTGCAAATATGCACTTTAAATAACACAACATAATGTGGACTATATACTGTATATATTTTCCACATTGTGAATTTGTAATTTCAACAATCCCTTGACAAGTGTATGCAAGATTTAGATCATGACGCGGGACAAAAGTTGTAGCCACAAACCTGCAGAGAAGGCGCCCACCAGGCTGAAAGACCACGTTGAGGATCCTGAGAGCTCTTCCACCCAGCATGGAGCTGGAGTGAGGCGTCACCTGGAAACATGACTGGTTGTAGTCTGCACAGCAGTTCAGCAAAGACACACAGGTTGCACGGCAGGAGCATTCCTCCAATACATCTCCACACTTTCCCCTGCATGACTGACCTGGAAAACAAAAACAAATGTAGCTAATCATCATGGTGTGTTTAACAATTATGGCTTATTCTGGACTACTGTGGCTGACATGGACTCACTGCATCATCTTCAATATTTTTAAGTGACAAAAATAATAAAAATGCAGTATGTAATACATATAATATGATAGGGTGGCAGACTATAGCATAAGTCATGATTTTATAGCGGTTTCACCTTAGAAAAATGTACCTCTTTACCTGAATACATATAATACTCACTCAAAACTCTTTCCCATAAAAAACGTAAGTGTGATGTGACAATATATTTGGTTTTAAGTCAAATATTTTATATCCTATAACAATTTTTGTTATTATACTGTTATTGTTTTAGCAGCAGTATTCTTATTACCAAAATGAGAAAATCAACATGCCACATGATGAGATAATAAAATCACTGGACACTTTACTTTGCCCTATCTCAGACCTATAAATACTATTGTTTCTTTTAAAGTACATTTGTAGGAGCAATGCAATAACATGTTGGGTGACAGGCTGCTAACATTCAAAGAGCTCTACCTATCTGGTATTTAAATGTACTTACTTACTTCAACCACTGGATATAACACACAATGCAAACAAGTTATAAGAATTCACAATTTGTTACACCTATGCAAAGGTGGAAATAGTAATGGCCCTTTGAATTTCAGCATCTGCAAACACCTTCTGAGAGTGACTTACCTGCTACTTCAGATGAGCAAATAAGAAAAAATCCACAGAGAAAAATGATATCTCTCAAGTGGGCTCTCATGTTTATCTTAGAGATCAATATAACACTGCGTGAACACACATACCTGCCCTGCACCATGCTTGGTTAAAAGCCTGACACTGAGATTTTCAGTGTAAAGGTCACTGAAACCGCAAACAAACGAACGTCACGAGAGTTTCCTATACTGTTATGAAGTTATAAATTAACAGACGTTAATTTGACAAAGGTCGGTAGGATTTAAAACGTGTTTTTTTTTCTTCTGGCGTACCAACACGCGATGCTTCACAATACGCACACTGTCATTTTTTATAACCTTACTTTTAAGTAATTTCAGCTGGGATTTAACTTTACCGTTACCGGGAACGCCTTTTTGTTTATCACGTTGACATGAGCAACTCTCGCGAGACATTGCGGTATTTGAGATTTTGCGCCTGCGCACAACATGTCACTTCCACATACTGGAAAGATAATATTAAATGAATGGGGGTCTGGAGCGTCAAAATAAATTAAATAAGTGTCTTCTGTTGTATTTAGTTCGTCCCGGATCATCTCCGCCACGTTTAACGCGACAGGAACAAGAATGGCGGAAAATAAGGGGAAAAACTGTCGTATTTTTTAGTCAGCTGGCAAGCTAACAAGCTAGCTGACGTTAGCTTCAGGCTCACACAGCCTGCAGCATCAGTGCTGTAGCTGCTAATACAAGATAGGAACATGTACGTCCTCTACACAATTATCGCGTCTTTAGTTTCTTTTTTCATTTTGAAATGGATGAAAAAGAGGAGGTATTGCACGGACCTGAAAAGACTTGATGGCAAAACAGTTCTTATTACAGGTAAATAAACATTTGTTTATTGCAGTAAATATCTATCTTAAGTTACCTTTTATTACTTAACCTTAAGTTACCTTTAGTGACTTTGTTTGTGGAGTGTATACTCTCACCGACCACTTTATTAGGTACACCCCCTTATGCTTTCAGACCTGCCTTAATTCTTGGTGTCATTGATTCAACAAGGTGCTGGAAACATTGCTCAGAGAATTGGGTCCATATTGACATGATGACATCACACAGTTGCTGCAGATCTGTTGGCTGCAGTGAACTCATTGTCATGTTCAAGAAACCAGTTTGAGATGATTTGAGCTTTGTGACATGGTGCGTCATCCTGCTGGAAGCAGCCATCAGAAGATGGGTACACTGTGGTCATAAAGGGACGGACACGGTCAGCAACAGTACTCAGGTAGACTGTGGTGTTTAAACGATGCTCAGTTGGTACTACAGGGCCCAAAGTATGCCAAGAAAATCTCCCCTACACAATTACACAACGACCAGCAGCCTGAACTGTTGATACAAGGCAGGATGGATCCGTGTTTTCATGTTGTTTACACCAAATTCTGACCCTACCATCTGAATGTGGCAGCAGAGATCCAGACTCATCAGACCAGGCAACGTTTCTCCAATGAGCAGTTGAACAGGAGTACCTAATAAAGTGGCCAGTGAGTGTGTATATGAAGATCAGTGTGGTTTTGAATTGCTTAACGCCTTCCTCAAATATCACCGCCTGTTGTCTGATTACAATAAAAATCTTACTATAGTAGGTAATGTTACTGCTATGCTCTTGCAGGCACAATCCTCCCATTAACACATGATTTTACAATTTTTGTCCATTTTTTTCTTTGCAGGAGGGAATTCTGGCATTGGCAAGGAGTCAGCTATTGCTTTGGCAATGAGAGGTGCCCGTGTCATCATCGCTTGCAGAGACCTGGACAAGGCTGAGAAGGCTGTGAGGGAGATCAAGTTCAAGAGTCACAGCCTTAACGTCATTCACATGGAGCTGGATCTGGCCAACCTGCAATCTGTGAGGGAATTCTGTAAGAGCTTCCTCCAGAGAGAGAAGAGGCTCGACATCCTGATCAATAATGCAGGTGAGGATGTCAACCACATGGAAGTCTCTTGATACGTGACATTGTATCACCAAAGACGGAAAGGAAAGGAAACTTGTTCCTTTGAAGATATAACGCAGAAGTTTGACTAGCCAGATGTTACTTTGCATCTGAGATTTGTTGAGTTTTTGTTGTAGAGGGTCTAAGCAAGAGGGTGCTGTCTACTGTAGAGATTGTGCAGCTTTAATATCAGCTGAAAGCCTTTTTCTACTTTCCTCAGGCATGCCCAGTGTCCTCGACTGGACGGACGACGGTTTCAGCATGTGTTTTGGCGTCAACCACTTGGGTCACTTCCTCCTAACCAATCTACTTCTGCCACGCCTGAAGGAATGCGCACCCAGCCGGGTGGTCACCCTCACGTGCTCCAGCTACAAATACCAGAAGCTGGACTTCCAGGACCTCAACTACAACCTGCTGCCCTTCTTCACCTATTGCCGCAGCAAGCTGGCTAACATCTACTTCAGTCAGGAAGTGGCCCGCATCACTGAAGGGAAAGGAGTGACGTCCTATGCTGTTCACCCTGGTAAGAGATGCTGCTTTTTATGCTGCTCTTGTCCTGCAATAGTGCCCATCTTTGATTGTATGTGCACTCTCTATCCACCTTCTTTCCTCAAAAAGCCTACAAAACACATATAGAGCAATAATATCAGCAGATAACTTATTGCTTATATCAAGATATAAAATTACTCATGCCGAGCTTTAAGATTTGATTCTTATTGCCCATCCCAAACAGTTTGTATAGTCCTGGCACTGTTTATACATATATGTATATTTTTCCCAATATCTCTGCCTTCGTGTGTCTCTCCAGGTTTTGTCCAAAGTGGCTGGACGTGCCACTTCTCCGTCCTGTTCCGAATACTTATGCAGGTCGTCATGTGGATGTTCTTTGTGCCATGTGAGATCGGAGCTCAGACTGTCATCTACTGTGCCGTGTCAGATGAAGCTGCCAAACACAGCGGGGGTTACTTCGTCGACTGTCGACCAGCTACTCTGCGTCCTTTCGCAAGAGATGCTGGTGTGGCCAAAAAACTGTGGGAGGCCAGTGAAAGACTGGTGAAACTGGCCTGATGGTGGAGGCTGGAAGGAACTGGTTATTAAGTTAAATATGGTCATGTATTTGTTTTTTAATATTCATGTTTTCATTCACTTTTTTGTTGTTTACCATGCAGATGTAAATATTTCTTGTTCTTTTATGTGCTTCTGTATTTTAAGAGGAAATGTTTTACACAAATAAAAGGCTTAACTGTGTTTTTCACTGTCTTGGGAGAGTACATTGTCATTTAATGTAATATTGATTTAATGTTCCAAACCCTAGTTATATAACATATGATTTGACGTGATTACTTCCTTTGTAGTGAACTGAAAAGTTATTCAAATAGCACCACCAGCTGGTAAGACAATGAAAAGTCAGTTGTAAATCATTTACTCAAAAGGATAGCGCCTACACAGTAGCCTACAAGCCAATCGCAACAAAGTGGGGCAGGAATACAAAAAAAGAGAAAAAAAATTGCGCTTGCTGAAAAAACAACTCAGACGCCATTAAAGGGTGAAGACTTTCCACTACAAACACAATTCAGGGGTTGTAGTCTCTTATTAAAAGGGACACAGATTTAGTGAGTCTTACCTCTAAAGGATAATTCACATATCACAGAAAATGGCTGTGATTTGAATTTTTTTTTTCGTAAAATAAATATAGACTTTATAAGGAACAATTTTATGGCACTTCATGTAGAAGGTGGCTGTAAAATCTGTAAATCAAATAGCACCATCAGCTGGTCAGAAGATGAAAATGTCACCTGGAAGTTATTTACATCAAAGAATGGAAAGTGAAACTTAAAGCTGAGTTCCTCATTGCTGAACGGAGCTGAGACGCCATTACAGGGTTACTCTGACAGGATTAAAATCTCTCATTCAAAGGGACACAAACTTGGTGAGTCTTGCTGTTACAGGATAATTCACATATCAGAGCAAATGGCTGAGAAAACTGCTCTTTTTGAAAGTTTCCTGAGCTGCCATGTGTGTTCAGAGACTTTCAGAGATCCTGTGTCTCTGAGCTGCAACCACAGCTTCTGTTCAAGCTGCCTGCAACAATTCTGGGAACAAGCTGAAAACAAAAACTGTCCCATTTGTAAAAGAAAATCCTCAAAAGAATTTCCAGCAGTGAACTTTGCACTGAAGGAACTGGCTGACTCCTTTGCTGGGAGACAGAAAGCTGGATCATCTGACACAGAAAAAGGAGAGACGAAGGCGGAAGTGGTGTGTGACAAACATCCAGAAGTCCCTTATTGGTTCTGTGAGGACGAGCAGAGAGCTGTGTGTCCTGTCTGTGAGTTTTTGAATTGAAATTGCAAAAAAACTGAACAAATATTGACTTTAACAGTGTGAACTGGGACTTCAACTAAATATTGTTTCTATTACCAATTAATTTATTAAGAGTTTTAATTAATGAAATATCAAAATAATGTGAAATGACCAAATATAAACTCATGATCGATTAATTTAACAATTAATTATTGTTCAGTTTGACTCCAGCATGGATTAATAAGTATAGCTGACAGTTAATTAAACAGCTTCACCTACATTCAACGTCAGAAGAAATTCTAATTTCCATAATATGTATATAAAAAATGTTGACTGTAAAGCTCTGACCTTAAACTGCTGATGTAGGATTTTAAAGGTTGCCAGCAGTAGTTTCTTTAATCTTGATCTCTGACATTAATCTTTATCTTTATAACTGCAAAGCTGCATTTATTTAATAATACTTGAACATTTACTAAGCAGGAGGTGTTTGTTCCTGTCCATTAGATACGACTGCTAATGGTAGCACTGTGGATTCACTTTATGCTGCATTCAAAAACCTCTGGTCAAAACATGAGTGAGTTCCTTTCCATCCCGAGTTCCTAAAAACAAAGCTCTGCTGCACTTCGATGTGTTTGCAAACACAGAAACTGATTCACCTTTCTATTTAAATGATCATTTTATTGATAACACCTTAACACATTTTCTTGAAGTTATAGAAACACGTGTAGCACGTAAGAGAACAGAGCAATAATCCGAAGAATCAGAGAACTAGAGGATTAATATTATTATACAGAAGAAACCCAAAGTGACAAAAAGAGACAAAGGGAAACTAGAAAGAGCCGACTGCAGAGAAATGATTGAATCAGGTTGGAGACAGAGGGAATGGGAGAAAGAGTGAAAGACACCCTACGAAGAGAAGCCAACTCAGTGTTGTCAGTGCAACGTAGTCACTGGCTGGAGAAAGAAGATGGCAGAGGTTCAGAGTGAACACAGCGGCTCCAGTTTATCTCAGTGATGCTTCGTCTGACTAAACAGCTGACAGGAAGGCAGCAGCGCTCACACTGACCTTAAGAGACTAGAGGAGGACAGTTACTGTGGTTTATATGCAGGGCTGCACAATTAATCACTTTCTGTCATGATGCTGACTTTGATCAGTCACACACAATCATGATTTATCAGGGACATTGGTACATGCCGTTTGTCTGAAAACTGTTTCTGATATAAGATGAACCATGGACGGATTATGGGACAATGGGGCCCTTGGGCACTGACTTGCAGAGGGCTCCACCAACTCAGCCCTCCAACCAGCTGTTTTGCATCTCTTTAAAGTTGTCTTGTGTCTCTTTGTATTTATCCTATCTTTCTTTGTGGTCATTTTGAGTCTCCTTGTTGCTTTGCATCTCTTTGTAGTTTGTGGATATGGATGTGGTGCCGTTTTTGTCATCATTTTTCGTCTCTTTAGTGATCTTGAGTCTCTTTGTAGTTGCTTCCAGTCTCTTTGAAGACATTTGATGTCTCTTTGCAATCATTTTACATCTGTTTGTAGTCATTGTGAATCTCTTTGTAGTTGCTTTGCATCTCTCTGTAGTCATTTCATGTCTCTTTGTGATTGTTTTGCCTCTTTTTAAAGTCGTCACAAGTCTTGTGCCTCTCTGCAGCTACTGTGCATCTCTTCGTAGTTGCTTAACATGTCCTAGAAGTCATTTTATGTCTCTTTGTGGTTGTTTTCCGTCTTTTGCATCTCTGTTGTTGTTTATTTTAAGTATTTGTGTAGTTTTTTGCCTATATGGTTGTTCTGTCATCTTCTGTGATCATATTGCGTCTCTTTGTAGTCATCAAGTCTCTCTGTTGTTACTTCCTGTCTCTTAGAAGACATTTTGTGTCTCTGTAATGATTTTACATCGTTTCTTGTCATCTCAAATCTATTTATAGTTGCTTTGCATCTCTCTGTAGTACTTTTATGTCTCTTTGTGATTGTTTTGCCTATTTTGCCTAGAGTCGTCATGAGTCTCCTTGTGCCTCTCTGCAGCTTTTTGCATCTCTTTGTAGTTGCTTTGCATGTCTTGTGTTGTTTCCCCTCTCTTTCATGTTGCCTTGTGTCTCTCTGTATTCATTTTGAGTCTCTTTGTAGTTGCTTTGCACTGTTTGAGGTCATTTTGTGTCTCTTTGCGGTTCTTTTCCCTCTATTTTGCATCCCTGTTGCTGTTTTTTAAGTCTTTGTGTAGTTTTTTGTGTATGTGGTTGTTTTGTCATCTTCTGTTATCAAATTGTGTCTCTTTGTAGATGCTTTCTGTCTCTTTGAGGTAATTTTGTGTCTCTTTGTAATCATTTTACATCTGTTTGCAGTCATTTTCAATGACATTTTGCGGGTGAAAGCCAGGGGTGGCACTTGACACTTTGGAGCCCTGGGCCTGTGCCCAGTAGGTCTGTCCAGTAATCCATCCATGGATGAGTAAAGGGGAGTAATTTGGTTCCCCAAAAGTCTAAGGAAAAAAATCCTGTATCATCATCATGATCATGACGTCAAAGTGTAATCAGGTCATAACTGATCATAACTGTGCAGCCCTGAACAAGAATCATAATGGAAGCTTTGTCTGATTCTACAGTGACAGACTGCTATTGTCTCTGACTGGATTGTCTGTTAGATTTGACACTAACGTCAACTTATTGTGCAGCTACATTAGAAGCATCGATGTGCCATCCATCTGTGTGCGTTTGTGCTTTACTCTGTGTGACTGCGCCCCCTGCTGGAGCTCATCCACTCTTTGAACTTTCTCTCATCTGTTTGGACTCGTGTGCTGTTCCTCAAAGTGACATGCAGGCTCAGTGGAGCACCAGTCACTCTTTGTGCTCTCAGCTACGTACAAAAGGCAGCCGCTCTGCACTGACAACACAGAGCCCCATAGAAAAGCATGCCAAATAATCTTCATCACATCGTCATCGTCGTCATTATCACTGTCAACATCCTCATAGTGCCACAGTCTTTAACATCATCATCCATATTTATCATAATCCTCTTCATTATATCATCTTGAGACAAAAATAGTTATATGCACTTAAAAAGCTGAGAAAATAGACAGAGAAAGGTCGAGTATACCAGCATTCAGTAGAAAATGAGAAAACAAATAAAAAGGAAAACACCAAAAAACAAGTGTCCCGTTGACTGTCATGCAAAGAAAATGCCAGCTACGCTGCTAGTTAGTTGCAGTTGTGTAATACTGTGAACTCCCTCGTTTTAAATATGTGAATCCTATTATATTGATTTTCAAGGCTAGTAAACACACTATAAGAAGAACAGAAGAACAACACCTTTGTACTGTACATGCTGCTATCTCTTCTTTTTTTTGGAGGGGGGGTGGGGGTCATGTGTGGTTAGCACGATCACGCATGAACGCCTTCACGTAACCTTTGACCTTTTAAGAGTTAGAACAGGGTCAACTAGGCATTAACACTGTTACTGGATGAGACACGAGTACAATACAACGACTCAGTGGTTCACCTTGAAAAAAACCTTCATTTGAATAAAAGCGTCATCACCTTAAAAAAAGGCGATGGCGCTTTCGGAGGGATAGTTCACTCAAAATACAAGCCTGTATAAGATGGGTTTTAAAGTGACAGATGTCCCACTCTGGCAAAGTGGCAGTGAGCTAGGTGGAAGAAAACGACGGACACCATAAAACTGCAAAAAAACAGCGTTGAAAACTTCAATCGAAAGTTTCAGAAGAAAAACAGCAGGAAAAGAAATTCACACCATGTTGGTCGTTACAGAAAAAAACACATGCAGGATGCAAATTGGGTGTACTATCCCTTTAAAAACAGTCATGTTTTACATGGAGCAGTGTCCCTTTGAACAACAACAGACAGTACTTGCACAAGTGCATGAGCTGTACAAAACCAAAAGAAAAAGAGAGAGAGTAAAGCACAATAAAAATATCCACTAAAATAAATAAATAAATATTCAAAATAAATAGAAACCTGAGGACTATTCACCAAACCGACTGCCCGGTCTCTTTAATATCTTGGTCTGACCAATAGGGGCGAGACAAATGTGAAGGCAGCCAATGGTGGACGCGCAAAGTACAGAGGAGCTGATCGCAAGTCAAACCCCCCACAAAAAAAATAGTTTTCAGTGCTGCAAAGTCCATTGGATTAATCCTGCCGCCCCTGGCACAAGCACTTAATATCATAAAAAGCTGATAATACACGAAAAACATAAAAACAGATCAAATCATAAGAAAAAAAAAAGCCCTGGGCTGAAGGCAGGGGACTGATATGTCCTCCGAAATAAAGCCTTCTCCTTCCATCTCTCACACAACACACACACTTCTCTGATATCCCCACCCCCAGGCTTGTAAAGAATACACACTGAGAGCGACAGATGTACTGTACATGCTTGCAGACACACACACACGAACACACAAATATTGCACCCTGTGGCAAATGACTGCCCTGAAATGAGGAACCAGAACAGAGAAGTTCGACACAAACCTCACAATCTGCAGACATTTATGAACTCATGGTACAGCGGAAAACTCCTCACACTTGTACAGTGGAGGCTTCAGTCACACACACACACACACACCCTCGACTCTTCACTGATAGAAGTGTATGTGCTTCATATACAGTAGATAAATAGGCAGTGGCACCAGCTTTCTGCACTATGGCTTCGGAAAGGTCACGCAGCCTCCAGGATCCTTTCCTCAGAGCACTGATTTCTTTCGTCTTTTTGATTGGAAAAAAAAAAAAAGGTCCTGCTGTTGTGTTCCAGACAGAACCGAGATTCAAGCGAGTTAAAAATATCACAACTTTTAGAAAAAGCGCACTGAGCTTCAAGCGGGTGTTCAGCTGTCGCCTAGCAACAGCAGGAGCCACCAACAGCGCATCCCTACCCGAGCACCTTTTTAGCACCACTAGCCGAAAGAAAAACAAAACAAAACAAAAAAAACCCCAAGCTCCCGGCGGACACAGGGGCCAAGGCTGAACTACTGCTCACTGAGATTTATGTGAGTCATCACTGTGTGAGAAAAGGCAGCAGAGCGCTGCCACTGCGACCAAAGTAGTGCTCAGTCTGTCATGAAAAAATATTGCAATTATAACAAGATACTCTGATGTTACAGTCGGACATATTTCACTATGACACACAGCCTTTGTTAATGTATCACAAGTTCTTATGTTGGTATAACAAGAAATGACATGATATTTTTGATGTTTTAAAAGAGCTTGTTTTGTTCTTTCTCGTCTGTTAACGAGCTTTACTGAGCAGTTTGATGTTTTATAGAGTCTTAGGAGGCACAGTACAATACATAAACAAAATGTTGACACATTTAGTAATTTAGCAAAAATGAAGTGTTTTCATAACCATAACGGGGTAAATTCGACTCCTTACACGACACCTGGGATGTAAGTATTTTAAAAAAATACCCTGAATTTGCTCAAAACAGTTTGTTGTATAGCGAAACAATATTATTTCAATATGGTTTTAGTGTCCAGTTGAACTTGTTGATGTTTCTCTGGTCAAAGATCAGGCGAGTGCAGAACCAAAAGTAATCCTTTACTTTAAAACAGGGCCATGCAGCCTTTTGGGCCTCTACTACTTAATTTTAACGGATAGTTTGAATCTTTTAAAGGGGAACTGTATGAGATACTTATTCTTAATTAGTGTAGTAACTACAGTAGATGGTGGTCAGCACACCCCCAGTTTAGGAGAAGCAGGCAGGACTACTGGCATGTAAGCAAAGCAATGTACTGCTGTGAATGGGGGGCAGCAGCAAAATGTATTTCAGTGACTTAATATCAGTTGAAGTGTACGCTCTATTGAGAATGTTTTCACTGCTTTACCTTGCTGTCAGACTGAAGCCATTGAATCCATCGATTGTCTCTTCTAAGCCAGACTCCATTTACAAAAACGGTCATTTAACATCGCTGAACACAGGCGCTGCTGATCCACTTCTACCTGGATCAGATATTTTGTTTGGTATTGTGTGACTTTGGTGAATCCAAGGTAACCCTTTACAACACCAGAGTCACACAGCAAGACAAACTAACTCAGCTAGGCAGCCATAGAAGAAAAACTACCGTGTTCGATTACTGTTTTCGTCAACCTTTCCCTGTCAAAAAGGGCTGTCAACGTCAAGGAAAAGTGATGAAAATATTCTCAATATAGCAGCAATTAAACTGTGTATATAGATTTGTTTAGGTGCTGCTCATGTCCACAACATTAGTCCTGTGGTAGTATTCCTGCCTGCCTCTCAAAACTGGGAGCTTGCCGACTGATATCCACTTGGTAATACACTGACTTTTGATAAGTACCAGATACAACCTTCAAAAAACCAAAACAATCTCTTCAAAAGAAATTATGCTACCTGTATGGGGTCTGACTGATTCTTTCTCCTGTGAGGCCCTGCGTGATTAAATATTGTTCTTAACTTATGCTTCTGTGCAACTGTGCTCAGTCAAAGCACAATATGGCTGATGATATCTCATCCCGGAAGTAAAATAAAAATCAATTAAATGAAACATTGTCGATTTGTTAAATATTGGCTATGATATTTCCTCTTTGGACCGGAAGCTTTTCTTGTTATACGTATGTTGAAATAATTACTTAATATAAAACAACACTAACTTATTTCGTAATAGTGTGAAAAGGGGATGTGTTGATATAAAGTTTCTTGTAAAAATAAATCAGTTTGCTGTCTGAACAAAACAAAATGTCACTCCAACATTAAGTATCTTGTATTAAGAAAATGTTCTTATTGTTATTAGAGACAGATTTTCCTCTCATCGTGGCAGCGATACAAAACAAGGAAGGAAACATTGCTGCTAAAAAAGCAACATGTTTTCTTAATTTTTTAGACCTCATCAATCACGGTGCGAGAGCGCAGGGCAGTCTACCATTGCAGCGTCACCCACGAAGATGGAAAAGCGAATTCACCGTAAAACTCCTGCTGCAAGTTATCTGCTTTGTGTGTTGGAAATGTTCACGTCTCGAGGCAGGAAGACACTGAGCTCAGCTAACCCCTTCGCCGGCCGTTCACATTGCAACAAGGGAAAAACAACAGGTTCCTCCAACTGTCCGGAGTCGTTTTGTGTGGACTAGCACACACTGTGTATGTCTGACTTACACAACCACAGTCACACACACACACGTAAGGACTCACTCTCTACATTCGCACATGACACCATCAGACACACCCCTTCCAAAAAAAAAAAAAAAAAAGAAAACCTCAAACAAACAAACAAACAAACAAACAAAAACATGTTGACCATGAGTGTGGGCGCAGTATTATAGCTCACATACAAGAAGCAAATTACAAAAACTGCCAATATCATTTTCCACTTAATAGCCACAATAAAAAACAGCCACTGTTAATATGGGAAAAAAACATGCTTCCTTAAAAAGATAAAGAGAAAAACAAAAAAAGATTTCCTTCAACTCTAGAAACCACTGGCATCAAGAATTTTGAATTATACAAATTACATATACAATTGCAAATGTGTAATAATAATCATAATAATAATATAGTAATGATAATAATAGATTTTACTTAAAACTTTACATACTGTATTTCCAGTGCAGTGTTTATGTCACACAAGTGTGGATTAACAGGAGGAGAAGAGGGTTGGTGTCACAAAATTGCGGGGACAAGGAAGGGGGGGGGGGACCACAGGAAGAAGGAATCACACCGAGTGCTGAAAACACCCCCACCCCCCGCCAATCACCCAGCGTGCTGGAGGGAAGAAGAGGAAGCCGGAGGGGGCGAAGGATGTCGAGCTGTTTGGTTGATGGTTGTCAGAAGATGTTGTAGGGCAGGTGACAGACAAGGGTGGGGGCGGTAGTATTAAAAGAAGAGATGCATGCTGGGGGATGAGGCTGGGCGTCCAGTGAGGGAGGGTTTGTTGTTGAAGGGCCTGTCCCCAAACCGACACTGGACTTGTTCTTTCATCCCTTCCTCCTCCTCCTCCTCCTCTTCCTCTCTCTCTCCAGCAGAGCACTCCCGACAGACAAAGCTATGGCATTCAACCCTGAGAAGAAAAACAAAACTGCGTCAAATAAATTAAATATATCACAATGAAAATGTGACTGAGATCACATCTGTAAAAAAAAAAAGGATTAGTCTGACAAATGTTACAGTAGATGAGTAGATTTAGACAAACTAAACTATTACCAGCAGTCGGTGCACTTAGCTTAGCTTAGCTTAGCTTAGAGTAAATACTGAAAACATGGGAAAGCAGCAAACCTGGCTCTGTCCGAAGGTCACAAAATCCGCCAGCCAGCACCTCCACAACTTTGTTCAACCA